>WIPJ01004632.1:0-52852 GCA_018155075.1 Cassiopea andromeda | reverse complement strand
TATCTATCTATCTATCTATCTATCTATCTATCTATCTATCTATCTATCTATCTATCTCTCATGGACGTATACTCTATAAATTTTTGGAGGATATCAGAGCGTTTTACCCTGCCAAATTTTGACTCAAGAGGTCCTTTGGCAACCAGAACTGAAGCAATACTGCGAATTGAGGAAATGTGGCAATGAATTCCAAATGAATACCCAAGAAAGCTTTATGAATCGATTTCAAGATGACCTTCTTCAATCCAATCAATGTGTGGTTGCCCCATAGAATATAAATAATACAACGATAATATGACTGTCTATTAGCAATTATTTTCAAAATTCTGTGCATTTATTTGGTAGACTTTCATGTTAACCTGTCCACAATTCACTGTTTAAATAATTCCTTTAATCCAAATTTGCGATACTGTGGAGGCCAGGTCTTGACGCCATTTTGGTTGAAGCGGTGAAATATTTATATGAGGCAAGTGTATCATCAATACTTTTCCAAGAAAAAGAGCAACTCTATCCTCTTAAGGAAATGATAGAGACCCAAACCTCTAGGACTTAGTCTATACACTTAGTATACGTTTATATGGAAGCAAATACAAAGTTATAGCTTCTATTTGTTATGTCGTGCAAATAGTGCCAGGGAAGCTCAGCTCTTTTTAGTATTGCACTTTAGATCAGTGGTGGCTGCTGAGTAAAATGCAGGGGGAGAAAAGAGCTGCTAGTGCTGCTAAAGTACCGACAGTGAGTGAAGCCAAAGAATTTTATCAGACAGCACCAATCGCATTGGCTAAGAAACTAAAAGAGAAGAATGTCTTGGAGGTTATGAAAGTGCCGACACTGAATAGAAACTTAGGTGCCGACTGGAGACTGATGGATCAGTTACTTGTACTTCACATCAATTTTAAACGTAAGAACAAGGTACATTCCGTTTTAAAACGGGGCTAGCGTCTTCCGATGATCTATATGGCGTAGCCCTGAAAAAATTTTGTTGGAGCAAGCACGCAGACCCAGTCTCTTTTCCCACGTCCTACTAACATTTCATGGTTACTCCTTTTATAAAACAGCGCGAGATGCTGCTCTGGAACCTCAAAAGTATTGATTAGCTAATAGCCAAAATATCGGGAAACTTCTCGTACATTACCACAAACAACAATGCTCGTTGTGCCCCAGGCCACCACTGCTTATCTTTGGTTATAGCACAACATAAACCCAATGCTCAATTCTTGATTCACGGAAGCCTTGCTAATCTTTTTTTGCGCGGCTTTTTAATGCACTATTTCATGTCTATTTGGTGAGAATTGAATTAGATGCGGCGTTGATAACACGTATAAAGTTAATAGGCCTGCCGCTCTTGTGCTGCTTTGAATTCGATACCATTTTTATATACTCTTACTACACCTAGCAATCTTCAAAAGTGGAATCCCTCTCAATCATTAGATTGCTCTTTCTGCTTACAATCTGAGGCCCTTCTTCATGTTGTAGCTGGTTGCAAAACATACCGGGAAGAAGGTTGCTAGACATGGAGACATAACTAAGCACTTCATTTTATTGCCTCAACCTTGAAAGATATCAAAGATAGCTTGCTTTTTGTCCATCTCCCAGGTTTTCTCTCCCCATTTGTTATCACTACTGAGCAGTTACGTCCTGATATGCTTCTTTCCACTGCTAATGATATCATATATATAATTCAACTTGTGATAATTATAGAGGTAGAAATTACGAGAAATAACGTAGTCTCAAAAAAGAGCTATCATCAAATTGCTATGAAGTTAACTTTATAAACGTCTCTATCAGTTCTCTTTGTATTTTGGGAATTCTTGTGATGCATACATTCAAATGTACCAGGATCTTGATTTTGATAAAAAGCACCTTAAATATATCCTCAAGAAATCAATAACAATCATAATCCGCACTACTTACTATATTTTCTGTATGCAAGATAAACCATGGACTAATCTCGATCTTCTCATCTACTGACTGCCAAAATCTTACTAATTCCTATCTTTTACCTATCTTTGTAGCATTATGTAATTATTGTATTACCAGGCAAGCCAATTGGAAGTTACCTGTTGTTAGCAAAAATTGTACTTATATGATTAGATTAAAAAGAATATATGAGCAAGTTACAAAAAAGTTACTTCAAAAACTCTAAGATGAACTTGGGCCCTGGCCCTGTAGGCCTAATTGTGAATGCTTGACTGAGCGATGAAAGGTAATGATTATTGTCACAGAATTGCACACATAGAATCATCAACTGAAGGGAGTCCTTGAACCAGCGAATCCTGTATTTTCAGTGAATGGATGTTCGCCAACAGAATCTGTATCATCTACATGATATTCGACTAACAGTTGGCCATGGGCAACTTATATGCTTCAGAGCTCTCGTGTACAACTTTCGATAAAAGAAATAATTTTTACTCTCTATATGTGCCGCATAGCTTTCTCGGGACTCTTTCATTTGATATACTGACAGCTTTCCTAGCTTTTTATGAAATTAAATTTTAATTCCACTGCGCAGGTGCTTGAGAAACATTTTCGTCGCTATTATGCCATTCCGATTATATTTATATATCTTTTGATATACTAAAAGTTTTCCTTGACATGAATTGTATCGGTAAGGATATGATTTGCTAAAGCTTTTGCTGTAATAGATGTAAAATAAGCACTTGAAGCTTTTTTGAGCTGAACCCAATTTTGTTAAGCCAATGCGGAGGAGGTGCTACTGGTAATTTCAAGAGGAACCCCAATTATGGGTTGATTTACTATGTAAAAACTAGTTTCAAACCAAAGTCCCGGCAATTTGGTGATTGTCCCTTACGAATAGTGAAATTGTTAGAAACCAAACATTTGCTTAAAATATTTGGTTAAGTACAAAGTTTTAAAGTCAAATAAATTTGGCAGTAGATCAAGAAAATAGCTAAAGCAGAATAGGACGACTTTTTCTAAACTTCTTGCTGGCTTCTTTTGAAAGCCATTTCTTTTTTGTCCAAACTGATTGGTCTTGTTCTATGATCATGACTAAAGTATCCAAATATTATGCAAATCTGATATCATGACTGAAAAGAGAAGAAAATGGGAGAAAAACCTTGTAGTAAACTTTGAGACCGAGATGAACCTTGGGATCCTCATGTAGTTTGCAAGTCTTGTGTTGATTATCTATGAGAGTGGACAAATGGAAAAGGAAAAACTGGATTAGCTTTTGATATTCCTAAAGCTTGGAAAGAGCCATTAAACCATTTAGGTAACTGCTATTTTTGTACGGTAAATGTGACTGGAAATATCCTAGCATGCCCTCGGGTATTAGACCTGTTTCCCATTCCAATAATTTTCTTTCACGAATTTTTCTGGGAATAGCTCGCGTATGCTGCAGGCATAAGAGTCTGCTTACTATTATTTCATATTCGAATGAATCTGAAATGTTTTCTGAATCCGATATAGAATCAATAAGCATATTAATGTGGTGCAGAGTGAATTTATACTCGTGTAGACCAGGGAGATCTATACTACCATCTGCGGGCTGGATGTGGCCCATGAGGCCTTCTCATCTGGTACACGGAGACTATTTGTGTACAGAAGAAAAGGTAATTAAAAGCAATGTTCCTATTTTGATTTTGGTTCTGTTGAACTTGAGACTGTACTAGGCCCCCCGGCTATCTTTCCATAAATGATGCGGCCCTCGGGCTGAAAAGTTTGGAGATCCCTGGTGTAGATGCACGAATCCTATGTTATGTCATACCAGATTGCCAATGAAGCTATATGAAACAACAGTGTTCATCAACAAGAAGAGCCTTTTGTATGGATCTAGTATAAAGTCATATCAAATTCATGTTTTACACGATACCGTATTCATTCCGTATCTGATTTTTATTAGCATTGATTTTGTATTAGATTCATCATCGCCATCGTGTATGAGGAAGAGCAATACGGTACTAAAGTTCATCGGATTCATTTGAATCCGATATCGTGTAAGCTGGTTCTAAGAAGCAACTTGTTAGACCAATTCATGTCGTAGTGGCAATAAAATATTCAAAGACTAAGCGATTCATGCTCTAATATTGAATAGCAATTTGAATAATAAAGTTTATAGTTGCTTCTTCATTTCAGATACCGGAAGGTGGGAGAAGCTTGGAAAACATAGGCAAAGTTAATTAGCTTCCTATGCTTCAGGTGCTGAGGATTGCTCTTGGATATAACTTCCTACAGCACTAAGCCAATTTAGCATTAAAATACACTTCATAATCCATGATTCTTATGATTTAAGTCATATATAGGAGAAGGCGGGCAATATATTTTTGGATATATTCTGCTTTGCTTTAAATTATAATAGAATTATGAAACTCTTAATGTTGCTCTAAGCCTACTCCACTATTACAAAGAAAGTAAAAAGTTGCTGCAAGTGCTGCAACCCATTAGGATATTCTGAAGGCATATTTCAAGTAGTTGATTTGCTTCTAGATGTTTATTGAAGGGCTTCTCTAAGTTTATACTTCCCTTCTTTCAACTCAATTCTTAACAATTACTGGAAGCTATAGGAATGTCTCAGTCTCGTTAGTTTCAAGTTGTAAAAACATTGTTTTAATCTTACTTCATTTTATGTTTCAAATGATAACCTTCCTGTTCATCGTGATTTCGGATTAATCCGGAGTTTTATTACTCTTGATCAATCCAGAATGTGCTGAGTATACTGTATTTTGTTTTGTTCTAAGGCTCAAAAGAATTATGAAACTGTTTTAGATGTTCTGAGGGTGTTTCCCCTATTATAAGACAGAAATTGAAAGTTGCTGTAAGTGCTATAACACATTTGGATATTCTGAAGGCACATTTCAAATTGTTGATTGCTTCTAGATTTAGCATTATTCCAGAATGCCACTCAGTCATCAACCTTCAGTGACAGAGGTATTACATTCATTGCTAATAAAGCAGTGGATGGAAACATTGCAACAGATCTCTATAGAGACAAAACATGCTCCCATACAGAGAAAGAGGATAACCCATGGTGGAAAGTTGATTTTGGAAAGATGTATAGTATTACAGGTGTTCAGATCACAAACAGAGGGGACTGCTGTGGAGAAAGATTAAAAGATTTCACTGTCACTGTTGATGATAATTTGTAAGTATATCACTTCATCCTGTCATCATCAGCAATTTACTTATGTTAGGGGCTGGGCTGGGTACCTGCAGTGCCATCCCAGCTAGACAGCAACTCTCCTTACTTCGAGCAGAATGTTCACAGCTTGTACAGCTTTTCACACATAAGTATGCTTAAGAGGTAAAGAACATCGAATTACTCCCAACTACTTCACGATTTCAACTTAAATCAGCAAGAATTAAGAAGCAGAATGAAGGAAGTGTTGGTATGAATTATTGTATTTGAACTTTTTTACGTTTGCAATTGTTTTCCAACTTGCTTTGATGCAATTTCCAGTCACGATCTTTCCTACTATTACATATCTCATCTCTGCTTTCTTTGTTAGTCTCATTTTCTCTCATTATTGTCTAAGGATCAATCAGTCACAGACAGATTTACTTGCTAGTCTTCTTCTCAAAAAATGTTTGGTACTCGTTGTTTATGTTTATAATGCTGTTTTGTATTCAATGTATAAATCTCAATTGGGTTTATTGACAAGCATTTAAATATCTCTCACCTAAGTCTTTTAAAATATATTCTCCTACCAAAATTTTGGTAACTAGTTAACCAATAAGCCCAAACTTGAGATGGTTTTGCGCGAAACACATAAGTAACCCTTCTTTGTCATATTTGTCAAATGCAAACTGAATTATTTACAGTTTAGCTGTGTATCGTATCTAGAAAAATTTGCTGTATTTTCATATGAGAAAAACAAAGAGAATGGAAATTATTTGCAAAGCTGTAGCATGGTAGGAGACACGAAAACTTTGCTCAAAAGACGAGATGGGTAGTAAACTAATTTTGATCAACAATTGCCAATTTTACCTGAAATATCAATGTCCTTGTTGCTGTAGAATTCTTCAAAATAAATTAAATGAAAGCACATAATCGATTTTTAGTTGCCCCGAAGCTTCAATGCATCATACTTCATAGATTTAACACTGATCTGAAAGCCCATTGCTTAGTTCTTTTGTTATGCAAGCGAACGTGAACAACGAGCTTAAATCAGTCACTTGACCTAACTAAAGGGAAAGATTTCCATCTACCCTTCCTAACAAATATGGCAACTGCAAAAACTTTCCTACTTGGAGAAACTTTGAATGCATTTTGGGACTTTCTTGGCAAGGAATGGTTAGATGAATGATTGAAGATGATGGTAATAGTGCTGAAGATGATGTAAACCTCATCCGTCAGTAGCTGCGAAATGTGTCAAATACGTTTGAATAAGAAAAGAGGCATAATCGATACATGAATGAAGATCACAGACAAGTGGCAAAAAAAATCAATTGATGAATTGGTCCAAATTGACTTCTTTCAGAAAACTCATGTGTAATATCAATTATCAACTTATTAACAGTATACACTAACAACCAAGGGTGTAGTGCTACTTTTTTAGCAATGTGAGCTCAAACAAAATTTTAGAGACCATACCCTTATAAATTCATGAAAATTAGCCCTAATTCGTTCCTCAATATTCCACTGAACACAATTTTTACTAGGCTATATAACATTAATCGCAGATCTTTGGATCGCTGAAATGGATTGGGGAGAGGCACAAATTTAGGTGCCCAGTTAAAGGCTTTTGTGTCTCTAAAATATGCTCCAGAGGGTCAACAATTATTTGCCAGAGCATTCTTTTCATAGGTATTCCCTTAGAACATAGGGATCTGAGGGCTTGCACCAAAAAAACCTTTCTGAGGCAACCCTACAAAACGTCGGAAAACACACATTTGCAGAATGGAAAACAGAATGTAATTTTTGTCCTCATCAATCTTCATGCTAAAAAGTAGAAACTGATCTCGCAGCCTGGTTACTGCAAATTTTGAAGACTTAGAGCGAAAAAGGAAAAGTATGCAAAAAGTCTGATCTCATGCCACAACACGGAAGCAGAACTTAGTTACCCTAGACGCCAGGCATTGGTTACATTAATTGCGTCAGAGAGGGGGCAAAAGCTTCCTATCACCCAACAATATATATGTTGAGCATTTCTTTAGAGCAGTGTTATCAAAAATGTGCCATGATGGTTTGATTTATGTTGTTGTGCTTAAGTCTATTTATGTTTCAGTTAAATATCGTTTTCATCATAATGTTCCTTGTATATGGTAACAATTTCAGCATCAATTTGGCTCATCCACAGTCCTGTAGTAGTCCACTACATTCAATACTGCTATTCTCCATGCTATCTATTCTTCCATTTTTCATTGCAAAATTCAAGGAATCGCGGTGCCTGAGTAAGGGCGGTTACGATCAGTTCCATATCCTGGGAATACGCAGTTTGAACCGATCATAGTTTGTTCCTATGATTTCGCCACAGATATAAAAAACGTAGTATGTTGAACAGTAAAGTAGTTCGCGCCTCCCTTCACTGATCTCTAAAAAAGATTGGATCGCGCAAACTGCTATTCTTGACCAATAATAAGGAGGCAAGCTGCCGCCATGAAAGTTAGATCCAAAGCGTGGGAATTTTAATTATTTTGGCAAATCGAGTTATGCAGTGTTGCGCTTTTGGTTGCAAAAAACGTCTTATATATGTATGAATCGACTGGCAAATTAAAAGATATTATTTAGAATAATGTATTGATAGGCTGTGATGGCAGCTCATTAACAAGTTTTAACCAAAGAAGTCTAAGAAACTTGAAGCTCTTGCTCAAAAGTAGTGAATAAATCCTTCTCCAGTAATTGAATGCGTAGCATAATGATTCTACAGCTCTTAAGAATCAGAATAATTTCTTGGCCAGTACGTACGTTTGGGTCATAGATTGCCATGGCGGAAGCTGCCTCACAGTTTTACGGCAGAAGCTCGATCCAGTCCTTTTTAGGGATCAGTGATCCCCTTACTCTGGTCGCATGATTTCGATAAATGTGAAAATAGAGTTAGAACAATAGGCGTCCAGACCAGTTACAGTAAATCCTCGAATTAGCCCCCTAGGGTTTCATATCTTTTTGCATATAGGCTTATTCCAAGGAGGGTTTTTAAAATTTTCTTGGAAGTTGGTCATATTCCAGAGAGGTTTTTCTGCTTGTAAATTATTTCTTCGATAGTACATACACAAGCAAAAGGATGCTTTTTAAAAGATAGACATATTTCTATTAGCTAATTGCTGCATTTTCTGTCCTAGCTCTATAAAGCACCAACAGACTCTCAAATAGCTACAGCTGCATGCATGCGTGGGGTTTTATTCGAGGAAGGCTTGTTAACGATTTTTAGCTCTAGGGTGGGGACTCATTCGAGGGAGGGGGGCTACTCCCAGGATTTACGGTAAACCTTCATTACGACAACAAATCATGCCATACAGCTTGGAAACAGGGATATTTCATGATTGGCTCAGAGCAAAATATGTAAAACCTCGTTATTGTACTTTTGGCAAAAATTTTTCTTTACATTCTCTCCACCATCTTGAACTCTCAGTCCTTTCTAAGCTTTTGGTTGGAGAATGTAAAAATATGAACATTAATAGAAGGACAAACGGGAGGGATGTAGGGGGTGCTACACCCCCAAGATATTTTTCCATTTGGTCAATTCTACAATATCTTTGCACCATTGGGTAGATTCTGCAATAGTTTGCACCATTCGGTAATTTCTGCAATAGTATTGTACCCATTAGTGGCTTGGAAGGGATCTAGGCCGGTGGCCACCCCGCAAACTGTTGTGGATAGACACGGGGAAGATGAAGAGTTGCTGAGCCGATAGAAACTACTGTGTTACTAAAGAGCAACTGCTTTAACCATGGGGGTGGAGAGCATATTTTATCCTTAAAGGAAAGAGGAAAGGGTTTAAAACGATACCAGCTAGACAAGAAAATGAAGCTATGTGTAAAAAAATTTGTAGCTGCAATACAAATATTACATTTATACTTCATCGTATCTCTAGCTATGTAGTATTGAACACCGACTGCGACTTTTCAAAATTCGGTTTTTGCACTTTTTGTGGTATTCATAAAATTTCATGCATTACGTACTATGTATGTATGAAATTGTGAGAGTTTTATAGGCCTAAACATGTGAACTAAAGCTATTGGATCAAAGAAACATTCAAATAACATGCACATTTGGTAATCATCAGCAGAATTGCAATCGTCCTATCAGAATAAAAGATTCAGATTATTTGAACAATGATGTTTGTGTGTTCAAGCTGATTGGTCAAGTTCTGGTCAAGTGGGATACTTCTGAAGCCAGAATATACGTTAATGTTGATAGGCGCTATCTTTGTACAAAAAATTGAATTAAAGGAGGGTGACTGCTGAAGAATAAAGTGAATTAGGGATCAAAGAAGGTCAAACTTTTCCCAGACTATGGCAATGGCATATTTTTGAAAATTTTGATTCAATTCTGACAATTGTGAATTTACGGAACAATTGTGAATAACAAGAGCGCAGTCAAGAATTTTGCGAAAGAGCATTGGACCACCTCTTCAAAGTATGACGTATTCGATAACATGTTCTTGAAAATTTCGCAACCAGTTTCGAGATTCCTGTTTGAATAACACTTACAATAATTATGTTCTGGACTGAATTTTACATGATATATTGATTTACACAATCATATGCCAATCTATGGAAATAGTGGACTGACGCATATATCTAAATTTGAAAGGAATCTTTTCAATTTGAGTTATTCTTGTTTGAAGTCTGTCTTGCGGATTTTAGTGTGCGGTTTTCCGGTTTCAAAATTTCATGGTTTTGACGGACTTTGGTTTTCACGGTTCACATGTAACTTTTATCTACAACTAGAAAGTGAGCTCAAGGCTACCGAGTCACAATACTCAGTAGATTAACCAAGTAAAATGCTCATAAAAGGGAGCTTTTGGTCCCATAATTGATATTTATCTGGCAAAATAGACATGACAAGCCTTCTCCCATTTCAGATTATTTTGTAGAAAACAATCAAATCTCTATGATTGCAAAAAGTAAGTCTTTCCACCCACTGGATAAGGAATTCATCTACAAGCATGGATTCCAATATCCAATACCTGGTAATGACGCTACTGATGAGTATAAAAGAAGCATTTTTGGTGAATATCCTAATAACAAAGAAGCATCAATTCGAGGGCGCTCAATCTGAATGTTATATCCATTTCTCTCCTTTAGCTCTAGTTTTCCTTCCACAGGTTACTCCTATTTTGCTTTTGGATCTGAAAAATCCAGCATCATACGGAAAAAATTATCTTACAATCCTTCTAAAAGATTAATTTTGTTACACAAATATTACAGGAGTCACATAACAGATAAGAGGTCATTGTTCATTCTGAATGCTTATAATAATGTCCTTAATTTGATAAAAAGTTTGCATGTTTGAGATCTTGAATGTTCAGAGCCAGGAACGTTATGTTTCAAATTCCAGCAGTAATCTGCTATTATTTTTGTCACAACTTCCTTATTGTCTTTCCTCCATTGATTAAAAATGAAAGTAAAGATCTATAAGAGTGTGATTCGGCCCGTAGAAATGAGAATGCTAGGAAATGTATATCTAAGATTTCGATTGAGGTGGCTAGGGCAGGAAATGAGAAGAGAACTAGACAGTGGGGTGAGGAGGGCAAATAGGATGCTAGTGACAGGAAAAAGGAGCCGAGGAAGACAGAAATTGAGGTGGAGGAATGTAATACAGAGAGATATGAAGCAAAAGAGAATAGAGGTGGATACACGAAGGACAGAAACCAATGGATGAAGGTCTGCCGAGCTACCGACCCGGTCTAGAACTGCATATGGCCATATAGTTAAAGAAAATACTAATTGCAATCCTTTCCCCAACATTAACTTGATCTCTTACTTGTCACTTCCAGGTGAAACAGGGTGCACATTGTATTTAAATCTGCTACAAAGTTTCACAAACTTGCAGAAGAAAAGTAACTTACAGCAGTTATCATATTTGAGGGATTTTACAGATCAGAAAAACTTATGCTTGCACCCCCTATTGACCGTCTCTCAATTCGATCCCTAGTGAAGGAGGCTGGACGTCATTTGGAATGGGGCTAATGCATTGATAGGGACAGTTTAGGAAACCAGAAAAGAGAGCAAATGAAATTGTTGCATGATGTTGACATTTGGGTATAGCATGATCATTCTCGATCATCGCAGACAGGGGTCTTTCAAAAAGTATGTAACCATAGGGTGTGGGTGGGTGTGATACAACACATGCAATATATACATATATATATATATATATATATATATATATATATATATATATATATATATATATATATATATATATAGGTTGGGCTGCGAAATTACTTTTGTTAGCGTCTAAAATTGGACCCCCTTGCAAAGGTATAAGCAAGAAACTTTGTGTATTCATAAAGAATTGTTTGTGCATTGGTAGCCAATTCTACATCTCGCAAACAATGACTGAAAATCATTTTCATTTCGCTCTTTCATTCATTCATTTCATCCATTTTAACTTCTTTATACAGGGAAAAGTGTACAGTTTATATAGATCTGATTTACATACTGACCTAGAAAAATCTAAAAGCTAATTAAAAGATGCCTCTAAATAGAAAGGAAAATATACATAAATTAAAGCTAAAACTTTCACAAAATAAAGGAAAATATACCAGAAATATATGAATATATGAAAATAAGAACTCTTACATTTTAGAACTCCTACATTTTAAGTCAAAACAGTGACAAAAATAAACTTGTAATGATGTTTTATTTTTGCAAATAATTGTTTTGAAAGGTAAGTACGTTCTGGCTCCTTTTGCCTCATCTATTAAGTCATTCCACAAACATACTTCTCCATATCCAAGTTCTTATTGGCCCATAGAGACCCTTAAACGAGGTATGCACAATTCAGTTGAGAAATTAGATAACTCTCCGCTTAAGGTGCCTGTTAACTTGATAAAATGAGTGTAAATGAATGGAACAATTCTTTAGTCTTTCAAAATGCATTCTCTACCAAGTTTTTGGAAAAGTTTCAACCATTAAGCTCAAACTTGACATGGTTTTTGCCCGAAATATACCTTGCTTGTACGCGTCATGTATTTCAAATGTAAACTGGCTTACTTACCGTTGTAAATGCCCTGGGATCATACTACATTGAAATGAATGGTATGACATAAATGGCTGCCTTGGTAATTTACTTTAGTATTTTGGCAGAGGGGCTTCAGACTATTTTTAATTTCAAGATCTACCTTGATCTTCTCTAATATGCTGTGCTCCTCGAAAATATTTCCTTGCT
This sequence comes from Cassiopea andromeda, assembly GCA_018155075.1. NCBI lineage: Eukaryota > Metazoa > Cnidaria > Scyphozoa > Rhizostomeae > Cassiopeidae > Cassiopea > Cassiopea andromeda. Next base: position 40,554 of record WIPJ01004632.1, on the reverse strand, counting down.
ACTAACTTCCTATAGTTACCTATCAAAAGCAAGGCCCTACTAGCTTTTTGCTTCAAATATACAGTGGTTAAAAAGTTGAGGTTCAAATTGAAGAAAACGGCAAAAGTAAAACATCTATTGTTCACAACAATGCAACCAAGAAAATGCTGTTCATAGCCTAAAGGCCCTCGCGACTGTTAGTTTTCGAAAATTTGAAGCCCCTCACCCTTACAAAAGCCCAAAATTACTATTTTCCGAAAAAGTTAAATCCACATTAGTTACTATTTTCTTCCTCAGAGTCCTTCTTAGCATTTGAAAGAGTGTGAAAGTAGCTAATCGAAATATACATGGCTTATATTTATAAAACCCCCAAATTTATTCCAACCCTTTTGAGCATTAATTAGCAAGAAATTTTCCAACCCCCTCCGATTGCTCGGTACTCCAGAGTTGTTACACAAAGAATATGACAATAGAAAGCTTAAAACTCTAATGGTGATTAAGACCATGGATGTCTAGTCTTTGCAAAAGTAATCTTCTTGAATATTCACTATTTTAGAACAACTGTTCGCCTCGTTTACTATCCTATTGTGCCATCAAGCTAGAAATGTAGCAAAACAACACAGCCCAAAGTAATTTACCTATGTAAATGGTGCTCGTTTGACCGATTTATTGTCAGTATCTGCTAAATAGTTAGGAGAAAATCTCCATTACAAAGTCGGTCATTAGTCGCAACAACAGTCTTTTTGCCACTCGTTGGCAGCCATATTGCTTCCGCATACGTCAATCCAATGAGGTTAGAGCAATAGAGCGCGCATTCTATTCCTAGCATTTCTATGGCTTTCCTATTACTCACCGTGAACAAAGGTCATTGTCCTCCATTGCTTTGTCTTTGTTCTCAAGAAATTTGCATAAATTATAGTACATGCATTTTAGTAAAGTAGTAGATTACAATGCAAAATAATCAAATGTATATTTTAGCAGAAGCAAACCTTATATATACAGTATAAAAACTAAAGTAATTTTTAAAATCGACTTAATATGTGTAATTATGTTGTTTCTTTGCACTCAGTTGACAGGCTATTCAACACCTTGCCACTTTTATGTGAGAAGCTTTTCTGTCCAGTAGCTGATTTTTTAAAGGAAACCTTTAATTAATGTCTGTGTATTTGCTTTGATAAAACAAAAGACTGCAAATAAGTTTCAATATTGAGCAAACTTAGCCTTTCCTATAAAAAGATCATACAGGGGTGCTGGATGGGGCGGGTAAAAAAGCAATGATTTTGCAGAAGGCACACTGTACTCAGAGATCTCTTTCAAACATTGGAACACACTTTCAAACTTTACTTCAACCCTAGCATTCTCATTATCCCAGGTTCCTATGGATTTCACAAAATCATATCTCGTTTATGAATGAAAAGAATTTGCTACATGACCTGATTGGAAGACAATTTGGATTTTATTATTACAACTTTACACTTAAAAAGCAAGCTGGATAAAAATCTAGTTACTTATAAGATCACAAAAAGTCATTGTTCAAACACTATGATATCAAAAAGACTATAGCAATGATGACTTTAAATTTAGTTATGTAAAGTGGTACTAGCATCTTGTAACTTCAACAGGCTATTTGACAATATCTTGTTGTCTTATTACCAGCTACAGCTACTTCCAAAGAAAGTATCTTATTACTATCTTCAAGATACTGAGATAAGATGCTTCTCATATCCGCTCACAGTAGTGTACAGTTTCTTAGGTAATTCGAATCTCGATCAACTGCCGCTTGATTTTCAGTCCTTGATTACTCACATGCTCTTGAGGTTAAATCTGTTGAAAGTTACCCTAATGCGTACTTATCGGCCATGAAAAGGCTTAAAATATGCTTAACTTGCTCCACAACATATGGTCTAAGGTTACGGTAGTGGATGCTTCAATATTAGTTTCACACCATTAGTTGATTGGAGAATCAAAAGCAGATGGGTACTAAGCTATGATTGATAAAGGGAACTCAATTTTTACTCCTTGGCACTTTGATAATAATTTTGCTTGGGTATAGTAAGAACATTTTTCAATGATCGTAGTTTAGTTTATAGTGCACTGATGTTGCACAATTTTGCTTAATTAGTCTTTTTGAATAATCCGACTCACTTTTTAACATGTCGTTTCTAGTAGCGGCCAGATAATCGAAGCAGTACTGAACTGGATTATGTCAGTAATAATTCAATTAGGTGCTAGTGTGCACAGTTTATACTCACATACAATGAAACTTTTTTAGGTAAGGTAGAAATACTATTTGCTTTGACAGAACAAATGTCCTACAGAGCAACTCAATACAATTGCTAGAAGAGGTTCTTCCTTTAACGCCAATTTCTTATGGTGTCCTCTTGCATCTGCATTGCGAAACAGATTGAATTTCTCAACAAGTCAGGATTTGTGAAGCAAATGACATGTGAATATTGAAAATTAACATGTTATATGCTTCCTCTTTAAGTTGATTGAAAATGCCGGAGTTTATGTATAGGTGTCTTTTCGAAGGTGCTTCGAACGATCAAGCCCGGTACCAGCTGGAGCCTCTGTCAACATACCTTGCCAAGCAGTACTCAAGGGTGGAAGCTTAACAGTGGCGCTGAAATATCGCACGTCATTGGTATTGTGTGAAGTGAAAGTCTATACTACTGATGAAGGTAAGTTGAAAGGTATTTCTTGTGCCTTGTTATCAATTTAACAGTTGATTTATCTTTTTAGACGTAGCTATAGCAAAATAAGATGCGAGTACGAAAGACTTGAAAGAGAAAATACTACTTATTAAGTTAATAAGAACATGCACCAGCTCTGTAGTTTCGGAATATTGAAGGTATTCAATGAATACCCTACAGTTTTTGGAATAAATGAACACCTGTATTTGGCTTTAGCCATAAGCCAAATGGCATACTTAATTGCCCTTCAACACGTTAGCTTTCCAAAATTTAACATACAGAATGTAGAAGTTGCGAGACCTTGAGAGACAGAGATATGAGGATCTAATGTGGTGGAACGAATAAGAACTTCATTTTAAGCAGATTTCTGTCACAAATACTCAGTGAATAAACCGAATCAACTTAGCGTGCCGCCAATATACATGAGATTGTGTCAAGACCTAGGTTCAAGTCTAGCTGGTGGCAATAGGTAATTTCTAAATTGGTAAGTACATTGTCTACCTTGAGAACTCGTCAAGTTATTATCAAAGACGTAACTGTGCTATTTAGATGTGCTAACAGCAGGTGTCACCTTGATTACTGGAAGAAAAGTTCCTGCGATCTTCACTTAAATAATATATTCTTAACTATATGAACCAACAATGTATGCTTCTCATTAGATGCATCTTGCTAAAGAAACTAGGAAACCTAACGGAAATTTAGCAAGGAAAAGGGACTATGTACCTCCGCAACGATCCCTCGATCTCATGCGCACATTGCAACATCGATTATTCTAGAAAGTATGTATTTCGTTGATCAGTTGTGATTGGCTTTATCTGAACCACTTTAAAGCAAACAAGATCCCTTGAGACAAATGCAATCTATGAAGCTTGCACAGCAACGTACAGATAAAAGTAAAGAGATAGCTATTCATTCGAAAGTCTCTCATGGAGTAATTGATTAAGAATATAACAATACAGTGACAAAGGAAATGCTTTGAAGAAGCTGAGAAAGACGTTTGATTATATGAAAATATGAAAGCACTTTTGCAAATAGCAACTCAATTATTCATCTATTCGCTGGATGTAAATATATATATATATATATATATATATATATATATATATATATATATATATATTTAGATCCTGTAATATTTTTGGATGCTCGCTTTTTTCCAGATGAGACCCAAATACACTGAAAGACTTCCTAATGGAGTAAGTTCTTTATTCAATGTTCTCTAACTTAAAATAGAATCAATGGTACTTTGCAGAAGACTGCAAATAGTCTAAATTGCATTCTCTATGCTTTATCGTAATATCACAGAATAGTGTACGGTAACATATGCATTTCATGAAGGTCGAACGATGGATAGAATCCTTCCTTACTTCAAATATGTCCAAACTTTCAAGCTAGCGCTTACTATTGCACAGCGCTTCTAAATCAAAGGCAAGTTATCTTATAGCAATACAATTCTAGGGAAAGAATCGTAGCATGTTCTTCAATATGAGCTGGAGCGCAGACTACAGATATTTTTTCAAGACTAGCACATACTTTGCCTAAAGCTGACACGCTACTTCATTTTTTCTCAAACAATGACGAAATTCCGCTGTCATAATTCCGCTGTCATAATTCCGCTTTTGGATGCTTTATTCCAGTACCATTTTATACAATACCATGTTTACATGTATTGTAAGATCTTGGATGTTTGATTAAAAATGTTTCCTCTACCAGTAAGTAATTCTATTGAATTGCATTCAATTGCAAGAACCAACCCAACATATCAATGCTTAAGTTATAAATAGATTAAAGAAGATCCGTTCCTTGACTAGTCTCTGGTGCAAATCAAAACAGTTATGAAGTTACATTAATATTCAATTCCTTTAAATTTGAAGCGAAAAATTTTAATTTGAGTCCCATTCATAGCTTTCCTATATAAGCTTCTGCGATAGATACTGATCCTTATATTGACTTACTCCATAGAGATCAGCTTTACATCAAAATATGATGAGTACGGACATGGAATTCAACTGAAGAGGAAATATTAAGCCAGGTTACTTAGTATGGTAATATGAATAAGAAGTGCGAGCTAGTTCCATCTTTCAACTCACCGCATAAAATTGATAAATTTTGCTTATATATTCAAATGCTTGATTAAATATAATTTATTCATTTTTCAGATACAAATGAACGTCACAGCAACCTATGTATGGGTGACCAAATTTGCACTGCCTTGAACAATGCCTTTTAATGCAATGAAGCTGCACGAGTACAAAGTTACGTTCGTTACACGATTTGCAAACTAATTTCACTGCCTCTTTAAGGTAACCAAGAATAGAGTGAGATTTTGGGAGAATTTTTTTGAAATTATGATCTTCTCTTAGCTCCTGCATTCTAGATAAAACTTTTAGAAACTTTAAATGTTTTTTGCATTAAATTAGTTAGTGTATTGTATTAAAGGGTTAGGTACCTCAACACCTATGGGTTTCAGGTGCGTCCCGTGTTTAGGGGAACATTTTCCAAAAAGGTAGCAAATATCGGTACCAATCATACACATATCGGAAATCCTTGACTAAGTCCCATGGAGCCTTAATCGAGGGAAGCCTAGCGGCAGACTATTTTCTTATTTCAAGGAAGCTCCCACAGGACAATAGGTATGAATTGTTACTTCCTTTCACTGGAAACAAAGAAGCAAAACGAATCGCGACTTTCATGATAGTGATGAAGCAATCGTTATTCACTGCTGAATTTCGTTTGCGAAATAGCCTCTTTGTAATTTCTACATTAAATTGATTGAGAAAATTATGTCGCTTTTCGTGTCAAATTTTGAGGAAAATGCTAAACTTGGAAATAGGCTTCCCCTCGAATAATCTTCCAGCCAAAAAGTCAGTTTTGCAAGTACGCCTTCTGGGGCTTATTCGAGGATTCACTTTATATGAGGAATTATGGGAAGTACGTGAAGAAACATACATGTGAGGAAATATACATTTGATGCTTCTGATATTCATTGTACTACTTAACATAGAAATACAGATCTCACTAGTACTAAGTAGTTTGCATTTGAAAACCTTGAAAAGGATGCAATGATTATAAGGATTACAGTTAAAAAAATATATGGATACATAAAAAGAGAATTCTGTATGGTTAGTTTTAGCAGGAGTTCATGGTTAGTCAATGGTTTGCAGCGCACGCAAAAAATACAATACATAGAAGTAATAAAGATAGTCCTTGGTTTGCACACAGTAAAGATCATGCGCTGTCTTTCAAATTGTAGTTTCTTAGTCATGTAATAAAAATCTCACATGATGTAACAATGTTTCTATAGTGCCTGTTTATAGATTGTTAAAGTGCATATTGATAGGTTGAAAATCACGAATAATCCGGATAGTTTTTATGCCTCCTCTCTGCTTGTATGATGTTTATAAAATCAAGAGCTGGTTGATCGAAATTCAGTCTCAACTAGCAACATGTATCAAACTACAAACATAGACATCCCTAGTTTGAATGGGTCTTTCTCAAGGTAGCAAGCAGTTCATATAGCGATAGTAAAATATTATGCGGCAGTTTCATGGACGTTTAAGACAGATCATGAAGATAGGCAGCATCGAATTCTCTTCATTTGCATTAGATATTTATGTATACAATATATTTATGGAATTGACAAGTTTCAAATATTGAGCATGGAATTCTAGCAAATGTTCTGTTTGCCATCCATGCAATCTTCCATGCTTTTGCAAACTTTTTTTGCTATATAGTCAGACATTTTAAGCCCTTTTGCACTCCTATCCATTTTATTTTTCTTTTGCTTTGCCTACTTGCTGAGATATATTTCCCACTTCCCCGCTAAATTGAAGAAAGCTAATAATTTTATATTCGTTTGTTGAAGAAAAGAACAATTTTTCTCGAAATGTTCTCTTAAGTACGTCTTAAACAAAATTAGGTCTTATTTCTGGTTTCCATTCAAGTTTCTTTGCATATGAATATATTTCAATTCTGGTTTTTCTACATCAGTATAGCATATTGGATGACATTGGCTATTATTGCGATATTGGAAGTAGTTAATGCAGATATTTTTGATAAAAGAGCAACACCATTAACAAAATATTTTGCTGTATAATTCACGCGTTAGGTTATTGCCTTGATGTTCAAGCTTCAGTTATAAGCACGAAATACACTTCTGTCTGGTATCCCAACAGAATTCAATAGCAACAGATTTTATTACTTGTGTAGGTCTTTGATTACATTCATCCAACCTTAATGTCTTTAAACTATTTGATAATGAATATTCTTTACGTACATCAGTTTGTTTAACCTATGTAATTTTTCCACTTCAATGTGGGAAAATTGCAGAGCCCTGACTTTATGGCAACAGAAGGTCGAGAATGAACTTGTATGCAAAGAGATTCTTGCAAAGCCGAACAGATACTAGGATCCATGCTATTTCAAAAATTATCATTCTGCCTACTGAACTTCAGGAGAAAATTTCATTTTTATACATAAATTTTGCAGTTTGTTTGTAGTTATATATTTGTATTTTCCAATGTCCTTGCTACTTCAAAATAATCTAGTCCTCTATTTCTATTATCTTATAGAGTCAAAATCTATGAAAAACTATGTTTTCAGTCCAATATTCTCAAAAGCACATCAAAGGACGCAAGGCAAATGTACTACAGGGATTGGAGCATAGCAACCATTCATTTTCCCATTTTGACATTATTCACAAATGTTTGGTCTAAAACTTGCTCAGCATTTTATAGGCCACAGAAAACCTTTCATATCAAGTAAATAATTCAACGGTTAACCAATCTTTGAATCATTGTAGTTGATTTCTTGCTTTTCGAATGTTTGAGTGAGACCTGTTTCCAATGCGTCGCAGGATGTCAAGTTGTTTGCTAGGTATTGATTCCCATGCTACACTTGCATTTTGCAGGTGGCTCTCTGTAAGGCAGGGCCTTATTTACGATACAAACCCGGGGGGAAATACCTCCTTTGTCTTCAAAATTTTCCTTTCAGTATATGTAATTTTGTCCCTATAAAAGTTATCCTCATTTATTACAAGCTTTACAGAAGAACTGAAGAAATCTATATTCATTAAATCAAACATGGTTCAAATTGTGATGGTAAGTGGTAAATATGAACTATCGGGATGTAGTCTATGCTAAATTGAAGAATGATTCTTGTATAAAATAGATGCTGCAGAATTTATGAAGGTCTTTATCGCTAATGTCAAGCATGATATTGGAAAATACATTTTACGTGAAGGTATAACACACTGCATCAAAAATTTTCCTTGACGCATAGCCGCAAGACCAATGCTACAGCAACTAGAGACATTGCACTACTTGCTACTAAGGCTGAAAAATTGATTTAAACTCATCCTTTTTCATAACGCTTCTAAATTTCCATTGAGAAAATTAAGTAGCTTCTTTCAAAAGTATCTTTAAATGCTTTTTGTACTAGAAAGAGCTATCAATTATCAAACATTTTCTTTAATTTTTGAACCAGTAAATTCCTTTTTCATCGTGTTCCCCGCAGTTAATATGTTTACAAAGGCTATGCTACAAAAGCATTATAGATGCTGAACAGTTATGATCTTGAGATAGTGTTTTAACCATTTCGAGATATTTCAATCCACCAGCGACTTCTTCTTTAACTTTTCTGAATTAATGCTCTAATTCATGCTTTCCTCAGTAGATATCACCAGAACTTTTTCAGTCCCTTGCTATTTAAGGCCTTTTGTTATTTTCAAGAATATAGGGGAGAGCAGGAAAGGGTTTTGTCAAGCCAAAAACATGAACTATATGCTCTACTTCCAAAGGTCATTTGTGATCCTTTCTATCAATGAGGATATCTTATTGTTGATTAGAACCTATTTATTTTATTATTTTAATTCAAGTTTGTCTTTGCTGAAAAGATTAAGTCTGTGCTATGAGGCTATATGATGTCTTCATGTCAATAAAAGTGAACACTTTTGTGGTGAGTAAAAATTCCGAGCGTAGTTCGTAAAAAGGGGCACAGTCTATTGTGCGCCACTTGGACAACATCATGTTCACTCCATTCTGGATTTAATCCAATCAAATGGCAGCAAGATTTCAATGGTCGTTGTGATAAAGCTCTATCTTGCTCAATTTTCCGAGGTGAATTGTGGGGCGGGACACTGACATAAAGAATCTCAAAGCTCTTATGTTTTGTGAGGAAAAAGATCTTGGGATTAACTGACGACATGCAAGTAGACTTTGCAGCCTTCATCAGCAACAAGCGCAAGGCATGAAATGCAAGTTTTGGGAGAGTAAGTGATACTGAATTTTGTTTTAGTGCAAGAAAATAAATTGCTTCATGAAGGAAAACCTGTCTCCTGAAAATTTTTGGTATGGCACTGCCCCTCCTGCTCCAATAGGCTCGCCACCACAAAAAGCGAGTGTTCATAGAAGTATTCAATATTGTTTTCTCCAGGGCTTTCTAGCAACATGAACTCATTTATTTTGAATCAAGGTTCAATCTATTATTTCTATTGACTCCGAAATGATAAGCAGCTCCCAAGGAGCGTTTCCGATCTACCGAACGCCTTTGCAGGAACTGGGGAAATAAAACAAACAGTGTCTAACATACACAATTAAGTTTTTTACATTAGCATTCACAGTTTTGTTCAGCCGTAGTGCTCGCAAGACATTTGGGTTTTGAGCCTAAAATTGCATGTGAATTACTCTCATTGTTATGTACTGTTTTGTCAAAAGCAACAGACTTAGCATTACATTCGGTAGTTGGTAGCTGCATCATAGAAATGAATTTATATGAAGAGATACTTGCATTTGTTTTTCTTTGTAAATAAAGGTCAAAAAAGTGCTAGAATTTGACTACGGTTGAATAAAGAATCATTTGTATGTCACTGCCAAGTTTCAGTGATTTTGAGATTTAATGCCCTTTTAGATTGTGATCTACTAAAATTAGATGTGTAATGTACTAAATGAATCTGTAACCAAATAGAATACCAATCATTAACAAAAACATTGAGTAGAGCACTTCTAACAGCATTCAACTTAAGTAATGTTTAAGGAGTAGGAATGTTAGGCTTATTCTTGCAATTAATGCTACATTGCTTAACAGTATTTAGTTTTTTGTTATCTAAACTGTTCACATGATGTTCATCATAAGCTTTTCGTTAGCACAACTCAAGAAAAATAGATTAATGAAGATTGCATAGTTACACAGGCACGTGTGTGAGAGATGATATCACATCATGATAGAAACAGTGAAGTTAAATGATAAAATTCATGCAAGATATTAATCAATGCAAACAGCTGTGGCGGCCTAACTTGCACTATGCAAGAGAATGTTTGCCACTGGCTAATGACATATTCTTGAAAAATGATGCCACACCATTATATAAAACAATAAAGCAATGATTATCAATTGCTCTTGCAAACTACCTCTTGTATAATGCATTTAGTTTACAACTGTGTAAGAAATGCCGATTACAGCAGACAGAAGTCAATTGAAATGAGATTTGGTGGTCTCATAGAGATATTTCACCACTGACTGGTGACATATTCAACCAGCTTCTGAGTCAGAAATCAGCTATTATTTATGTGCTTGTATTCAGTGCGATGAATGTACCTTATGTAGCAAAAATTTGATTTTTCCAATTTTGTAGAAGTTGTTATCTTTGATTGTCTCTAAACAGCAAACGGTTGCCAAACAAATCAATGCAAAATCTATCAATATTTTCGCGCTATGATTTATATGCTACAATAAAACTCTTTCTTAAGCAAAAATTATTAGTAGCACTGAATACTCACATATAAACTTTGTTTCATAATAGTGGTTGAAATCAACTTATATTTTACTTAACGACTACATTTGCTGCCAACCGCCAGTAGGCTAATTTTTCCATGAGACCATCTAAGCTCTTTTAAACTAAATTTCTCTGGTGTGGTCAGCATTTGTTAAAACTTTATGAAATTAATGCAGTATGAAGTAGCAGTTTGTAAGACCTATTGGAATTAATATGAAATTATTTACTTTGCATATTGCTTCTATTAAGATGCGACATTACCGTTCACTAACCTCTATAGGTCTACCAAAGCTGTTTTCCACTAATTTATATATGACATGGTCGGTTTGTTTTTCAACTTATGCAACACTTCTATCAAATCGATAATGAACTGTTATTCTTTAGAGCTATTGGAAATTATATGAATATTCTCACTTTCTTCTATTCCTTATATCAAGATGTGACCTTATTTTGAGGAATAAATCACCAGCAAGTGGCTTACTATCTGTATATGACCACAAAAGCTGTTCTCCATTAATTTAGAACTGACATTATGGACATGTTATCCAATGTTATGAAGCCAATGGATTATGAAGTTTTAGTTTGCCAGACCCACTGGTGACTATTTGAGCATATATTCTGTTTCTATGTATTTACTTATTTCCTTTTTATTCTATTATTTTTCTTTCTACCAAGATGTAATTGCATTTTCAATGACTAAGCGCATTTTTTTCATAAGAAACGGTAGGCTCGATTTCTCGAAAGTTAAGAAACAGCACTACCAAAACTGAAAAAGCTAAGAAACTTCTTTAATTTGCAGTTTTGATTTTCCGAGTTGACACTCGAAACAGTCTTTACATTGAACACCATTTTAGTTGCAAGACTACAACAGACACGCAGTTCGCATTAATTCTCAGTAATTGTACACTCAAGAAGTTTCCACTCGAAAATTTTTTTGACTTCAACTTGACATTGATGAAGCTTGATGAGCTTAATTGTTTACAGATCTCAACAGAGTTAGTCATTTTATTATAAATGCATCACTCCTTATTGTTAAAGCGCATCTTTTGTCGTGAAAGTTCTCCTTTTCATTGAGACAGTTCCCTTTTTGTCTTTCTGATATCCCCTTTTATCGTGCTCTGAATGTGAGGGAAGTATTTCCTTCACCTTGGAAGCTAATTTAAACAATTCATTACTTAAAAGTTTAAGAAACTGCCTACCAGTACTGGAGCTTAGTTGCTTATAAAAAGTACGTGTGTATGAAAAGAAATGAAATAAAAAACAACTTAGATAAATAACAAAAGCAATAGATAGCGGGAATGGATAGGCAATAGTAGGTAGGCAGGATGATATAAAATCAAGATTACGAGAATGGAGGACTATGCTAAGTACGACAAAACGATCAGGAGAGTGCATGAAGAAATAAAATGAGAAGAAATGGTGGAGAGTCTATATGAAAATAGAGAGTAATGGTAAAGTGTCTAATATAAAACCATAGAGTAAAATGTGATTGAGATATTTCTGATTTTTCTTCAAAAATGAGTATTCTGATAAATGCTGCAAATGACAACCGTTTTACTCGTTAAATATTTTGCCCCGATCGTAAGTTATGAAGCATTAAGTTCGGTAATCTTTACAGCAAACGCAAATAAACATCCCCCATTGCTACATCAGTAAGGAAGTGGGGGGATTGTAGAGCTAAAGAAGGCAAAAGCATTGAATAATCTGAAAGTTAGTAAAATGTAGAGAAAATTAGATATAGAAGATTAGTCAATGGGGGAGTTTATTCGGGTTTGCTGTAGGTCTAGGGCTTACAGCAAGTCTGAAAAATCTTTAAATTGAGCTGCATTTATGAATAGAGAGCAAAAGCCTAGAAAAGCAAGGCAACTTTCTTTATTATTTATCCAAGACAGCAATAAGTCTGTGAAAACAAATTCGGTTGACCGCATAGCATTTTCAGCAGGTCATGAGTGGCTTTTCCATTTGGTGTCAATAAATTTGAGTTCTATTATTTTAAATTGTGCTATAGCAACTATCTGTTTGCATCATATCTATTAGGTTAAAGTTTTTGTAGCTATTTTTGCAAACATCTACAATGATGGTTAGGGAAATAAAGTAGTTTCATTACTAGTCTGGTAGGGCTCACGAGAAGGAGAAGGATTTGATTCGATTCGATTTCGCAAAATTTAATGCCAAGTGCAAGGATAGTCAGTTAGTAACTGTACCAAGTTTCAAATTTCTAAGAAAAATAGCAATCTCATTCAAACATTGCTCTTTTCTGTAGAGAATCATATGTTACGTACCCTCCTTTATACCCTATTGTACAGAAGTAAAGACCATCGAACTTCAATGCTTCATAACTAAAGATGGGGGGATATTTAACGAGTGCAACGGTAGTCATTTGTAACATTTATCGCAATACTCACTTTTGAAGAAAAGTCAGGAATATCTCAAAACACACTTTATACAATGCTTTTTATTTGAATGATAGTAAAAGTGGATAATTGGGCTTACATTTAGCTGTGGGGGGCATTTTTGCCAAATTCCAGACTTGCCATTGGTTAATATGGTAAGGACAATTTAGATGTGATCGGAGCTCTCAACGAAGTAAGGATTTGGAACATATGCTCATCATTGGTAACATTAAAATTTGAACTTCCAAAGTCACCATTGTTTTTCAAATGCTACAATCAAGTTTTGTGATTCACAATGCTTGTGATAGCATTGTCCTTAATAGCACACGTACACAATAATAGACTTGTGTACGTATGCTATGGATTTTTGTATCTATAATACCACCAACCAATGGATTTCTGTATTTATAATACCACCATGGCTGTTCTGGAATTATCTATATCTGGCCTGATCTGTGCATTCTGCAAATTTTTGAAAGAAATGAATTGTGAAGTGTCAGTGTGTAGGCGCTATTTGGTGATTATGTGACCACTAGTCATCTCATTTTCAATGTTTCTATTTTAAAGCAACATTATTTTTCAATGATTTGCTTGCTAAATAAAGCAATGTGAATCGTTGTTTTATAGTCAGAGCTTTACTCTGAAGAGTCAACTATGTATTGCTTAAGATAGAACATATTAAGGGCAATTTTACACGCTTGATATGCAGCTATCGTGTATTTCGAGATTTTCGGATTAAGAGTACATCAAATCGTTTTTACTGATTGGATGTTTCAGCCCTTAATATTCAAAAGCTGTTTAGTATAGAATCAGAGAGAGAGAGAGAGAGAGAGAGAGAGAGAGAGAGAGAGAGAGATTCCTCTAATTTAGCTATATTTTTTGGCGACGAAAAACATTTGACACAACACATTTGAATTCTTTGGAGTAAAACATTTGATACGTTGTTGCAGATCTTTGCCCTATAAAAGTTTCCAACTCCAAATTGATTGGCTTAGGAATCAAAAGTTTGAAGTCTAAAATTCGGTATCTTGGTGATGGCTTACTATTTTTCAGTTTTTGCCTGATACGAATGCTCCTAATTTCATTTTACTGTAAATAGCGCTCCAATGCTCTTGAAGCTTAGATTTAATTGAGAGGTTGTTAAATCTTAAATAATTAGATAGCTGATCGTATACTACCTGTTCAAACATCTTTGACAAATTTCAACAGGAGAGCCACGACGAGGAACATGTCAGAGAGAGTTCCTTTCTTCTTTATTTAATCCGATATTCCAGAGTTCTTTAGTTCGATATACCATAAGAACAGATGTTATTATTGATGTAGCCGAAGTTAAGATATAGACATAGCCGATGATAAGACATAACCAGAAAGACTTTCCTTATGAAATATAGGACGTTTCGAGACATCATGTCTCATCCTTAGCTAGAATGAAGTGGGTTCGGTATAAATCCAAAGAATCTGAATCATACAAAATGAGAGGACTGTATAAATAAATGAAAGAAACTAATGAAAATATATAAAACATATGTTGATAGCAAGTTCTTCTTTGACGCTTCTTCACTTGCCGGCTGCGAAATGCCTATAGTCCGATGAGCAAATTCAAAAATGTAAGTTATCACCTAGTGAGTTTTAATACTTCAGAGTTCCAATTCTGTAAGAGTTGTATGTAGAATTCCAATTCTGTAAGAGTTCTATGCAGAGTTCCAATTCTGTAAGAGTTTCATTCACTAAAGAATCCAGCCACGATTCTCCATTTCGATTACAATGTTAATTCTTGATTCATTTCTTGATTTTAGACTTCGCTTCTTGAGTTACTTCTCAGTTCGGTTCTCAATTCCTTTTCTTCACGAATTTGTCCAATAATCAAAATATGCTTGATCCAAATCAGATTAATCAAAAAAAATTCAAATCAATAAACAATAAAATTCAAAAGCGAATAAACAAAGCAGAGGTTGGGGGGGCTAGCGGCCACTTTTCCTACAATGCACAAGTCTCTGAATCGAAAGCAAAAGGTCACTGTGAAAGCTTTTGGTGGTTCGATAATCAAGAATCTGGAGCACTATTCGAAATCATAACTTGAGAGAAATCCAGAGCTTGTTATTTTGCACATAGGAACAAATAATATCAAATCTAATAAATCCCCGTCTGAGATCGCGTCCAATATACACGAATCAGCAAAACAAATGTAACAAGGAGAAAGAAAAGTTGCAATTTCGGCCCTCATTCCAAGGAATGATTCCGAAGATCTGGTAAAAAAGAGCAATATGGTTAATATCGAATTGAAGAGACTTTGTGAAGGGAATGAGACAGATTTAATCGAGCACAAAACTCTGACAACAAGACATTTAAATGGTATTAACCTCCACCTGGACAAATTTGGGACAACGATATTTGCGAGAGTTTTCATACAGTATATTAGACAATGACGAGTATGTCGGACTCTTGAACCTAATAATAGATTTCAATGTTCTGATAGCATTAAACCATACCAATAATAGCGATTATTATACTGATATTCATTCTAATGACTTAGATTTGGGTGGAGCAGATTATCTGAGTACGCAATTAAAACAATTTAGATTATGAAACAATTTCGGAATTGCTTACCTAAATATAAATTCTATAAGAAGTAAATTTGAGCTACTTAAGCCAACCATCTTAGACGCTGTAGACATTTTATTCATTGCTGAGACAAAGCTTGACAATAAGTTCGCAATAAGTCCATTCCGATTAGAAGGCTTTAATCCGCTCTACCGCTATGAACGTAATGGGAATGGTGGGGGTATTCTAATTCAAGTCAGGGAAGGAATTCCTGTAAAAAAGCTCATAGACTATATAATCCTAGAAGGCATCGATTGCGGAATTCTAGAGATAAATATGCACAATAAGAAATGGATTCTATTCGGCATCTATCGTTCGGCATCTCGAAATGTGAATTACTTCTTTGATGAGCTAGGGAAAGCAATTAATTACTATAGCAATCGCAGTGAACATTGTATCGATTTTGGGTGATTTTAATATTGAAAAAAACAGGAGGAAATAAAACGTTTATGGAAATTTATCAATTAAAAAATCTTATTAAACAGCCTACATGTTTTAAGTCCGATAGTCCTACATGTATAGACCTAATTCTAACAAATAAGCATTCCTCATGTCAGAATTCAGGTGCAATAGAAACGGGATTATCAGACTTTCATTCTATGGTTGTTACTGTATTAAAGGATGGCTTTATGAAAAGAGGTCTCAGAATAGTTTTGTATAGAGATTATAGTAAATTTGATGCAAATACCTTTAGGCAAGCACTTAAGGATTATCTCAACGAGGTCAATAGGGAAGTTGAGGATTTTCTGAATTTAATGAAAAAATAGAGAAGGTGCTGAATGAGCACGCAGCTAGTAAGAAGAAGTATGTCCGTGCTAATTATGACAAAAGCCCTTTGAAAAGCAACATATACTTGTAATAACCTCCGCAATAGATACAATAAGAATAAAAGTCAAGACAACTGGAATGCTTTTAAGAAACAACGCAATAGATGTGTTAAAATGTTGTGACTAAAATTAAGTACTATCAGACTTTAGATATCAAATGCTTGATGGATTACCGCAAATTCTGGAAAACAGTCAAGCTGCTTTTCAGTGATAAAATACAGGCTCCTTCAAAGATTGCTCTCTTGGAAATGAAGCACTTGTGACTGACGACAAAGAAGTAGCTGAGATCTTTAATGACTATTTTGTAAATATAACTGATTCTTTAGCAATCACTCAGCCAAAAAATCCTCTCCAGCAAATAGATGGAATTTATGATTCCGTAGAGATTGCAATTAAAAAGTACAGCTCTCATCCAAGTGTGAAACTGATATCTGCGAATAACAAGCCAATCCATACATTTACCATTCATTTTGTGGCAAATAATGGAGTATCCGAAAGACTACGTGAGTTAAAAGTAAAGAAAGCCTCTCCTATTGAAAGCATCCCGAGTAAAGTTTTAAGAGGTTATCTGAATATATTTACTGACATACTCCAACAACGATTCAATGCAAGTATTGACAATGGAATTTTCCTACTAAACTTAAAAAAGGTGAGGTAACATGTGTATTCAAAGCAAATGACCTGATGATAAAGAGCAATTACATGCCAATAACCGTTCTGCTTGCAACTGCTAAAGTTTACGAGCGTTGAATGACTGAGCAACTGACAGCTTACTCGGAAACTTTCTTTTCCCCATATCTCTCTGGATTTCGCAAGGTCTATAATACTAAACATGCTCATGAAAGATTTGCTAAAAAATGCAAATCAGTCCTGGACAAAAAATGATTCGCAGAAGCAATCTTGATGGACCTCTCCAAGGCGTTTGATTGCATAAATCATGAACTGCTTATTACAAAAATGTCTGCTTATGGCTTTAGCCGACCAGCTTTTAAGCTAAATTATTGCTACTGACATGAGAAGCAGCAGAGGATTAAGATCAATGGCTTATTCATCACCTTGAAACAGACCTCTTATTAGGAGTTCCCCAAGGCTCGGTTTTGGGACCCCTGTTTTCAATATATTCATTAATGACTTATTTTACCTGGTGAAAGGCACTGAAATTTCCAACTATGCAGATGATACTAGTATCCTTGCGTATGGGTCAAATATGCGCTCAATCTTAAAATCACTTCAAGAGGATGCTTCCTTGTTATCTCTTTGGTTTGAAAATAACTATATGAAGGAGAATGGGGATAAAAGTCATTTACTTGCCTTCAGGAGTAAAGACGGCGAGGTATCCGCAAGTATTTTAGGATCTTTGATACTGGAAAGCGATGAAGAGAAACTTCTAGGGGTGATACTCAACAGAAGACTGAATTTCAAAAATCACGTTAGTAATCTTTGTAAGGTAGCTAGCCAAAAGCTACATGCACTTGGAAGAGTTTTAAAGTCTAGTTTAGCATTAAACATAACTTCCTTCCTTTATGTCACATTTTAGTTATTGTCCACTATTTTGGATGTTTCATGATAGGAAATCTTATAACACAATAAACAAGTTTCATGAAAGAGCCCTAAGAATCATACACAAAGATAGTACTTCAATCTTTGAGGGTCTAGTAATTAAAAGTAATTCAGTGTCTGTTCACCAGAGGAATTTACAGCTGCTACTTATTGAGATTTATAAAACCATCAATAATTTTAATCCATCTTTCATGGCAGAAGTATTTGCTACCAATGTTGTGCCGTATAATCTTCGTGGCAACACTAATATTGTTTTACCCAAAGCTAGGACAAACCTCTATGGCATTGATACTATCAGGTTTGTTGGCCAAAGATTATGGCAGAATCTGCCGAAAGAAATCAAAGAACCACCAACATTGGAGATCTTCAAAAGAAATATTAAGGCCATACCTCTTCATTGCAGCTGCAATTTATGCAAAAGTTTTATTGTAAATTTAGGATATTTATAAGTATTTGATGTCGTATTTTTAAAAATTTTTATATTTGTTTCTGGAAAGCTTGGTATCATTTTTAGTACCAAATTAAATCATTTGGTTTCCCAAGTTACAATTTTGATATCTGATCCAAACAGATAAAAGATGATGTTATAGATGGCGAGGCCCGAAACATTGGCTTCCTTCTGTTAGCTTGCCTTATTGATATCTCTTTTAAAAGCATCTTGATTATAATATTGGTGAGACTCAGTAAGATCCTTGTACTGGTAGTAGGCTAACTGGGTGCTTTCAAGAGACCTGCTACTTGAGATTTTTATCCCCAGTTTCATTTCTCTTTCATCAAAGGAACTTTAAAATGATTGAAGTAAAGAAATTTTTGACTATTAGATTTTGCATTAGAATACTTGAAAGCTGTTGTAAGAGAGAAATTGCTCAAAACACTATTTTTATAGGCCTATTGATAAGCACAACGAGAAGTTATGAGCAAAGTTCCCTTCATGTTACCATATGAAGCATCTCTACAGAGAAAAAATATTGGCTATAATAAGCAAACACTGCCTGAAAGCACTTTGACTATGGAGTAAAATTCTCTTTCATGTTTTTGGAGAAAAAGATCGGGAACTGACATACACATACACAATGAATCTCATGAAAGTTATGAAAATAGGTAATACTTTTCCGTTTATGCTGTATTACTTATGCTTCTTTTTTAGTTTTAATGTGCATGTGTTAGCTTGCCTTCTTGATATCTCATTTATAAGCATCTTGATTATAACCAGATTCGTGAAGCTTTTGCTTATACTGCTGTCAACAGAATCTATTAGGAAGAAAAAAAAGGAATTAGTGTAAAAAGTCGATACATTGCAACTTTTTTGTCTACTCTCAACAGAAGTGCAGAGAGGCTTAAATCACTGACATTGCTAAACAAATGGAAAGAGCATGATACACTAAAATTCAATAATCTAATGCCAAACATGGTTTTTGCTATACTATGCATTGATGTGTATCAATTTGTATCTTCACATATCTATTTGATATTTGTTATAGTCACTCTAATTGTCTTAGGCATAAGTTTGAATTATACAATGATGATGCAGCTTGTAGCTCCAATCAGGTAAGATGTTAAGAGGATTTATATTTTCCCAAAAAGTAATGTTTGCTCAAGCGTTCACTGTTCATTGTCGTTAAAATCTTTTGGTCATGAAACCAAATTATAGAGGTATGCCATCAATTTTTGATCTTGTGCTTAGCGGATCTAGAGGTGAAAATAGTGATTTTTTGTTTAATTTTATCCATTTTCAATTAATTACAGACCCTTTTCAATGATGGTGGACTGGCACCCGGAAAATTCATATCCATTTCCATATTGTGCTCACTTAATTATTTTGAGCACCATTGAAAGCAAAGTTTTATACTGAATTGGAAGTTTGATTCACTACGTGGCTTAAGTCAATGCAAGTAATAATATTTCAATTTTTGCGGTGGGCAGCTTTTCCAAAAATGGAACGAAACAAAACATTGCTGCAATAACTTTCTCCCACAGCATCTTTGCAGTGATGATGCTTTCTTCCGTTCATAATGTGGCTTTCAACCTATTACATCTCTCAATGCACAATCTCCCAATGTGCAAAGTATAGTGGATGGAGACCAACGTTTTGCCTATCTGAAAGGATAAGAATCATCATCATCACAATCACTATCATCGTTATCAGCTGTTCAGGCCACTGCAGACCTTTCACGTCTCCAAACTCTTTCATCTTACACATTCATGAGCCATTCTCATCCTGTCTACCTTATCCTGTCCTTGAATTCATCCCTCCATCTTGTTTTTGGGTATCCTGCCCATTATGTGACCAGTTTTGCTTATTTAGGTGACTTTATACGTCCAACAAGGGGCATTCACATATTACACCAAGCAAGGGGAGGAGTCTTTTGATTTTCGTGGCAAAGTGTAACAAAGAGTCAGTGGGTGGTTTTTGGAGTCTGATGGCATATTTCTTAAACAACTCGATACTTAGCACAATCGGTCTCAAAACTGCAAGTCTGACTCTTTTTAAAACGAATTTGGCTCCGCGTCTTAAAAATAGTCTGGCAATCATGTTTTGATGCAATTTTGACCATTTCTACTTCTCATTTTCACCATTTTCAATGAAAAAAGACATAACAAGTACAGCACGAAATGACCCCCTGTGACCCTTGTGACAAACCAGCCCCCCACTTTTACTAAGACCCCATATTTTATATTCTTTTGCATTAATTCTAATACATACTCAAAGCAGATTTTGATATATATTTGAGTCTTTCAGCTTTACTTCATGCCTTTTACACCCTCCAGGTCTAATCCTTCTTTATGCACTGCTTCAAGAATTTCAGAGTTACAGCATTTATACACAGCAGGAAAACGTTTTGTTCTGAAAGAAATTTCGAACTGAAATGGATCTTTCTTAACAATTAAATGAAAAGAATTTTAGGGAGCAAAGCAGAGAAGGAGGTGGCCCAATTATATGAAAGAGTAATTGAATTGAGCATGGAGAGCTAATTTTTCACTAAGCATATCAGAACAACTTAAACATGACTCTTACATTCCTGCAAGAAGTAGAGAAGATACTGAGCCTTAACTGAACGTGAGAGATTTTGCAACTAAAAGTAACTCTGCCAACCACGGCTTCTGCCTGTAGTGTAGGCAGCTACAGAGATATTAACATTATTGAGTTGAGCTATTTCGTATGTCTACGAAAACTTTTCAAGCATTTTCTTAAGATACTTTCACAATGATGACTTGGGATCTAAGCTTTACTTCAAAACATTTTCATGTCCTCTTTGCATACCTGCGTAAAGATTACTATGCACTTTTATCTTTTTTATTATGTACCTCTGATAGATTATGCCAAGGCTTATATTACAGTTGAGAAAGCTACCTCCAGGACAATAAGATGCTATCACATTTTGATTAAGTAAATTAGTCTGCTCTTCAGCCTTCATCAAACCTAGCTTTCAAAGAGTTTTATTTCAATATTTACCACAAAACCATTATTAAACGTTTTGCATGAGTTAACATCTGAACAATCATGGGCTAATTTTTTTCTTTTTCTCTAAAACCCTTCATTATTTATCTAAACACTTAACCGTCTTAATCCATTTTGATAATGATTTATGGATTCCACATCTTCTCAATAGCGCATATTCAAACTAATTTTATCCCTTTTTTTCTTCATAACCTATTAAAAACATCATCATAAACTTCATTTGGCTTACATGGTGCACTTTCCTATTGAGTATGAAATTGTTTAGCTTATTCACACGCCACCTATATATGGCATCGTTACATAATAATGCGGTATGGCTTCGAGCAAAGATGGGTAGAACCATCTGCTGGTAACCTCATAATGTTATCAATAATCAATGCTAATGCAATCAAGATAATTAGCCACGCAACAAATCGGTGTTTAGGTGTTTTTTTCTTAATCAACATGCCGAATACACCATACTCCCTTTGACACCAATTAATGTCAATAGGAAAACTCTCAATATTTGATGATGAGATTTTTCATGATATGCAATGCATAATTTATAGCGCATAGGTCTTGCTGAATAAGTCTATCCCATCAAACAAGAGCGTCTATGAATTAAATTTTGATTTCAAACTGATTGCATAAATCTCAATCCAAGCTTAGTTACCCACCTCTTGAATACAGCGAATTATAATCCCGTTATAATTATGACCACAATCAACAGCAGATGAGGCTTAGCATTCTTGAGAAGGCACGCTGTGGTGCAGAGAGCTATATTGCAAGGTGGTCCGTGCCGATCGAACATGTTCAAGTATTAGAGTACAAATCAATATACTAGAGAACAATTTAAAGCATCGTAAAAATATTTGCAACGTTAAACACAAACTTAAATATCCAAAGGTACAATAAAAGTTACAGCAAACAAATTCAAGTTTTTCAAACGAAAGAAAACTCTCCGAAGTTATATGTGCGGATAGTGGTAAGTAGTTAGGCTTCATTAGATTAGACTTCATTACAGAATTTTCACAGCTCTTGTCCGCATTGCTTAATCATATCATGAAAAGATTTGTTGCTAATAGCTAGAAGCTCTGTATGTAGTGTAGAAGCTCCCTATTGAAGGAACTTTTTATTTTGAGTTTCCATCTGCAATCAGTGTGCTTCATCTTCCGGACAGCCTTGATGAGCCATTAGGGAATTGAATTTTCATCAATCTTTTGATGAATTATAAACTTTACTAGCTATGTAGGCCGTAATTTTTTAAAGCATTATATAAAAAGCCACTTTCCTGTTTATTTATCTATTCATTGTATTTAATTCATTGCAAGAAGTCTTGAAGGCGTAGGTGCTAATTGAATGAGATACAAGAGATTCTCACCGACACAGGTTATTGCTATTTTTACAAAGAAATCGCAATCCCAATGGCTAAATAGGACAAATCTCTTGTTGGTCAGTAGCATTCAACGTAGATCCACAGTCGAGGAACACTATGCATGCCTATGAACTTCTAGACATACAATATCTACCAACGTTCCACAAAATCATAGCTAATACATTGCAGAACAGAGATGTAAAAGCAATGCCTTTCCAATGCTCACACATTTTATTGCAAATATCAACCTGCCTTCATAAGTACAACCGTGTTTTCAAATACTTTAATATATTCCCATATATTTGAATTCAATCTCTTTTAATTCTTTTTCTAATACTCAGATATTATATGATGAACTAGTTGTTTTCTGAAATTTTGGATTGTCTTTGAAATTGCTTTTTCTAATGTCTGAATTTGCTGTCTCCAGCTAACCAAGGCAAGGAAAATTCAACATAGTAGATAAAGAAATTTCAAGCAAAAAAGCAAAATGAGCAAATGCTAAGACAATTTCCTAAAACTCAGTCAGTTTGCATTAATACGCGCCATACTACTCTCATTTAGGTAAAACATTTACTTTTGTAAGTAAAGTATTTAGATATGCAGTGAAATGAAATCCATGTTTCTTAAAATTATTTGAGAAAGCAAGTTTAGGTGCAATATTCTTACTGAGGAAGCAGGTGAAATGGCTACTCACAGGGCCCATTCCTAGAAAATTTTTGCGGGATAGAGAGCGTAAACTTTCAGACAAATTGGACTTCGTCCTTCTACATGAGTATAGTCTGTAAAAATTAGCTGGGGCTGTATAATGACATTCTGCCAACAACATGGTCAGACCTGCAGAAAGCTGAACAGGATTGGGTTCATAGTCGTATAAGTCCAGTTAAGAGCCCGGAAACGTCTATATGTTACATATATACCCCAAGGAAAAGGCAAACAATCTCGTGTCAGTAAGTTGAGGTAATGACATTGCTTACCCCAGATATGCATCTGGCATTCACTGCATGGAATGCATTCAAAAGGAAAAGTGCCCTATTCACCTAAAAAGTCGTTACCTTCACTCTTTAGGCTAACCTCCAGTGAGCCGTGCGAGCGCGTCGACGGTACGATCTATTGTTGTGCAAATGCATTTTTGCGCACCATTCTGTTCGCGGACGGCCGTAAGCTGTTTGTCAGAGAGTGGAATGTCACTCTACTCTCAGACGAACAGATGACGGCAGCCTGCGAACAGAATGATGTGTAAAAACTAATTTGCATTACAATAGATCGTACTGTCTACGTGCTCGCGCCCCTGACTGGAACTCAAGATATCAGCAAGTCACATATCTTCGCTGTAATGCTTCTATACTCCAGAAAGGGTAAAAGTCTATTGAAAAATGATTATAAATTACAGTGCGAAGCACTTCTATATTCAAGTTTGGCGAATTACTAGGAAGCAATTCTCCCTGCCCATCTGTCTACGGGTTTGAACAAGGTAGACATGATACCACATATATTTGTAACTAAGGTGCACGATAGGAGAGGAAGGAAGTAGAGGGATAGGGAACGAAACTCCCAAGAAATTTTTAATACCACGCCCTCTACTTTGGCTATAAATGCAATTATCGGCCTTTTTGGTGCCACATTTGTACCAGTAAAGAGATGAAGGAGTGGTGACTATGTCGTCGCATTGGAAGACAACAATGTAACTCTAACTTGCAGAAAGAAGTTGAAAATTTGGTTGATTACCAAGAAGAATATTGTCTGGGGTCTGACACGCCTACACTCCCGTCGGTACGGGCCTAGCTACTCAACTGTCCTTTGATGAGCAACGTTAAACTAAGTGCCCAGAAACGTTTGCAGTTTCAAGTCTTCATATAGAGTACATAAAAGAGAGCACTACTCAAGTGGGAGAAATGAAGAGAAACTGCCAAATCAGACCTTCACAAATGTAAAAATTATCTGCATGATTTTGATCAAAAGACTTATACACGACCTCTGAGAAAAACCAAGTATAGCTTTGGTAGGTTTTTTATGGTTCTTGTGGTATTCTGTTTTTTGTAGTAGTAACAACTGATCTATTTTGATGCATTATTTTTGAACGGACTCCTCATGTTGCTTTTCAATACTTTTAAAGGCGAAAAAGAAGCGTTCTTTGAGGGCATGATTTGGTGTCAGTTCGCTACCTTCCTATAGCATAAATTAAATAAGCATAAACTGTAGCACTCTGAAAGCTTTTTATAAGATCTTTAAAGCAACATTATTAAAGAGACCTCATGTAAAGACATTTTGTCTTTGAAGCTCAAAAGTTTCCTGCATGTGCTGGACTCTGATAAAATTCTTTGCTCTACATGAATGAATTCTTTGAAATGAGCTCCACCAATCTTGCTTGATTTTCAAAACTAGCTATGCTAATATCATCAGTGAATCTCCTGAAATTTATCATTTTTTCAAGGTCTTTTTCTTTAGCATTCACTCAGTGCTTCTCTAAAGTAAATTGTGCTTGTTTTATCAACTAATGTTAGAGTGAAATCATTATTCTCTATTGTGAATATATGAGATGCATTGAACAGATAAATCTATGTATGACTTACGAGCATTCGCTGAAGTAAGCATTTCGATATATTGGATACTTCAGGAGTAGAAATAGCATCGAACTTTGCCAATGTAGAAAGGCAATTCAAATGCTAGTCATTCATTACTGCATTACTATGCTCTTTATTGAGCCGCAAATTGATTTTTAACATACGGTAATTATTCTAATTCACAAGTATGGTTTACATCACAATTCAAACACTTGCCTTGGCCAGATTCGGATTCTTCTTCATTTTGGTGGCTAAAGTTGTTAAGCATTTTTTGAAGGACTGCGTAATATTTTATCTCTGTGCCGAAGAAGAGGTATTCTGAGTCTTTCAATATTATTATCTAGTAATAGAACTGATGCGATGCCTCTGCAAGACATAATCTTTAATATAGATAACGGTGTTAATTAATGAGTTTAACTATGTAGTAATAAAGCTAGCATTTGTGGCTCTTTTCATTTGCAGAATCGACTCTGTTTAGGTAGACATGCTACATGTGAGAAAGCAAGTGGAAGTAGTAAAAACTCTTATGTGCGTTCCTTTCCAGCTTGAACAACAAATACACACAACTACATACAATGACTGAAGCATTAAGAACCTTTTTGTTTTTTCTGCTGGCCTTCCATAACGATGTTGATGCTGCTGGATTATTCTTTGAAGAAATTTCAGCAATCGATGGCAACACAATCAATGAAGAGTCAATGCAACGAACACCAATCATTCACAAATCATTCCATCAGTGTTCAATGAAAGAATTATGCAACTACGTCATCAAAAATGTTCTAACTACCAATTTCACTCTGTACGATAGTGAAGATGATCTTCCTCAAAATAGGACGGGACTTCGAATCTGGAAGAAAGTTTACCATGGTAGGCAATTACTCTATTGCTAATATTCTTATATTTGTCTTTGGAACTACCTATTGGCATATTCAAAAATATGTTCCAAGAATTCTTAATGCAAAGCTAAGTAAATAATCATCCTTTTATAGGATTTTTTTCTGTGTCAAAACATGCTTCCAAAGCACTATTATCAATACAATCTAAAATTTTATTGGAATTCGACAGTAAAGACCTTGTTGCTTCACTGGGCTTGTTACAAAGCAGTACTTTGATTACATCATTCCGCAAAGATGAACTTCTTAATAGAAAATTGTTAACTCTTTGTCATTGAAGCTTTATAATTTTTTGCATTTGGTGATGATTGCAGCTCAAAGATACGTAGTCAAATTCTTACCTCTTAGTAATCGCTAGAAATATGCATTTCCTTTGACTTTCTATTTATTCTCTTTGTTGAAATGCTCTTCTTGAATTCTATAATACATAATTGGGAAAAAGATAAATGTGAACACCATTCTTGCTGACAGTTAGGCAATTTCTACTGCTCTTCTATACTGACTTATTGTTCAATTGAAATAGTTCATGTTGTTAATAAAAAATTATTATGCCACACATGATTTGCAAGGAAAATGACCAGGATCTCCTAGACAAAATATATGTGAACATCACTCTTTTGCTTTAGCTCCATATGTTTTGTAAAGTCCTCCCCTAGGAAAGGATTATCTGCTTTTTCTTTATCTATATATATATATATATATATATATATATATATATATATATATCTGTGCATATATTAATAGAGATAAGAAAAGTAGGAACTAGGGAACTAGTGCATTACAGGCATCTGAGGAGGCCTTATGCATCAAATATAAAGTAGGCAGAGAATACCATCAAAAAAATATTCTAGAATAAAGGCCAACAGCATCATAGGACTAGGTAGAATACAATCTCACATTGCACTCAATTTGAGATGGGATTTTGTATAAAGCAACACATTAAGCATATTACAATAATTCATTCTCACTTGCAGCCTGTAAAAGAACGCTTTTCTTCGGAAAATCTAAGATTCTTACTAGACACTTGCATGATTGAAACATGTCATCATCTGCGACTTCAAACAGTAAAGAAATTTACCACGACTTGCTAAGCGCAATAACTTTTATAGAACCTTTCATTGACGATTTGGGGTTGAAGTATAAATCTTTGTCAATTTTATAGCATCTTAAGTGCTGTGTACAGTATTCTCTGGTCACGTTATTTTCTAAATAGTGCGTCCCGAAACATAGGTATTCAACGAAAAAATTTATTCCATTTCATTTTAGGTCCATTGAATGATTGTCGAGATGCATATAATAGAGGGAACAAAGGTGATGGTATTTTTCGAATTAAAGTGCCTTCTTTTGGTCTTTCACAAGTCCGTTGTGACATGACAACGACACCCAATGGATGGATTGTATTCCAGCGTAGAGTTGATGGTACCGTCGATTTCTACAGAAACTGGGTAGATTACAGAAATGGGTTTGGCAATTTAAATGGAAACTTTTGGCTTGGGCTGGAGAAACTTCATCAGCTAGCAGCACCTGGAAAAGGAGCAAAATTGCGAGTTGACCTCAACCATTCAGACCTGCCTGGACTCAGATACGCTGAGTATAGTTTATTTGAGATATCAAGTGAATCGGATGGCTATAAATTGAAAATTGGAGGATATTCGGGGAATGCTGGAGATTCCCTTGCATATCACAACAATATGAAGTTTACAACAAAGGACAATGATTTAGATGTGCATACAAAGATAAACTGTGCTCAGCACAATGTAGGAGCATTCTGGTATAAAAAATGCTATGCATCTCACTTGAATGGGGTGTACCCACCAGATAGCAACACTTATGGCAGGTACATATCATGGTATACGATGCCAACACAATTTGGTAGAATATTCTTCTGTGAGATGAAATTGAGACTATAGTTCACCGCGGTATTTGACATTTTATATTAGCTAAAGAGGCAGGCAGCTAATGTCTCACCTAACACGAATACAAATTATTACCTGGGGCATATATTAGGGAAGTTTCAGAGTACAACATTTCTAAAGGATTCTTCGCCAAACGCAGGAACAGGATTACTAGGGGATATAGGAGTGCAGCAGCCATCATGCTGGTTAAATTCAGGAAATTCTGCACACACGCAGCTGTTGATTGAATTGCTTTTTAGCTTCAGGCAACTGATAGTGACTTAGCGTCAGAGCATTGAAGGTATTTAGGGAATACCCTAAGATTTTCAAGCAAAAGTCAAGGTCTTCATAAGGTTGTAATAAGGTTGTAAGGATTATTCAAATGGCAAATTTATATAATATGAGAAAGCTTCTCTACAGGACTTTTACTTGCCTTAGAATATTTATACCCAATTTTATCCAGCCACACCTAGTCACACCTAATACTCTGATGAGGAAATACCTAGATGAAAAGGTCACACTATTCCATAGAAATCTGATCTCGTAGACACCAACAAACAACAAATATGCATTGGCACATTTTTGTTGAAAAATGCAAGAGAGTGCTTTGATAGGTAAGGTGCCAATCATACAGGCTCTGGTAATTAATAGCAATTGGTTTGAGGTGGAAGCTCTACACATTTCTTCATGATCAACCCATTTAGATCTTTAGTGTACGTCTGTTTCGGCATTTTATCTAGTTCGGTGGGTTTCAAACTGATTTGAAGAAGTAAACAACCAGCCCCTAAAATACAGATTTGAATATATCCACCCCACTCTACTCCTTATAAACATTCTTCGTGATCGCATCATTCAGTCCTTAGTTGTACCCCTGTTAAACATATTGAATATTTCAACGGGTTTTAGACTGCTCATACAAGTAGAAAGCCAAAACCACAAAAACTAAAATCTTCATGCTTCTTTCCACCTCACTCCATTCAAAAGTAGCAAGTCTTTTCGAAGTCATAATGGAAAGAAAATCAATAATTTTAGGAGAAAGTAGTTGAAGATGTACAAAAGTATTCTTAAGTTCTTATCTATTTAGCGGCACGCTTTCCTTGTAGCCTAATTCAGTTTCGATTTTAGTGTTGAATAAGGAATTTCCAGTAGATCCTGCACACGTCAGCTATATACAATAGCCTCACACTTGCATTAGCATCACAATTTGCAATCAACCACATAGCGCAATCAGTTCTCATTCCTAATACAACGGACATTAGCAATGTTAAGGAACATTAGCAAATTGGTAATCATGAGCCTTCTATTACTCGAACTGCCGACAAGACCACCTTTCATGTGACTGCATTTACATAAGTAGTAATGTCTTAAATTTTTGATAATATAAGTTCGCAAGACCTGCAATGCACAGCAACGCTTCTTGTTGAATAATGTTATCTCATCAGGGAAGAATGTTTCTGAATATTCTATTATTTCAAACAAATTATATAACTGTGGAGCAAATGGCGTAACCGTCTCATGAATTCAGAAACCTGTCAACCTCCATCATCAGCTAAAGCATTTTACTTTGACAGACACCAGCATATAAGTTTTTATAATCTTAAGTAACACAGTGTCGTCGAATATGTAGATTCAAAGCTGTGTCTCTCTATAACGATTTTATTTTATATCATAATGAAGTAAAGAAGCTTTTTATGTCTTATAGCAGCACAAGTTGTTTACACACTACAGTGACCAGCTGAAGTAAGAAATTAACCCACAATTTCTTCACATATATGTAGATAACTCTTAACATATTACTAAAGAGTGTCATTCAAAAATCAATTATAATACAGCTTCAACAAATTACTGTTGTCATTTTGTTTACTGTACATGACACTATGCATGGAAAACTACCATAGAGTAGCTTGACCATGATCTTCGAATGATGTCAAACCGTTGTTCTATAAGATTTTTAACGTTAGCAACTAATAGCAGGTGCTAGAGCAAGAAGAAAGGGGCAGCATATCTTTCGATTCTTAACAATCACTTTCCCCAGATCAATAATTCAGTATTTTCAGCTCTTTTAACTCCTAGCATTCCTCCCTATTTCCGTCTTCTCATAATATCAATGTATTTTGCATCACATTGATGACCTTGCTACATGGTAACAGAAAGGGGAGTCATCATTAGAGGGTGAAGTGCATTTGCATTTTCTTGTTCAAAGGCAATGCAAATATGAAGCAAAAGTCAAAGATAATTGCTTCCAAGATAGCAATATGAAGTTATTTTCGCTTGATTTCAAATCGCATAATGTTTTAAGATGCACTCACCCTTTAAGGGAAACATAGATAAAGAATTATCTAACAATCATTATTTCTTCATGTTTAAAGAACTTTTCAGCTTCATTGCTTAGACTGAATTACAAACAATCCAAAATATGCTTAGAAACAATGGATACTTTCCAGCCCAAGTGTATAGCATGAAAAGAGGGTAAAGTTTGACCGAGACAGAAATTTTTGGCATTATGTGAATAATGTAATGAAATCCAATTCATAGCATAATTACCATGACAACATATCTCTGAGCTCTTGGTCAAGTTTAAGTGTCTCATAGCGTTGGACACTCCAACAGCCACAAAAATCGAGAAATCGTCAAAATCTTGTTTACTTCTTCTAAGCTTGCTATGTTGTCATGCAGTTTGAACGTTGGTTCAAAATAAGATGTGTAAGCCCTACATACCTGTCATTCATAGTATTACATAGGCATCTTACATTCTCTCCTCGATTCAAAAGCAATTGCATCCTTGGCAGTGTTAAAAAAGGCAATTTTATATAATTTCATGTCATTATTCTCTTATCAAAGATCTGCCTTATACACTGCCTATGTTTATGCGATATTACGAAATAACAATCCATAGGCTGAACATCATCGAAAGTTGGGAGTTACCTAAGAATCACTAAAGGCTCCACATCAACGGTTTATATGAATCAGTAGTGCTGATCTTTAACAACTACATTAGCGTGCAGATTGTTTACAAAATGGGTGAGAGGAGAACATTTTTTTTCTATTGCTAAAAATTTCTAGCAGCTTGTGTATTCAAGACTCGTTTAGAATGATTATTACTAAAATAGTTGAGAACTGCAAGTTTCATAATCAATGAAGCATATTATAATCGAGATAGGATGAGAGTTAGCATAATATGAATTTTACTCTTTATAAGTAAGCTAATTCATTTGCAATGTCTTTGGATCACGGTATAAAGAACTCTAGCTTAGGAACTATGGAGTGAAAGGTTTTGCTGTTAGAAAGCCTTGCATACATTCATGCTCTTGCACGTGGTAGACATACAACGAATTTAAAACATTACTTTGCAAAAACAGGCTTAACCGAGCAAGATGTATTACGAAAATTGTCACATTGGCAAGCGGGATGTGCGCCAAGCCATCGGTGCATTCAAACAATTGACAGCGTTTGGGAATGTTTAAGTTAAGTACAGAAGAAGTTATGTTAAACAGGAGAGAACTGTTTGCTACTTCGCATAGTTTTCTTAATAGAATGCCTATCTTTCTCTGAGTCCTTACAGTCTTAAGCGTTTTCAGATTTATTATCAGATCAGTTGCGTATGTTATGGAAAGGAGGACAAGCATATCTTTCAAAATTTTCAATACAGTAGACATTCTCTTGTACCCAGTGTCTACTATAGAGCACTAGATAG
This sequence comes from Cassiopea andromeda, assembly GCA_018155075.1. Taxonomy (NCBI): domain Eukaryota; kingdom Metazoa; phylum Cnidaria; class Scyphozoa; order Rhizostomeae; family Cassiopeidae; genus Cassiopea; species Cassiopea andromeda. The sequence goes on along the minus strand of WIPJ01004632.1, from coordinate 8,873 downwards.
TTGGGCCCGGAGAAAAAATTTCCAAAATAAAGGTTCTCAGTTGGCTTGAAAATGCTATGTTGATAAAGATCCTTGCAAATATAGTACAAATAATTCATTTCACTATACGTTTTTTCAACTATTGTGCAAGAGTAATGTAAATTTTGACAATGTAATGACCCAAGTTTACCTGGCTTTTCTCAAGTCCTAAATTTGGGGGTCTTACATCTCCTCACTCCCCGGTCACTACGTCCCTGATGAGAACGACCATCAACTTTAGTCTAGCTTCGCCACTGTCTGTGAGCTTTGCTTTAGCTGTATCGAAAGGGTCTGCATCGTTAGTGTCAGGTAGTTGTTGGAAAATCTCCCTAATACGTGGACCAGCTTGATACAAAAGAAGTGCACATTGTTGCCTTTATCGGTTAAACTACTTGCCACCAAGAAAGTATCAAAATCATCGAGCCACGTTTTCCAGCGTGTTGATAGTCTTGTACCCACATCCGTGTCTGGATCAAACGAAGGTAAATATAATCATATATTTATATTTCATATTAACATATTTTTACACGAATTACCCTTCAGCAAAACTAAAGTAAACTTAGTAATACATCATAGTCATAATGGATTAGTTACAATAACAAAAAGTAAAATATACCTTAGGCTGTTCTTTCAGGGGGTCGTGTTTGATTTATTGTCATCTCATTAAATACATTTTTAGTTTTTTTTGAAGTGATAGGTTGTAGAGGTAGCCTGGCTATTGTGTATCCTCGTCGCCAATAGTCCTTGCGTTTATAATAGGTCAGTACGCAGAAGAGAAAAGTATGCTTAGGCCATGCGCCCTAAAACCATCCATACAACAAAACAGTCTAACAATTACGTAATACTTAAAAGAGATGCATGCTGAGGAAGGTGGAAGGAATTTTAATGAATCAGCACTAGAAAAGATTGGTATAGAGATAGACATGGGGTTGAATCTTGCGACGATCCTCGTCTTCATCTTCATAATCATGCAGAAGAAACAGTCTTCCAGTTCAAGCATGTAAATGGAAGAACAGTTCTGGAATATATCCAAAATCTAAAACAAGGAAAATCTGCTGATCCTGACAAAATACCAAGGACAATTTTGAAACACGCTGCACATGTTACTTGTAAACCACTAAGGATGATTTTTAACAGCTCTGCAAGGCTGGGGACTTTAACAAACCGATGGAACATAATACGAATTACACCAATTTATATGTCAGGTGCCAAAGATGATATGAATAACTATAGGCCAACTTCAATTTTGTCAGTGCTATCTAAGTTATACGAAAAGATTGCACATGACCAACTTATTGATTTCCTCCAATCTAACAAAAAACTAACACAGAATCAGTTCACTTCCTGTAGGCCTCATTCTATAATCACCTCACTGATTGGTGCTCAGACTATTGCTACTCAAATATCGACAACAAAAAAAGTAACTTTGATTTTTCTCGACTTGAAAAAGCATTTGATACCGTAGATCATGAGATACTAATCAGTAAATTAATAAAATATAGAATAGCAGGTAATGAGAACAACTGGTTTAAAACTATTTTAACTAATAGAAGCCAGTACTGTTCCACTGATGGTTGGGTATCTGATATTGTAGAAATAGAGTGTGGGATTCTCCAAGGCTCATGCTTGGGACCTCTGCTCTTTATCATTTATTTAAATGATTTTGAGCACTGTCGTTAACACTCAAGAGCCAACATGCATGCAGACGATTCTGAGATAATTATATCCTCAAACAACCAAGCAGAGCTCACAGAGACTGCACCAACTGAGCCATTAAATACTGCAGAATTAATGAGAATTAATTAACTCAGTCTCAATCCCACAAAAATAGAATGCATGACAATAGATCATCCTTGTAGAAGGGAAAAAGGAGAATCTTTACCGCAATTACGCATAAGCCAAGAAAAAACTAAACGGGTTGGAAAAACAAAATATCTCGGTGTAATAGTTGAAGATATCTTGGAATGGAAGAGCAGTATGAGTCAGTTAAGAAAAAGGTTGCTGGGGGCCTAGCAGCAATGAAGAAACTTAAGGGCATCTTCCCACAAGCAATGCTATTTCAAGTGTACAAAGCGCTATTTGAGAGTCATCTACGTTATGCTGACGTATTCTGGGGAAGCTTATCGAACACCAAAATATCAGCCCCTTCAGAGACTGCAAAACCGTGCATTTGACATTATTGAAGCATCAAAAATAAAGAGCTCTTTGATTCGACCAACATCTAGCATCGACGATCAGATGTGTCAATTTGACATATCGGTTCTGATGTTTAAAATAATAAAGAAGATATGTCCTGAGGGTCTACAAATAATTTTGCTGTAAGATCCACGATAAGCAAGTATGGTAAAAGAAACAAAACCGATCTCCAAATTCCAAGGCTAAATCTAGACTTCAGTAGAAAAAGTTGTAACTAAACTCGACTAAAATCATGGAATTCTATCCCAATACACATAAGAGAGTCTAATACACTAACCCGGTTTAAGAATGGGCTAAAAATTATTTTCTGAACTAAAGGAAAAAAATACAACTATTTCGCGCACGAATCCATGGAAGAACAGTACTGGGTTCTATATTTTTTTCATTGACTTTTTCATTCATCTATAAGTAGGACCCTTATTTGTAATTAGGATTTTGGTATTTTCAATGAATGGATGTCTTGATGAAATAGGAAATAATAAAAATAGGATGAGAACCAAGATCTAGGTATTGTCCAATTTTAATTATTGCCCTATGATCTGGATGTATCATGGGATGAGCTTAAACAATCTGGTAGATCGTGCTCAAAAAGGGCATTAAAAAATTTGCACAATGACTTCAATATGCCATTGGAAGTACTTCTTACAAGAATAGAAGAATGAAAAGTTCACACAATGGAACTTTCAAAATTAATGCTTCACATTTATAATTTTCTATCAGAGGAAAACCCCCATTATTCATGTAGAAATTCTTTGAAAAAAGAGACATGAAATGAACTACGAACAAAATAATCTATTGCAACCACCAAATGTAAAAGCAAGCACAATTTGAGGTGCTCACCTTTGGAACCTACTACCCGATGATTTAAAAGCTGTTGACTCAACTGCGATATTTAAAAGAAAGAAAAAAGAATAGAACGGAGATAGATGCAACTGCAAGATTTGTAAATAAACAACATGAGTGATGGGGGATGTGAGATCCTAAGAAAAAATTTATGGTGGGATCCTCAGAAAAAATAGATTGAAAAATGATTATTATTTCTTTGTTCTGCTAATGTTTTATCTTTATTGTTTGAATTTTGCAGTATTGTAAATAGATAGTGTGAATTAGTTTGACAAACTTTATGTATATACATGCACCGACTGTGGAAAATTTTATAATAATTATAATAATTATTATTTCTCTGGAAAGTTATCCAAAAAATGCTTGTTTTAAGTTTCGGATCGGATTCCGATCTTGAAACACCTACGAAGATATGCGCATCCTTTTCCAAGATAACTTTCTAGAAAAATATAAACCAAAGTCTAGCTTTTCATCTTACAATGCGAGAAATAGCAAAAATCTCCAGATCGCTGAGCATTACACTGAACATTGTACAAATTGACCACCCCCGTTTCTATCTAAACATTTTGAGTCTTATCGATCAGTACAGAAGGTACCAGCACTAAACATAGTTGGTCTGAAAAAAAATTTTTAAGTTGTTCTTTCGCTAACATTACGTGCAGCATTATTAAGATGAATTCACACTGGATGCGGTGTGGCACCTAGCTTCACAAAGCGTAGCGTCATTTCCTTTCTTGCCTTGTTTCCATTGAAAGCGTCACGACGCATACATTTTGTAAGCAATCATAGAATGGCCTACTCTGACAAGACGTGAATATTGCTCTTGCGTTGCAAAACTTTTGGCTAAAAGTGGAAGGAACTCTTCCATCAAGTTACAATCACCATGCTGATTTCTCGATGGGCAGACAGGACATGGTTCTATTATCGTATTTGAATCTATTATCGTCTTTGAAAGGAAACAAGCAAGAGAAGAGATTCAAGAAGCATGACTTTGTCAGGGCTATCTCTAATGCTAACGCAAATGAGCTAACTGTTCCAACTCGTGAAACGCATTAACCTTTAGCGAGTTTCCTTTGAGTTTGTGATTTGATATTTACTTAAACACCCCTGTACATACATTATTCCTCCTGCTCTCTCGTACAGCTTCGTCTTTGTATTCCATTTTACTTGAACCAAATATTCGTAGAACTTTCGTTACAAAATTATAAGCCATTCGTCAAAATTTGCTTCAGTAGGTAGCATAGCGTTAAAATGGTGTTTACTTCAACCCTAGTATCAAACATGAATGACATTTATCGTACAGCTTCTATCAGAGTTCCTTGCTCACAGCTTTTGCGGCCACCAAAGTTTTTATTGTTCTGAAGCATCACTGTGAGATGTAGTAATGTACTCATACCCCCGTCTGAGTAGAAAGGACAATCTTAATCGTTTTTTGTTGTTAAGAGTAGCAAGGAGTTAATGTATGAGTCGAAGATAGACAGTACGCTTCCACTAAACCAAGTACTTTTTATTTGTTTTTGTGCTCTTCAACGTTGCAAAGAACCTAGATCTTACATCACCACGCGTCAAAATTGAATTTTTTTAAACTTTGACGCTTCATGACGCTCAGCTGAAAAAAACGCTATGCGTGCGCATATCAGTCATGTGATTCAAACCATATAAAGTCAGCGTCATGACGCACCGCGCCGTGACGTGTCCAGTGTGAATTCAGCTTTACGCAGAGTTTGGGAGCGGTATTGTCCTTGGACTACTATTCAGCTAAATGCGTTAGCAAGAGCAAGAGACCGTCTAAGAAAATCGGCAATAAAAGCTAGATCTGAGATCCTGATGACTGCCTACCGTCACGTCAGAAATGTTGCTAACAAACAAAACAAAGCATTAAAATGACAGTACTTTTCTGAAAGCATTCGACGCTGCGAGGGCGACATGAGAGACTCTTGGAAGAACATTAATCAGCTAGTTAATAAGCGGTCTAAAACGACAAATATTTCTTCACTGCAAGAAGACAACAAAGTCCTAACTGGTTGTGAGGAAATAGCCGAGTCGATGAATCAGTATTTCTGCAGTATTGGAAAAAATTTAAGTGCAATTTAATACCTCAATTACAGAGGGCTTATTTCCAAACAACTGAAAAGTTGCTAGAGTAGCTCCTATCTACAAAGAGGGGCCTACTGAGGACAGGTTAAACTACAGACTATATCCGTGCTCCTGGTTGTTTCACGTCCTTTTGAGGAGAAAACATTCGACCGACTTAACGCCTACTTCGAAAACAGTAAGTTGTTCATCTCCCACCAGCCCGGCTTCAGGGCCCTACACTCAGTTTTGACGTGCTTACTGAAAAGTAGTAATGACTGGTAACAGGATTTTGAGAAAGGGTTTCTTTCATCTGTAGTATTTATTGACTTGAAAAAAGCCTTCGATACTGTAAATCGTGTAATTCTCATCCAAAAGCTTTTTCATTATGAAGTGAGAGGATGGGAGCTGGTTTGATTTAAATTGTACTTACAGGATCATAAGCAATGCTGTAAAGTATATGGACATACATCAAAAATAGCAAACGTGAACTGCGGCTTACTACAAGGATCGTGCCTAGGTCCACTGCTATTTTTAATATAAATAAATGATTTGCCCTATGCTTTACAAAGTACAAAAGTGACTATGTATGCCGATAACACCAGCATTTCGTTCTCATCGAAGTCTATGGCCGAGATAAACGAAGCAGTTAATTCACACCTGAAAAGGCTTCAGACTTGGTTGGTGGGTAACAAGCTCTCCCTTAATGTTGTCAAAACGCAAAGCATGATCCTTGGTTCCTCGATAAATTTGAAAAACATCATATGGGCAATAGAAATTCTGAGATCAATCTCCATATAAACGAGGACAAACTCGTTACCATTGGATCAAATAAGTACCTAGGTGTTCAGATTGATTCAAAACTTAAAAAAATGGAGACAACATATAACTTTTGCTATAGGTAAAATTTCCAGAGCAATGGGCATGCTTAAATAGACTAAAAAGTACCTCCCATTAGAAACTGTAAAAAAACATATACACAAGTATAGTTGAACCGCATTTCATAAACTGCTACTCAGTATGGGGTTGAAAACGCTGCAAAATCGTGCCGCACAAATAGTTACTAACAGCTCTTACGATGGATCATCTCTACCTTTGATTCAAAGCCTAGAGTGGTTCACTATAAAAGCAATGATTGTATTTGAAACTGCAACTACAGTTTACAGTCTCTTCATGGATTAGCTCCTGAATATATGCAGTTAATGTTTACAAAATTTTCGGACAATGGTTCACGGTCTCTCTGTAATACGGACACGGATCTTAGAATACCTCGCCTTGCAACCTCTTACGAGCTTCTCATATCGAGGTGTGAAGGTGTGGAATAAACTAAGCACTGAATAAAGAAAGCCACTTCACTGGCTACTTTCGAAAATTTGCTGAAGCAATCTTTGAAAAATCAAAGGGTGTGAGAGTTCTTGTACATCATCAAACTCTTTTTCTCTAATCAGAACATATTGTATATTAATTTTCGTTTATCTTGGTATTGAACTGTATGTAGATTAGCTAGGATTGTTGACAGAGCACATTGTAAATCAGTTTTTTTTTCATTACTGAATGTATCACCCTGTATAAATAATTAAAAGTGAATCAAATCAATTAATCAATCAATCAATTAATTACTCTCGGATCAGATCGAATTCGGACTAGATAACTTCAGATCGGATCGGATTGGGGCAGAAAATTTGGGGTGGGATCAGAAAAGTTTGGATTGGATCGGATCGGATTTTTAAAGTAGGCCAAAAATAGGATTGCAAAATAGCCGATCCGATCCGATCCGATCCGATGCACACCTCTAACGACTATCATTGCACTCTGATATTAGGTATGGCGACAGACTAGAGCAGTTTGCGGAAGCGCTGGACGCAATCTCCCGAAGAGTCGTAGAGAATACATTTGAAGCTTCATACGCCACTCATACTACCGAATGAATGCGTGTTAGGTACCTCATTTGGTATATAACGTGAAATCTTAAGAAGGCACCTAAAATTTGAGAGCTCCTAAATGTTTGACAACAAAACATTTCTCAAAAGATATGAAGCCCTAGCTCCCCCTTCGCGGCAGACTACCCTGGAAATTGCATCAAATACCATGCATAGAAGTTTGGCAGTATCATTTAACTTCTTTGTTTGTTATGCCTTTATTATAACAAATGTGTCTTCTGCATTAGCATGAAATAGTTTAGAGTTAAAAGGTAGAACGGTCTATGCCACATAAGTATCTGCAATGGAATTTGGAAGTTTCTACTAAAGCAGTATATAGTTATATAATTCATGCATTAGGGGTATCGGGTTTGATATTCCTGATCGGAGAATGAAATCAGGCCTGCTCCTACGTGAAGTGAATTTGTATGTATTATAGATGCTCATAGAGAATAATCAGTTGCTGCAGCAAAGCGAAAAGCCGGGAGCCACACCCAATTTTGATTTCAAGTTCAACGCCCTACACTCAAAAGGAGACGTTTTTACCAACGACCTTTGACTAACCAGTAAAAACTAACCAGCATACAAAAACAGACTAGCATCTTATACTGGAAAAGTACCCACTTACAAATATACAAAAAGCATTGTATCTGGTCGTTGCAGCATGCAGGCATAGCTTACCGGATACGAGTAGCATTTTGTTTAAATATACAATACTATTCTTCATCAAGCTAGTGCTTCCTTACCGTGACAGATCTTCTTCCAGATACGGAGGTGTGTTTTGTTTCGAGGAAGAGCATCTTCGCTATTGTAGAGAGTGAACTAGCCATTTATCATATTGTTAATGATATAGTTGTAATCATCTTGCATTGAGCAATGATGGAATGATTTGTGTATGATTGGTTTCTGCTGCATTGACTCTTCAATTGTCCTATCATCTGTTTCTCGATTGTCCTATCATCTGTTTCTCGCTTCTCTTCGTAGTATACTGCAGCAGAAGCATCAACGATGATTGCAATGTCAGTTGATAAAGCAATAGAATTGCCAAACTACTGATCATTATGTGAGTGCAGCCGAAGTTGGTGAGATTTAAAGGAATAGGCATCATGGTACTTTTATCGAGTTTCATATATTTTGCCAAGAATTACTTTTTAAACAATTGAGAATGGTAAACCTGCGAACGCCCATGTAACCCTTTTACTCATAGTGTCCAGTACAATGGGAAGTAGTCCGTGACTTAAAGGGTTAAATACACATTTTGGTAAATTCATATGCATTTGTATCTGTAAATTTATGCATGTCTTTATATGTGTCTTGTTCTTTAGCACAAATGTTACGCATAGGATTGAGAGAAAGTTTTGAAATAAAATCTGGCAAATCACCCTTGACTTTGATAATTTTTGCAACGGCCAATACGCGAGAGCACTCCAAACTTTCTACAAGTTAAGCATGTGAGTCACTTTTATGAGGAAAACACATTGAGAGATTTTCTAAGTTGAGAGTGTACTATAGTTCATGGTATCAGAAAGAAAGTCAAATAAACAAGCTTTTTGACGCAAATTTCCTAAGCTTTAAGGAATTAGCTTTGAACATGAAATTGAGAGTAAGGAAGACTCGTAAGTTAGCTTTTTTCAAGTAGATAAGAGTTTTGACCGTAAAGAACGAGACTGTAGCCAGGCGAACCCGCTTCAGGCGAAACTAGTCGCAAGAAGAATTGGCAACAAAATTTCCATAACGGAATCAAAGTCATTTCTTTTCTTTTCCTTTCTTCAACTGTGCACAGATTAAACTCCTGGTTTTTACGTATGTTTATATATATATATA
>WIPJ01004631.1:10671-29932 GCA_018155075.1 Cassiopea andromeda | reverse complement strand
TATGTAAACATATATAGATATACATATATATATATATATGTATTTATATATATATTGCTGTTATGGAGCTATGTATACACTCATAGGCTCCTGAAAGAAGAGCTAGGTTTGCTAAAAATGCTTTTTTTGATGAATCACACACAGATAAATGCTTTTATCTTAGCGTTTCCAAAGAGTTTGTTTAACAATGGTTGTGTTATTAATTATCTCTCACAACTATTGCAATAAAGCTGTTATCTCAACCTTCTTTCAAATGTGCCAGGACTTCAGAGCATAGGTATCCTCAAATAGTGAGATTAGCTATTTATACGTTTTAAGACTGGATATAGTAAGAAAACTTTTTCATCGCAGTATTTGGAGTGCATGTTGTGCCCTACTTAATTGAGACTGCGAGAATAACTATCAACCGTAATAACTGAAGCATACGTCAAGAGAGAGAAATGCAATAAGCTGATTCTCAGGCTAATCCGTGAGTGCACTCCTAATCAGTTTTTAGAAGCCAGAGTCACTTTCAAATGATATCATCAAAGCTTGTACGTTATTTGTAGATGGATTTCCAAAACGACACCCTAGTGCAATTATCAATAGCGATTCACGGTACCAGATTCGTGTTCAAATAAAAGAGCATTTCTATGGCATTTCTCTCTTGCGAGAAAACCTGATTGGAAATTGAACATTGTGGCATTTCGGGCTACAGTCTATCTTCTATCCGGTTTTCAAAATCTTGAAAGCTGCCTTTGCACTACAGCCATTAGGGCTGATATTACTAACATTATGTAGCTTACTTTTATATATATATATATATATATATATATATATATATATATTTATATATATATATATTTATATATATATATATATATATATATATATATTACTGCAATGTATAGAACTGGTAGAGTCCTGTGTAGTTTCAATACATGCATAGGCTCCAGAAAATGAAGACACGATTTCTAAAAACACTGTTTTTGATGATCAGCACACAGAGAAAGCTTTCACTTTGGAGTCTCTGAAAATTCTAGCTCAACAATAATCTCATAAACATCAGAGCAAAAGTGCTACAATTATTCTATTTCATGTAAGTCAGGGCCTCCAACCCCAAAAATATGGCTTGTTGTTATACAACTTTAAAACCAACCCTTGCATTGCTTTATTTAGAGCGCATATTGCGCACAATTTCATGGAGATTGCTAAGCTTGGTTTCGGACAGAAGACCAAAGCGAATTCACGACAAAGAAATGTAATGGACTCTTCTGCTTCTGTATAGAGCTTTGGCATCATCAGAACTGGATCCTGTCTCATTGAGACAATTCAATAACCTATACATTCATGGTGTCAATAATTACTTACGTGCTATCTGTTAGTGAATTATGTTTTACATTTCCCATCAAAGGAAACCATGACAAGGATCTAAGCGGAGTTTCCTTCTCCCTACTCAATTCAATAGATTGGAGGGAGATATATACAGGTTATGACCAACCTCAATAATGTCATTGTGGCAGTGCACTTACCTTAGACCAACTAATCCCCTATAGATTCGTTCAAAGCATGTATTTAGCCATTCCTTACATGAATCTAGTCACTTAGTCCTGCCAACGTTTTATGATGAGGATTGAAATCAATAAGGAATAGTGATCTTATCACGTTCTCTCTTATCCTATTGTTCCCTTCCATGTCCTATTTATGTTTTCTTTAACGTGATTATTAATCTTACTTTTAGTTTTTATTCCTCTCCTCTCCTGAAATAGATTTACTGATGATGGCTCGAGTCGGTTTGAAACGTCCCATCATAATATCATAATCAAGCTGGAATAGTCTTATGGAATAGTCTTGGAATAATATTGAATAGTCTCATACTACCTGGTTATATCGAATGAAGAGTATCAATATCATGTGGCATCTATTTGTCGTCTTCCTTTTTCTAAAAGACATAAAGAATAACTATATTAACAAATACAACCGGAAGTTGAATCGAGGTCATTGTCAGTCGACTAAATTAACAGTGCTCAGACGTTTGCAAGAGTTTAAACGAGGCTGTTGAGTCTTCTTTCAAGTTCTTGCAAACTTTGTTAACTCTATTTAGAAGTTATTCGCTTTGAAACGTCAATTCCTTTGAGTAATCTTTTCATTAAGAGACATTATTGCGTAGTCCAGTTGGTTTTCTACTCGAGAGGCCACAAAATAACTTTTCAAGGAAAGACGCTTTCAGAACTAGATCAAAGCTAGAGGCCCACTTTCATCCATGTATCAAGAACAATGCCCTTCTGTGTACAAGACAACTTAAGCCGAGGGTGGAGCTTAATCACAAGGCTCTAGATATGCATTTGCATTACGTATTGCTCTACTTTTCAAGGGATTGGGAAACGTGCACTCCCTGGGCGCTACGCAGTCATGAGAGCTCTCCTACTCGTATTGAATAGGATTCTCACTCGCACTAAACAATTTTTCTCGTACTTTGCTCCGTTTTTCAGAGCTTGCATTCTTTTCCTTCTGTTTTAGTAACAACCGTTATGATGCACTTTTTCTTTTATTATGCTTTTTCAAAAGAGTGGTATACTGTTTGCCTACAGGTTGTCGCAAAAGGAAAAAAGCTGTTTGAGAGCCTACCTCCAATACCTCTTTATAACCGCGCCCTTTAATATGATTATTTATATAGGCAACGCCCTATCTAGCGCTATATAGATGTCAGAAAAGAAAAGTCTATAATCACAAGACAAACATCGTCTTTGCCAACTGTGGAAAATCTCAGTTGCTTGATACTGAGCTGTTCTTATCCCAGAGATAATGCAATGCAGAGACGAATTCACCAATTTACGAAAAGTTTCTCAAAATGGGGGGATGCAAGCCCATCGTTATATCACACAAAACAAGATTATTTGTGGAAGAGGATACGGGAAAAGATGGGATGGGATAGATATATCACACCCTCTAGAACGTCGCGAAACGCCCTTTGGAACAAGGGATAAAAGTTGATGTCATCTTTGATCTCTGTGCCCAGAAAGGAAGCTGACCCTTAATTTTGCTGTCATTTCCTGTAGTTCAATGCTAGAGTCAAAATCTCACGCCATTGCACCGAAAGGAAGATGGTCTACTCCGTAATGTGAACTAAAATGTCAGTCCTGCTGTTGTGTTTTCATGGCGGAGTAGAGCTTTTGAGAGCATTGCTTTTTTGCCTTGGATCTGACATTTCCAGACAATTTTGGCATTGTTTATTTGACTGTCGAGCAATCCTTTGACATTAGAAGAAGGTTCTATTCGCTCTAAGCTCTTGGGCATTAAAAGCAGAGGCACCTATATAACTTGCAGAACAGTCTACTAGAGTCTCTGATATAACAAGTAAGAGTTTACGTAGCTCAAATTTCAGCTTAAGGCCTCCAAGGTTAAAATCTAGGAATAACCAAAACTGTTTTCCTTACGAGGACGATCTAATTGAAACTCCATATCTAATGAAGTAAAATCTTCTAGGACTTTTGGGTCATTGCAAAGTAAATTAGAAGCCATGCTTGCGGAAAACAATCAGAAAAAAAAACTTTCTTTTTTTGGTTTCACTATAAAGTTCTATGCATTATTTTATTTTGTAACATTTCATTTAGCTGTATATCTATATCTATTTGTATGCATCATTGTAAGTAGTTTTTAACGTGGTACCCTGTAAAACAGACTTTAGCTCTGAGGGGCCACCATATATAAATATTTAAAAATGAAATGAGATTAAATGGGTTCCAGCCAGGAGCATGGACATCAAATGTATACGATGTAAAAAATTATCATCCGCACTTGTTATTTAAAGAGCTGGCACGCACTAGGGTTACATTATCTTCAAAAAGAAAGTGCGCACCCACTGTTATAGCTTTGCATGCGCGTCGGAAAGATTGCGCACTGAAGAACTTCGTTGCACACTACAAAATTTCCACGGTGACATATAACATATGCATTTAAATCTTTCCTCTTCTCAGATACCCTGTCTTTTTTTCGCTCTAAAGTGTCTTATGCACTTGTCAATTTACTCGTAGCTCCTTCTTCTTATTGTTTTTATTCTCAATCTGTCTAAGCTTCAGGTAAGGCGCCACGAAATGAAAGGTGGAGGTGGGCTGAACAAAACGTGGGGCTGGGAAGCTAATAGGATTGTTTGATTTACCTTTTCGACGTCGCTGGTTGGCAAAATTTGGGGGTAGACAGGACATATAACCTGAAAATATTCAGCCTAACGTTTGCTTTGTCAACAGATTCTTGTAGAGAAAGGCTTAGGCTTTCAAAATCTTAAAGGTGACGTTTTTGGAAGCGCCTAATTTTTACGTGATCGATCATATCACCAGATGGCCAAAATCGAAGCAAAATCACCAATAGCTTTTCACTGGTGCAGAATTTTGAAATGGAAATTGCATATTCAGACTAACCACAAGACAAGCTTTCGTTTGATGTGCATGTAAACTTCATTTTTTGACATCAGCATTTCCGCTATGACGCTAACATATAAGCATTCGACAAGAAAATTATTGCTGTGGCTACTTTTGGTTCGGGTGGAACTGCTGTATGTGACTTTTTAAGATCCTGAGAGATGAGCAGTTTTGTCTTGTTCAAAAGCGTTGGTTTTCTATTTCAAGTATAAGGTTCACAATATGACATTCGTGTCTAATGTTAACACTATCAACGCATGCCCATTTTAAGGTCCTCTTTCACTCCGTTTGGTCAAGATATTTAGATTCTAAAAACATTTTTATGATGTCATCACTACTAAACTCTATTCGGCCAAGGGGGGCCTGAACAGGTGTACCGGAAGCAGATCAGGGCCATGGGGCAGCACTCACCTGTGGGGCTGCTGGCCATACCCTTTTAATGACTACGCACTTCGTGGCCCAGTCAATGATAACAGTTTTCTGGAAGTGTTAGGTTTGAGCCACAAAGGTGTTTTTTACAAAGTCGCTGAACTGATATTGTAATAAAAAGTGAGTCTTGCACTTGAAGTCAAACAAACACTGAAAGACACACTTCGCCAAATGCAAAAGATGCTTTGATGGCCGTAGGGTGCTTTAAGTTATTCCCTAATCTAACGTTATTGGAGACATAACTTGACAGAAAGGACATTCTTGCCCCTCGCCCCCTTTCACTAGGACAGACTGACAGGGCCTCCAGTACCCCTGGGCCTGATAGGCCAGGTTCCAGAAGTTGCAATATGTATCTTCAAATTAAAGTACTATGCTCAAGTCTCTTTCGATGTTTTACTTTGTCGACAAACAAGGCTAGAGCGGAATAGGACTAGAAATATTGTAACGATAATCAGGGCCGCATTTAAGTCGGTTGGGGCCCTGGGCCCAGACTTGATTTGGGCTCCTTTAAATACACCTAAACAATTTTGTCACGTGTATAGTACCAAGCACCCTGTTAGCATGAATTTTTATGGATATGGTCGCAAGGTAAGTTTATAAGGGGACTTGTAATTCACTGGTTTTTCGAAATTTTGCTTGGGGCCCCCTAAATCTAAGAATTTTCTAGCCTTGGCTTGGCTTGGGCCCAGTGGGCCCATGAGTAAATGCATCTCTGACGATAATGCAGAAGTTAATTTGAAAGCACTTATAACTAGAATACACAAGAAATCTGGTCCTTAATAATGCTTGATCCTTGCATTATTCTTCAATTGTTCTTAAATTTCAATGCTTTTGAGCCTCAATATTTTTATCACTTTTATTCTCAAAAATAGGTTCCAGCAAAATGAAATTTGGATTTTTCTCATTAATGGGAAACTAACAATCTCATTTTGACACAAAAATATTGCAAATCATGTTCTGTTTTTTGATTAACAACAACTCTCATAACAACTTTGAGTGAGACTTCATCAGAATTAAGCAATAGATGAGAGCGGGACTGGTTGGAACTCAAGGCACGTTGAAACATCGTCTTAATTGCAAAACCTAGGAAGCTCCTGAAGATGGGGCTGTCATTAAGAATTAGCCTCTCACAATATCCATCCATCATTAGTGAGTGCAGCATCTTTCAGGAAGGGATACACAAATGTCTATTTTTTACAGTAATGGAAGGAGCCGGTATTGAATCCATTTGCCAGTTGATTACATAAAAAATTCTATTAAGCATAAAGATTGTAAAAACTTTATTGTTTGTTATGTAGGTTACATGTGTAGGTGGGAATTGTATTTGGGGCAGGTTGGAACATGCATGATGGGGTAGGTTAGAACAGTATTAAAGGCTACCCCCAGCAGAATAAGTAACGCTATTGACAAAATTGTGATTTAGTTATCAGGTTTATCAGGCTTTCTTAAAATATTATGGCTTACTAAACTATAATATTTTTAAGAAAGCATGATAAATAAATCAGAAGGTTGTCAATAAGGTATTCTTGTAAAAGCTATACTTTGCTACTTACGAGAGAGATGCATAACTATAAGAGACAAACAAACTAATGGAATACCACTGTGTAATGGAGAGTGCAATCAATGAAGTTCTGGTCGCAAAAAAGCCATGCTGTGCTGTCAGCAGCAAATAATCCCCCCAATAGATCTTCCTGCCAACAAACGTGGCTGATGATAATGATCACGAATTGCAATCATGTTGTTAAATTTGCTTTAAAAAATCCCATTAGGTAAGGTCTGTTCATCTTCTTCATTAACTTCTGAGCTTGAATTGTATTGATTTCGCTATGTTGCCAATGTATGTTGAGTCGTTACATTGAAGAGTTTCACTTGTGGCAGTCTTTCTGCGAGTCGTTGAAGCACTTTAGGTATGGTTAAATACTGTAATGAACCCTGACCCAACCATAGTCATTCCTTTGCATCTTTGGGTCTCAAAAAGGAAAGAGGAATGGTAAGATGTCCAAACCCAATAAAACAATAAAATTAATGTATATTTCTAATAACTATTGTCTAAAGGATCAACCAATCTTAATGGGAACATATTTATTGGTCAAGTTGGAACATTTTGTTTTGAGACAAAGCTTTTTTCTCAATAGTGTATGAATCCTCTATTTAGCCTTTATGGTGAATTGCACCCCATATACTAGGTACAAAACAATCATGGAGGCAACAAATAGATACAGTTATATTTACGAAAATATGAAATTTGTGAACAACGTTCCAGCCTGCCCCGCTTTCACCCTACTTTTAACTAAATAGGTTTCCTTATGCTCTGCAAATAAAGTGGAGGCTATCCCCCCCCCAGTCCTCCGGCTCCACCACACATCGTAAAAATGTTGAGAAATATCAGTTGTGTGATTGAGTATGAATAGTCTTCAAGGATAAATGAATTCCTTTTTTTCTCTGGGAGCAATTAAATTTGCATCTGAAAAGATACGTCACATCCGTTTGCTTGGCATTCACGCTATCTACAAGTTCACATTTTGTTAATAGATGACAACATTGCGATGTTGAACGCGGTGAAGTAGAATCCAGACAAATTGGAATAACCGATACATGTAATCCTTTAATGTTTGCAGCTTTGAATTTTGCTGTTTCAGAGTGTGATTTACCAACATGCATATGCGGACATGGTTTATTTGCCTGTCGGTTTTCGTTATCTTGCTGTTAAGCTTGTGAGTATATTTATTTGTACTTTCTTATACAAGACGTAAAGGTATCTTGCACGATCCTGTTATTTACCGTAGCATAAATATTTAGCCCTGAATATTTCATTTTGATCTCTTCTGGGCGCATGGATACAGCGATAGGTCCACTCTCCAAATCTGCTACCACTAGCTATCAATTAGTAATGTGTACAATTTATTGAGCATTGCAAGGCTATTTTGGTCAGCCTATTTCTAAATAAAGAATTGGAGAAGATTTAATGTAGCCATATGTCAAGCAGCTTTTCTAGACGCCTTTTGATGTAGTGATGCAATATGAAATGCAACTGATGTCACGAAAACCTCTAGTTTTCATGGATTTATATGATTAGCTTAGATCCACCACCTTTCGGGTACAGAATGTTTGCCATATTTCACCTTGCACTGACAGTAACTCGGTCATTATATTCACAAAGAAACTGTCTAGAATGACGATTTCTTCTGATTTTTTGAGCTACTGATAAGCTTTATAGCATATAGTTAATAATTGACTGTTTCACAGTCAAAGCCAATTTGATTTTGTTTCCA
Source organism: Cassiopea andromeda (assembly GCA_018155075.1). Classification (NCBI taxonomy): domain Eukaryota; kingdom Metazoa; phylum Cnidaria; class Scyphozoa; order Rhizostomeae; family Cassiopeidae; genus Cassiopea; species Cassiopea andromeda. The sequence goes on along the minus strand of WIPJ01004631.1, from coordinate 21,834 downwards.
GGATATGTCAATGCCCCTTCTACCATAATAAATGTTGCCCATTTGAAGTACCTATTTTCTTTGAAACAATCAAGAAGTTCGAAATTATCAAAGACATATTTTCATATCAGGACATCTTTTAAAAATTTTCAATTGATGGGGCACAAGCCTTAATGTGGCGCCATTCTTATGAACAATATTCTATAAAAATGCCACAATGCATAGCAAAAGGTGCATTTGTAATGTTACTTCCTCCTTGCATGCATTCAGCATAGTCAAAAGTGCCCACTACTGATGGGGCAAACCAAAGATTCTGATAATGAGTGGTAGGGCCCACCTCCACCAGTCAGTGTCTTACAAGGTCCACCACTGGTTCATATGTAAATAATGATGATGATGATGATGATTATGATGCTGATGATGATGATGATGATGCTGATGATGATGATGCTGATGATGATGATGATGATGATGATGATGATGATGATGATGATGATGATTATGATGCTGATGATGATGATGATGATGATGATGATGATGATGATTACGATGCTGATGATGATGATGCTGATGCTGATGCTGATGATGATGATTATGATGCTGATGATGATGATGAGTATGATGGTGATTATGATGATGATGATGATGATGCTACTGATGATGATAGATAGTAACCTGATTATTTTTGAAATTTTGTCCTACAGAGCATTATTGTTTTACTTATCTTTTGAAATAGATAAAGCTGATCAGTTCTTATCTTATTCCATTGCTCCAAGTACTCATTTTGAGACTCAGAGTCATAACAAATACAGCCATCTAGATCTTAGGAAATTGCAAGGATTTGCTTAATTCATGTAAAAGAAGGATAATTGGACTTGTTAAAAGAACTTTGTTCTAGCATGTCCTTAATTTTGACAGATAGAAAAGGTTTGTATGTACTGTATTGCAAGTAATTGAGCAATATCCTCTGTCTAAATTTTACTAGCTAGTATGTGGCAATTGATTAGCTAAGTTTTGGTCAAGCTGTTTGGCATTTGAGAAATTTGCAATTTTGATCTAACACCACAATCGCACCATATTGTTGTTTCATATGCCCCTCCTTTCCTTTCCATTGTCAGGAAATCCTGGTGGGTTTCCTGACAGAGGAAGTGGAAGTGTAAGGAAATTGCATTTTTTAAAAGTTGAGTATAAATGGTAACAAAATTATGTCTAGAGATATGAAAGCATTTGGAACACTGTATATATTTTATAAGGCACTTTTGCAAGAGTAGATCATAGAATTTTTTATATATGGCAACTTAGGTGCTTTGCTTAATTTTTGTGATTGATGTCATCATCATGTTGCAAGATGTCACAAATTTTGTGTGACAGATACCACCTGGTTCTTTTGCTAGACATGCCAAATTGTATTTTCCTTAGACACACTCACAAGCTGGTGGGGTGAGTCCCCTTTTATAAAATTTTAGAAAAGTATAAAGGTGCCTAGCCCCCTTGGAAAAGTGAATTACTGTGTTAAATTGCATCAAGCAATGTGACCATCATTACAAATATAATACAGTTAAAGAACATTCAGACTGTATACAGCTGTGAATTGATTTGTCAGTGTTTTAGGGTGTACTCAAGGCACAACAGGTAGAGTGTGGTCAGTGATTTTCTCACAAAGATCCCTCCTTCTTAAGATTATATATGACACTATTGCCCCAGCACCACTTGCAAGAATGTATAGGTGATCATTGAGGTAATCTGTATTGAAAGTAGGATTGAAGTAAATACATTATGTTGAAGTTAGTATATTCTCTCAGGACATGTCATGGAAAGAGAATCATAGTTCTACTTTTGTCATGTTAAATGTAGCCACAATTAACAGCTTTCAATAAATAATGAACAACATCACATATAGTTTGGTAGATATTAGAAAATTTGAAGCTATATCACATTTTTGAAGCTTAGGTTTCATATGTGTGAAACTAAAGCTTCACTACTGTTTTGTAGCTAAATGGTGATACTGGATTGTGAGAAATTCATTGCAACAGTACTTTTTAATCTTGCTGCTGGTGCTATAGTTATCTATTTGGAATCTGTTTTTTTAGCATTTTAATATTGCTTTTTAAATTGTACTGATAACCAGCTTTGACCTTCATTTTGGGGGTGCAATTGATCTTTTTCATGTAGACACCCACCTCTTAGGATTTTAGAATGACACTTCCCGTTGCCTCTAGTCTAGAAAAGAATGTTTAAATTGAAATGACTATTTTTTGCCTTTTTGCAGCTAAATTATTTCTGCATGAAAAATCATCACTACTTAGCTCATGAATTCAGCCCCTAAAGATTTAATTACTGTTGGACTGTGATTTGTGGGTTTTTTACTGGTACCACATTTGATTTACAATTACATATTATACATAGAAGCCAGCTTCTTGAATGCGAAATTTAGTGTTAATACGAACATAATGGCTGTTACCAAAGTACACATAGAGAACTGTGGCTTTTCCCATTTCCCATCAATTATCAAAGTGCTCTCTTCTGTGGTTGCTACCTTTTCCTGCAATTATTCCGCATATTAAAAGACCCAGTTTTGTCTGGTCTTCGGAAGGCCTCATAATCTTAGATTCAGACAATTTTCGCGCATTTTTTAACCGTAACTAGTTTTCTGTGGCTTTTTGGTCAAGTGATAATCCAATATAGCGATAGAGGTTTTGGCAAACGTCTACCTGTCATTTTTGATTAAAGTTGTCAAGATATAGATAATAGGTTAAGAAGTTTGGTAGCTAAAGTATTAACTATAACCTAAGAGTAGTAAACACGCATTCCTTTTCTTTTCTAAAATGCTCAAATAAACAAGGAACCTAACTCTTTATGAAGCTTGAGCCTCACATTATTCTTCAAGTGGGTAGGATACACAATGCGTACAACAATTTTCCTATGCACAGAAGTTCATGGTAGTAATGTAGTTCCATTCTCTTCGAGGTATTTTAGTGTAGCTGTGTTAGTTGCGGTAGATTTTATATTGGAGTAAAAAAAAGCATTTCACGCAAACGTCACTCCAAGCTATTGAGACATCTCCTCTTTTAAAGTAATAGATGATTGCCCTAAACTTGCTTACAAAATTGTAATCTTAAGACATTATTATCGGGAAATGACCTCTCTCATAACATTACTGTGCTACAAAGGTACATTTCAATGCCATTAATCGTTGATTCAGTATTTTTGGTGCGGTTTCCAATTGATTTATCATTTTTAGATAAATTTCTTTTGCCTGTCTGATTTTACGATAGAGAAGTCTATGCTTTGCAGCAATTTATGTTCAGGTAATTGAATTAAATGCTACTAATCCATCCAGCCTCTGTTGCTCTCCAGTATTTCATTGATATTCTGTAAAAGGAGCGTAATTTAAGTACCTCATGTTCAGTAGGCAATTATCAGAATATACTAGAAACTGTACTTCGCTGAGTTTTGCACTTTGTATTTGAGCCTATGCTGATACAGCAAGATCTGCAATTACCTGTAGACAAAGGGAAAAAACCTATTAAACACAGGATGGCTGGAGCATGGAAAGAATAACTGTTGACTATTAAGTTAAAATGAGATGTCTATGTTGTATTTTTATGTTGTAACTGACGTTAACAAGAAATAGACAATTGAGATAACTTCGATCAACTACGAATATCATTAATACATCTAACGCCATTGAAGAACATCATTAGATAATCCAACTAACTTTCTTCTTTCTATTTCTTCCTCCCATCAAGTCTTTGTTTTCTTCAGAGAAAACCAGGCTCAAATGGCTCCTTGAATCCCAAATGTTTTTCAGCTCTGAAAGAGAAGAACAAAGGGCTACCTCTTAAGAACCTTCAGCAATTTGTTTTTGGATTGTTCTGAACTTTGTTGTCGAATCGACAGCCAACAAATGTGCTCGAGCATGAATAGTATCTTGGTCCTAAGACCTTCAGAGCTTAAGACTCAGAAATCAAAAGTAATACCTTGTCCATTTGTAGATCTTTATAAAAGTGCAATTCTAAAAGTTTTTTCTGTCATTTACCTTTTCACCATTGGTTTTTCAACCTTGCGTGTTTTCATATGTTTTGTTGAGTTACATTCTACTTTAGCATATTTTCTGGACTTCTTGCTTTGTTTAGGAAGTTTTTAGTGTTATTGCTCCATATTTGTAATTTCGAATTCTTTTTTGTATCCAGTTCAATTTTTGCAAGTAGTTGTGAAAGCAAGGACGAACGAGTGAGAGAGAACAGACCAACGGGAGTGCGAATGGAAGGACACACGATCGAGTGAGAAAACGAACCAACGAAAGAGTGAAATAGGAAACTAATCTGTTTAGATTATGATAACTTTGACGAAGTATGACAACATTTTTTTCAATTATCCTACAGCAAAGTTTTGTATAAAGTTGCAACGTAATGCAGACAACATCATCATAGTATCAACTAAAATGTGAAAATATAAGTCTCCTAATAGAGAAGGAGCAATTGAATGTGGTTCCACGGAGTTTCGATTTGCTTGACTAAAGAGTCACTTTTTATGACAACAACTAGCTACCCCTTTTGACACCCAAAGCACTGTAGAAGAATTTGCTAAGTAGCATTTGCTCCTCCCTTTCAGGTCTTTGGATGCTGAAGCGAAACGCAGACGAAGAAAAGGTAATTTTCTTGCTCTTCTCATATTGTCAGGAGTATTGGTTAATGCGTTGCCAGAAGATGTAAGGTACGCGTCTGTAAGCATGAGCTTAGAATAGGTGACTGTTATAAAGAGCACTGAAACTGGGTCATTGACATGTTAGGTAGGGCGACAAGTTACTTTCCTAGCAGCCGTTTTCTCCCAAGTGTTCATCCAAGTATTCAATTCTTGTCAAGTTATATTCCCTCGCGTCTGCTCCGTTGATGTGAGGGAATATGACGGCGGAAGCTCGCTGGAGCCTAGAGCAGTCAGCAACACTTATCTTATGATTTATTAATGACTAGTTGTTATAATTTATTATTTTTTATGATTGCATGTAATTTTGTCCTATCTCTTAGGTGGACTAAACTTTAGTAGTAACGTGCTTGGATGGTGTTCTTCAGGGGCCACTTTCATTATTAAAGAAACTGGCGCCTCCTCATAACTCAAACTGGACGTCTCAGACCTCAGAAAGTGTTTTAGAATCTCGCTTTCTTTGTTTAATGCCCTTAGAAAGTCATTCTCAAGGGGGGCACGTGCCCCCTCGGCCCCTCCCCGGCCAGTACGCCACTGCTGAATGTAGAACTAAAGAGAACGAGTTTCACCCATTCATTACAGAGACTTTAAGGGGAGCAAACCTTCAAACTTTTAAAATCTGTTTATGGAATTGTCTAAAATGAGATACTTAGATACATGCAGCACTTGTGAGAAATAATCAAATTGTATTCTGGTTTCATAACTATTTAGTGTTATTTGCATGTGGACACTCTTCCATTGCATTGACAACTTCTGATGTTGACTGCATCGCAGGAGATATATATATTTTATCAATAATGCCCTCACACATCATTGTTGTACCATCGGATAATTTGTGAAAGAAAGAAGATCATTTGCGAGTAAAGTAAAGTAAGGTGTAAAGCAAAATTTTGTAAATGTAACAGAATTTGTTATGTATTGAAAGATTACTAAATAAAGTACTACCACATCCTCACTAAGTATTTGGTGGTTTTTCCTTGAAGATGGCAAGTGGCCCCGAATAATAAGGATCCTGTGATTTTAATGCAGAGCTGCAAAATTTTTGACGAAAATAATTCACATGCTATTAGTCAAATCCTTCATGGAGGAAAGTACTTTCGATTGGTGCTCCTGGTTTGTTTTAAAGTTCGTTTAATTTGCTCAGTGAATTTTAATATTGTTTTGGTATTATATAAATTGACGTAATTTATTTCAAAGTGGGGTAGTTAATGCAATATGATAATATAGATATAGAATCCCACTAAGTAGTATGTAATATACATGACATATTATGCATTCATAGAATAGAAATATGACCCACTAAAGCAATATAATGTCATGTAATATACTGCAATATAATGTAATATAATGCAATTTAAATAATATAATGCAATGTGATATAATATAGTATATTTTAATACTATAATATGATATAATACAGCAAAGTGTAATATAGTATACTATAATGTAGCATAGTATAGTACAATATGATATAATATTATGTAGTATGACATAGTATTATATTATACTAAGCATTTTAATTTGATATAATGTCTGTCATGTAAAGAATGATAGTATGTGTCAGTTGTTGGTTAGTTTATTGCACGTGCTCAACTTATATTGTTTGTTACATTGTTAGGCAAGTGTCCAAGAAAGATCATCACAATTACAAACAGAACAGGCACATTTCAAACTCCTCGTTATCCAAAGAAATATAAAAATAGGCAGACGTGTATTTGGTATATACGAGTTAAGCCAGGTTATCGTGTCAAGTTGATGATAAAGCCAAGATTTGGAATTGGAGTGGAAAGAAATACAACAAAATGTCTGCATAAAGATCACCTGGTAATCAGCTCCCGGAGGCAAGAGTTTTCTAGTTACAGGCAAGCGTTTGTTTTCATCCTGCTATTATGTTGCTAACAGGATATTGCAAAAGCATCGAAAGTGCATGGCGTTCAGGATTTACCTTGAATCAGGGACGGGCAAACTACGGCCCGCATGCCGCATGCGACTCTCCAAATAATTGTTTGCGGCCCACCAACAACTTTTCAGAATTTGCGCGGAGGTATAGGAATTTCGATATTTGGATTTGCTTTCCCATTGCCAAGATAGTGCATAGATGACGAACCTGTTGGGGAAAATGTTACTTTCACATTTAGGGTAGACTACCTTTTTCTTAGTGTACTAGCTTGAGATTGTTTTGCTTGTAATGTTAGCTTCCATGCAAAAAAACAAAGCTTTGTCTAGTCTTTTCCTTTTTTGAAGGATCAGCTTGTCCTTCTCACCATGAAGATCAATGATGAAACAAATACATGCTATGCCGCAAATGGGCATTACCTCGGAAAAATTATTCTGAGGGAAAGCCCTCCAGACCTCCGTTATGCAACGCAATAGCTGTAGATAGACTATTTTCCCACATGAGATTTAATCAATGAGCAAAGATCTGCGACATGCATAGGTTTCAAATTCTGAATTGGACTTCTACATCTATATTGATTGCTCATTGTCCAAGGGCCTGCATTTGCAAGAAAAATTAGGCAAAAGTCAGGGAATGTCATTGGTAGAAACCGGTGGTCACCCTTTGTGCGGCCCTTGAAGACTTAGGATCTGTGAATGTGGCCCTTGTACTGAGAAGTTTGCTCACCCCTGCCTTAAGGGAATATTAATGTTTGCACGGTAATGACTGTTGAGATAATAAGTAGATTTATGATAATAATGATGATTATTATCATTATCATTTTTCTTTCTATCAAAAACCCTTTCATCCTTGTCCAACTGCTCAATATACGCCGATCTTCATTCATTGTTATCACCAAGCTTCATAACAGGGGACTCTTTCAGACCAGTCTTTGCATTGGTTACCGATAATTCTTCACTCTACATCATTTAATTGACCGTAGACTTTGAATCCAATATACAAATCAACAGTGATCGTAAAAGGACAAAGTATAGTTCTCTAATATCTGACCTAACTCCTGCTTACTCTAAAGTCACATTCGTTAATTTATCAATGAGCGCCTTAAGACCTATGGGTAAATCATCAGATTCTTTAATAACCATGCAAGACAATTTAAAGTTTGACGAAACCGCATCAAACATCATCATTAAGAAACTAATGAGTGTTTCGATTCGCTGCACCTATTATGTGCTTTGCTGCAGAAACAAGTCGTGGAAAAATCCTGAGCTTTTGGACTTTTGATTAGATTTTAATCTTTTCTCTTTTCTTTTTGTGCATTCTATGTTTTTTTTTATTTCACATGTAATAGCAGTAGTTAGCCAATGTTACACTACCTATATTTAGTAAGGTGTACTATTGTATTGTTAAAATGTATTCAATGAAATGAAGTTTAAAAAACATGCTTTTGATTATTATTATAATCAAATTAGTAGCGATCGAAAGAAAGCGAAGTACCACGCTCTCACATCTGACCTCACTCCTGCTTTTTCTAACATTAAATTTATCAATCCGTCGATGAGTACTCTTGGACTTCTGGGTAAATCACCTGACTCCTTGTTATTATTTTTGGAAGATCTCAAATTTGACATGCCTTCATCAAAATATATAATTAAGAAAATCATGAACATAGCGATAAGATGTAGTTATTACATATTATTTCTTTATTTTTCTTTTTCGTATATGCACAATTTGTAGAAGTATAAGTAGTAGCAGTTGTTGTTTTTACCCTTTTGTTGTATTTAGCTTTGTTTTTTTTGACGCGTAGAAATGGCAAATAGCCAATTATACACTACCTAGCATTAAAGAGGTGTATGGCTGTATCGTAAGATATATTCAATTATATGAAGCTTGAAAAATGATTGTGGAAATGGTGATAGTGAAGGTGATGGTCAGGTAGAAGTGAAGGTGCTAGTGATGTGATGATGGTAGTGATACGGTGATATTGAAGATGGTGGTTAGGTGATGGTGAAGGTGGTGGTGAAAGTGGTTGTGAGGTATGGTGAAGGTGGTGGTGAGGTGTATTGAATGTAGGGTGAGGTGAAGGTGAGAATAGTAGTGAGGTTTTCATGACATTTGTGGTGCAGTTAGAGTAATATTATGAAGAGGATGCTGATTATGATGAGGCTTATGATAATGTAAGATATCACACTAGACCTTCCAATTTACCAATACATTTTGAGATGATAATCCTTTTAGAGTCGAATATTAAAATTCCTGAAAACCTTCTCAAATTAAGTCTTAAATAGAAGAATACAAAGTTTGGTGAATTGTTAAAATTCAACGATGACTTAAACGATTACAATCTTGACATCATTTTTCAATTTAGACGTCAATTACTTTGCCACAGTCCTTTGATCGATTCTCCATTTGTTTTTGTGCCTCTAAAGAATATGATGGACCAAATATATTTCTTTCAAAATTTCGATTATGTTGGTAGATATTACATTCAGCTTAGTTTGCTGCTGAAGTACTATAGGTTTGTATATTAAGTTAGTTTTATGAAAGTAAATAATGCAGTGTTACATCATTTCATTTTAGTTCATTCAGAGACGTAGCTTTTCCCCACTCAATTGTATTGTGTGGAGAAGATGCACCAAATGGTACAATATCTTCACCAACAAATGAATTATGGGTGAAATTCCACGCAGACCATATCAGAGATCATAATCAAATTGGATTTAAAGCAAAGTATTCTTCGGTAGGTAAGTGTGTTGATTTGTCATATTTTGCTTTAGTGAAATTTTCTTCCAATTTCTATTTTAGAAATATGATTTGAAATGTAGTCTCCAAATAGTCTGTGAAGACCAGTTAAAATAATTGCATGAAACGACTTTTTTGTGTGAAATCTGTATAAGAGTACCATGTACTTCTGTACATTTACTCACCAGCTGCATTGAAATTTGAAGGCACAGCTTTTGAAATATCATTTATTCATAATACACTTAAACTTGAATCGTATTCTCATGATTGTTTTTGATAAACGAGAAAGATCTTTTTGCAATGCCCGTCGAAACATCTATAGCAATATTAGCCATGTAGTTCATGAAAATTACTTTGACAAAAATTTGGTGTGTAGTAGCAAATGGGAACAACGCTTAGTGAAGTTGACCCTGACGACTATCATAGGTGTCAGAGAACATTTTTCTGGTTGTGCATCATTTCCTGAGAAATTGCTTTGTTGCATTGTTTTGTATGACTATTACAGACGTAGACGAATGCTCGCAACATCATAGAGGGATAAACTGTCAACACACCTGTATCAACACACCAGGCAGCTACGTGTGTTCTTGCCGACTTGGCTATCATCTTGCAGCTAATCAACGTTCATGTATTGGTAGGTTACATCGTGTGCCTATTTCACTTTTTGGTTTCGGCAATCTTCATTCCTTTACTTCATGCTACAGTATTTGCAATCATCACCATTCTGCTTTTCCTTCATTCAATGTATCTATTGGTTCCTCTAAAAGTTCAAATACGAAAATAGATTCTGCACGTGAACGTGCATTAAGGATCCTCGACAATGATTATAACACATCGTTTGAATCGCTGCTACGGCATAATAACAGCCGTACCATTGACATAAAGAATCTACAAAAGTGGATGACTGAAATACACAAGTCATTAAATGACATGAATCCATCGATTGTATTGGAATTTTATACGAAAAAGTATATGAAATATGATCTTAGAAGAAAGATCCATTGCAAACTTCCAAAAGCAAAGACAACATTATATGGAGTAGAATTCGTATCACTCAGGGGAAGGTTTCTCTGGAATACCCTCGATGATCGCATATAACAAGAGCCGACACTTCGCCGCTCAACAACAAACTACCAATATATGGGGGCACGTGGCCAGTGTACGTGCAGAGTATGCCAGTAATTGAGCATTTGATGCATGGTACCAGTCTTTTTTTTCTTTTGTTGTCCATTATATTTTATTGTTATAATCATGATTTTTTTTAGAAATTTGTGTATGAGTTGGTCTTATTTTGTGTAAAAATTCTAGAAACAAACCAACGGTAAATAATGAACATTAAATTAAAAATGAAGGGGTGTAATCAGTTGTAATACTGGTCTTTATCTATCTCTCAATATTCCTTGTTGATGTCTTTTCCACCACAAGCTTACGCACAGCACAAAGTTATGGGCTCATTGTCCACCGCATAGAGGTGCACCAATGTCGGCTAGCACTCTCCATCATCATCTTCACCAAAATCATTACCTTTGTCTTTCCAATCATCACCATCTTCACCATCATCATCAACATCATTATCATCACTCATCAAGCTTCAATCATCGTTATCATCATCAAATATCATTATCATCACTATCACCATCTTCACCAACAACATCCTCCTCATCATCATCATCATCAATCATCAGCATCAACATCATCATCAATCATCATCAGCATCAACATCATCATCATCAGTCATCATCACCATCAACATCATCACCATCAACATCATCATCATCAATCATCATCAGCATCAACATCATCACCATCAACATCATCATCATCAATCATCATCAGCATCAACA
>WIPJ01004626.1:6466-16807 GCA_018155075.1 Cassiopea andromeda | reverse complement strand
GCCGGAGAATGGTTTGACTTAGCGAACAGCAAAATACAAAATCAAATGATTCCATCACCGTCTGAACACCTCTTATTCTAGCTTTCATTTCGTTATCCTTTACCTTTGATAACGACCATCCCATAACTCCATTAATTGATTCTAATTATTAAGGTAAGATTCAAATGCTTCCTTGTGAGAATCGCTATTTTCGTGCTTTAAAAATCCCTTGTTTTTCTTGAGGGCTTTTTTCCAATTGGTAAACCCGTACTTTGTAAACACGTGCTCGGATTTAGTTGAAGAGATCATGTTTTTCTTCTCAGCGTTAATGCAAACAAAACAAAATGCGGCGTCCCTTTCCTGGTCGTAGTGAATCCAGTTAAACATGTCAAACCATTTGACTTGAAAGGATCGTTCTGTCGTCTCTTTCCCAAATTTTCGTAGAGGAAAATCATAATTCTTTGGCTGATTTGGTTCGTTATTCAAAATGGTGTCTGTTGGTTGACTCGATTGTCCTACAGCTTGAGATGTTGTAGTCTTAGCAAAAGTTGAACAGTCAATATTTTTAGCCTGCATAGGAGCATCATCGGGATTCGAAGGTGTGACTTCGTCGATTTTTTCGCACTGAAAAAGAAAGAATTCACATTATTATTAGGTCTCTAACGCCCGAACACTATAATGACCATGATAAATACTATTATGATTTCTGTTATTATATGAAAATATAAAAATCAAAATAAACATGAAAATATACTTACCTTGATGTGTCTTTTCTCAACAATGAAGTTAGTTTATTTGGTTTCACTTTTGGCATTTTCTCTAAATCTGTTCATCACCTTCCTTATAAATACTCTTGTTTGACCCCTTGTTTTTCAAACCTTCTTCTTCACTTGAAGCGTGTAAGAAATGAAAACGTGCACATACATGTACAATTTTACCAGAATGTTATTTTCCGGAAATGGTTGTAATAAAAGAATAAAAGAATTCGATTAAAGGAATTCCATCGAAACTTTTATTCCATTGGTTTTATTATTATTCACAGTATATTTAATAACAAGGCACAAAATATTCAATTTTCTATTTCGTACACTTTAGGATAGTATTATAATTGAAAACAAAAATTTATTTAACAAGAAATTATTGGGAGGGCTCCAGCCCCCCTTGCCCCCCCGGTGGTTACGGCACTGTTATAAGGCTGTGTTAAGGGACCTTCAAGGGACATGAGAATTTTGTTCGTATTAGCAAAAGTTCAAATTTCACGAGTTCGAATGACACAGATTTCGCTGTAGTACAAAAGCAGGAGAAATAGGAAGAGTGTGTATATGACTTATAATTAGTTAAGATTAAAAGTTGTATATCATTGAAAGTTTTAGTGAACCTTCAGTTAGCTCTCGAATACATTAGCCTTCTATTGCGCAAGTTCTATAGTTACTACTTCTGTCAGAGAATTTAATGTGCTCACTTTCAGCTGAAGACAAAGATGCTAAAAACTCCCTTGGACCTGTGGCGCTTGGAATTGAAGACAGAGAAACCGAGACTGTAAGGAAGCGAGGAAAATTGTTCAAAGTCGCAGATGCATGGAAGAGAGTTCTTAACTATGACACTACTTCCAACTTGGTTGGCATAACACCAGAGTCTGTAGGAGAGGCTGCACAACCAGTTCTTATATACAATCCATCAAGTAAAAATACCTTTTCGTGTCTAAAGACGACAAGGTGACAGGAAAGAAAAATCCATATGTCGAAGCAAGAGATGATAGATTAGGAAAGAGAAATCTATTTCTCATCAAAGAAGTACAGAAGGGACAGAAGAAATATTACATTTTCAACATTGAGGAGAATGCTTACATGTACGTCTTCAACAGCAAATCAGGAGTTGTTCGGCATTGATATCAGAATGTTCTAGCTTCAACTGGAGATCCGAGTAAAGCCGCTGATAAGCAGAAATACATATTTGAATTTGAAGATGATGATGGTGATGGTTTTTATAAGATCAAAAATCAAGGTTTTGTGGGTTTTACAGGATTTTAGGATAATTTTCCCTTGTTCAGCCTGTTTGTTTGACATTTGAGCAGATACCATAGCTGCTGTTGTCTGCTTTCCTTCCACCTCAATTTCCTATTCGTCCTATCTGCAATATATAACTCTTATATATTGATCTATATTTGTTTACTTTTACCTTCAAACAATTCTTTCTTTTATAGCAGAAATATGCATATTCTGATGAGGTGATCTTGTAAATGTATGCTTAATCTGAGTTCTCTTGGACTATACGATAAGTCTTCTTCCGATTCTATTAATATAATGACAGATTTAGGTATGAGCCAGTGGCGAAGGTAGATGACATGCTTGTCATGCACTGCATGACTAATGCTGTTCTGGAATATCACTTTTATTTCAAAATTCCATCAACAAATTGTTCTGCAAAAAGAAGCCCTCTGCACAATAATAAGGTTTATAGCAAAAAGCCGTTTAATTTTGTCCTTGCTGATGACTTTAGTTGACTCTGGATGCTCGGAGTTAGAGCTGAATATATGGGTTGCATTCGATCCATGGTGACATTTGCAAGTCATTATTATTATAATAACGTATGTCACGCACTTTTGAAAACTGCATGACTAAAATGATGTCATAGTAAAATAGAGTGTTTTTAGTGGGCAAATCTATAGCTAAACACCAATGAAAGATCGGAACGTCACCTCCTAGACACGTGGTATCATGCACTTTGCAGAATGCGTGATTTGGTAATTGAACGAAAGTAGTGGGTACTAACTTGCGATTTTCGATCTGGCCTAGCTGTAATCGAGAGGCTATACGAATTGTATTGTACGTTATTTGTTATGGCTCTGTTACGTGCGCAAGAAATTGTCCCAAATATAGATGTTGTATCATAATTCATCCTGAAATCGTTCTTGGCGTGTGGTGTTGCTGAACAACGGTTAATTGTTCAACAGAATTGCCCCCAACCGAAGCTTGACATTCAAAGCCATGGAAGAGCGCTTCATCAACAGTGGTATGAGAGAAAGATTGGTTGTGTGGAATTCAAGTAAGCCAAGGTCTGTTTTGCTGGCTGTGCTTACTTTTTAAATATGGAGTTTCTTCTACATGGACCATAGGAAGCTATAAAAACATGCAAAGCTTCGTCTCAGATTCCCAGACCTTTTTTGATGTTAGCTCAGACAGATCACCTCCAGCCATCTCTAGTGTTGTGAGGCAAACTTTGAGGAATATGGAGACACACTGGAAGATAAACTAATCATGCAAACCTATAATGGAGCATCAGTGATGTCTAGCAGTATTTCTGGAGTTCAACGCATCTTCATGAGGACTACCCTTTTGCTTACTTTTCCATTGTGCTGCTCATCGATTGAATCTTGTCTTATGTCAGTCATCTTCATCTGTTCTATTCAAGGTATTTTTTGCAACTTTCTCTGCTGTTAGCCAGGGATGTGCAGACTGGAGCGCGTGGGAGCGTCACACCCCCCAATATTTTCAAAATAGAAAAATAAAACAAAACAATAAAAAAAATATTTTCAAATTTGCAAATAGACATTGAAAGAGCTAGAAATTGTAAGCCTATTGCATCCCTTGATTTTAGATAAATTCATAGAGAAACCAAGAAGTCTTAATTTTGTATTCAAATAATCTTACATTTTTCTGATATGCCATAATCTTTCACAATGTAACTTGATTATCATATTATGTGCCAGATGGATTCTCTTTCTTAATTTGAAATATTCTGACAGAAGGAATCCAGTAGAATCTTTAGTGAACATCTTATATTTGCTGATCACATTTGTTTGTGCTTATCATTCAAGGAAGCTCCAATTACTCCCTTATTTTTTAAGCAAAATCAGTAGCTCCTTTTATATAAATACTTTTTGTCATTGAAATTTTATAGTAAGTAGTTTGGGGAAAACCACATGGTCTATGCCAAAGCCCCCAAAAAAGAGTTGAATAGAATGGCCAACAGATAGGGAGATTTGATTATGCTTGTTGATGTTAGATTTGGAAGAGGATAATTTATAGGAATCTTGTAAGAAAGATGGAGGTAAGGCACCCCATAGATTGCTAGTGCTTGGAAGGAATAATTATTTGTGTCAGAAATGTGTTAAGACACTTTTCATTGGGGGGAGGGCATTTTGACCATTTGACCACCTACTGTTACAAAAGAAAGAACATACTGTGACCATTTCTCTTGTAGCATGTCCAACTTTTCACCAATTTTCTTTCATTTTTGAGAATATTGGGGCATGCTGCCTTCCCATGCCTCTCATAAGCACATCACTGAACAGTGTTATGGATTTTGGGGAGTAGATCGAGCAAGTTGGGGAGGGTGGTGTAGCGGAAAGCTTCTTGTGTTTCTGGCATGCCTCAATGGATCTGGAACAATACCTTCTTGTGAGCTATGTCCATGGACATACATAAATCAATGGAAAAGTCAGCAATCAGAGGAAATGTCATTACTTTGTTGGAAGCCAAAGAGCTTATTCAGGTTGCTTACCCCCAATTCCTTCATTGCCATGGAATTGGTGGGGTTCCTTAAGCCTAAATGGAAACTCAAGTAAGTGGCAAACCCTTGACGTTGGGTTTGAGCTTAAGTCAATATTCTACATTGAGAACTAATTTGCCTTGACAATGGTAGTTTTTGAGTTCCATGCTGCACCTAATTAGTGGATAGTAATCAGATATACCTGCAGTAATGTAACCAGCGAAGTTTGGCTGATTACTCATACTTCTTGAACAGGATTTCATTGCGCATGCGGGATCGTATTTGCGCATGCGCAATGTATTTTACATGACCAACTCATCAGAGATAGCTTCCACACTGACATGATCTCCGTAGGAGACTAGATCATGCCTTTGCTCCTCTAATTTGCAACAGTCAACAGTATGAGGATCTCCTCTTTACTCTTTAGTCTTCATTAAGTTTTCATTTCTCTTGGCCCTAACAGCATTAATCAATGATCATGTTACAAAATGCAGGTTGTTTACAATATCTCTACGTTAATCTCAACAATTTACCCGTGAAGCTGTTCGTCTCGGTTGAGTGCTCAGGTGATGATTAGTGTAACATGTACCTGGTTGTTGGTGAGATGAGAGAGAGCACCTTGTTTGCACATATGAAATGTTTTGGATATTGCAGCCTCGTTTCTATTGAGCTCCAGTACATGGTTGTTGCATTCAATAGCCACAGCCTCATAGGAAGGGGGAGGGTGCGTTTTCCATAATATGTAACTGAAAACGCATTGGATACATTTCCTGTAAACAAGAAGAGTATAAACGTTTTTATGAGAAGCATGAGGCAGAAGCTAGGCAAAAATTAAGGAACATTTAAGAAATACTAGAAAGATAAGTTTTAAATGCTAATTTGGAGAAACTGCTTTCACAAGAAAGTGTTTGATTAAAAAGCAACAAAATAGAAAAATATTTATTTCATGCTCCACAAAGCCTGAAAATTCTGCCTTTTTGTACATGCTTTTCTATAAGAAAACGATTATTTTGCCTGAGCTTCAATTTTTTAACTTTTCCCGCAATTGAGCCAGAGATTTTCTTGAAACTTTCATAACATTGAATGAAATTAATAGTCTAAAATGGGTTATGCTTGATTTCATCTTTAACATTTTGAGTCCATAACAATGTAAATGCATTGTGAATTAATGGTGGTTACTTATTTTGGCGGATCAAGCAATCCGCCAAATCAATCGCTAATTAGCGGAATTGATTTATTTTGGCGGTTCAGAAAAGAAGATATTTTTGGCGGGAACTAATTTTGGCGGATTTTGATGGATTTTTACAAATCCGCTAAAATTAGTTCTCACCAAAATTAGTTCCCTAAGGTGTCGATTATTGGCCAAACAGGTACTTTACTTTTGGAAATTGAGCCTTGTGATTTTCTTAAGATTTAGGATTAGGTTCTGGGAGATTGAGGATATTAGGATGATATTGCTACTAACCTCATGTATCTTTAGAGGTTATCTTTTTTATGGGCCATTTATGCTGTTAAACCTGTTGTTTTGCTTGGAAAGAGTAAGGAGAGTGTCATCGAAAACTTCAGAATTTAAAGGGGTATAATTAAAAAGCATCAAGGATTTTCAATTCTAATTAATGTGCATTTACATCTGATTTCGAGGCATGCCTTTCTAGTGAGATGCTAGATAGTTGATACCTGATTCCTAAGTGCATTCATAAGATGACTTCATCTACTTTTAAATTGCTCCCGTAACAAAACATTTAAACAATCTTCAGCGAAGCATGACAAGTGCAAAATGCCTCAATTATAAGCTACATTTTTCTTTGAAACTTTACATTTCACTTAGGCACTGGTTGTTGGTTGATCGAAATGGAAGGTAAATAACATACTTTATTTTCATGTGATCATATAGATGTTCTGGCATACATAGATCAGCGGCAAAGAAAGCTTCCTTTGATGTCTCAGAATGATCTTCAATATTCTGTAGAACTTGTTTGCAAGTTTGTATCACTGCACAGTGAAGCTATGATACAGATGATTGAAGTCGAAACAATGCATTATAAACTGCTTATGTGTTAAACAAAATAGGTGTCGATAGGTGCTTTTGTTGCTTACGGACAACCACATCAAATGCATTAAAAGCTTACTATGAATAGCAAAGAGAGTGGCTTATGAGTAATGATGTAACTGAAGTATTGAACAACAAAGATGTTCTAGCACTTTTTACTTAATAGATGTCTTAATTAGTTATTAAAAGGTGTGACTAATCCTATTGCAGGCTATAAATGTTTGATCCTTTTGGCTGTCGTCTGTGGACTGGCAAATGTTTGCAGTTCTGGGAGTCCAAAAGTTGAAAAGATTAAAACGGACTGTAAGTACAAAGAATATTTACGACTTAGCCCTACATTTATATTTATAAGATCATTGTAATATAGATTTTGAGTATTGCAATGTCAAGCAAAGAATTCCAAAATATATTTTTGCTCGCTTAGCTATTTTTCGGTATCTATTTCTGGCACAAAGGGACTTTAAAGGAAATCAGCGGACCTTCAGGCAGTTTTCTTACTTTTGTATTTTCCCTCCAACTTCTCACGAAGGACGCTTGAAATTTTTTATTCAAAGCTGGTGCTTATAGGGTTGATGCAGGCACGTTACCACGAAATAAAAAGTAGGGCTGCATAAAAATTGGGGGGCTGGGAAGCCAACAAAAGTGTTATCTGTAAAACATTTGTCTTTTCGACTTCACTGGTTGGCAAAAAGTGGGGAGCTGAAGCCATCACCCCCCAGTGGTGTCGTGCTTGTGAAGTCTATTGGTGAAATTCTTTTTCTAGACTTCAAAATCTTCACTCCGTTACTGTTTTTCAAGCACGTATACGAGGATGGATTTGTAAGAATAGCTATTGTGTAGTCAAGACACCTCGATCCCGCAAACTGCTAACCAAGAATTGCCAACCACATTTCTGCCATGCTAGAATCATAGCTATTACCGCAATATTTCACCAGTTAGCTAATCAACTCATGCATATATTCATTAGGCAGGTTCATTCAAATTTACGTGTTAGCACACAAAGACGCTATCCCGATCATCCGTCTTTCAAACGTTATAGCAGATTTACTTGTACTGAGTTTCATATTTTTAATGAAGAAGTCAGAGCGAAGTTTAGCTATTTAGTTCGTGTTCACTATAGTGGGAGGCGCAGAATGCATAGACCCTGAAGACTGCAACAACAACGGAATATGCAAGCCTGAATCCGAAGGGAAAGGAGTGTGTTGCTGTGCTGTTGGATTTGCTGGTGCAAATTGCGATGGCAAGTATACTTTCATTTTGTATTTACTTTGCCATAGTCAGCTGCATGTCTCTCAAAAATCACAGTATAAGTAGAAGTATCGTAATTATCATAAAAGTTCTTTTAATAACATGACTCTTCTATTTTTTAGCAAGTTGAATGACAAAACAACAAATTACCCATTTTCAGGTTGATATTTAGTGGAGAAAAAGGTTTACAAGAGGAGCGATTTCTCTGCAGTTCTCTTGCCTGAGCTTTTGAAAATGAAGAAACTGCTTACTATTTGTATCACCAACGTAGTCCTTTTCGCTCGCAACCTTGGACTGAATCGAAGAATGATCCAAATATTCTCCATGTTTACTCTTTCTGTGAGCACTAAAAGATCTCTGACTTCACCTCAAATATATTTGCTTTTTTTGGAGTGTACCAAGGCTAAAAGGGCAAGGAGAAATAGGAAGATTATGTAATTGACTTATAATTAGTGAAGACTAAAAGTTCTATACTCTTCGGCATCGAATAGTAGGGGAATTGTATAAGAAGGGAGGTTAGTATTTTTGCTAAATAGGTATAAATTATGAGCGAGGTAGCATAGTGGTTAGAGCGCATGCGTCCCATGCGGAAGGTCTACGGTTCGAGCCCGACTCGATGCCCTGACTGAACGCTCGTTCACTGTTCACCCAGCAGCGAATGGATACCCAGTGGGAACACTTGGGAGATAAAGGTGGCGATGAAAGGAACTGGCCACCCTACCTGACATGCCGATGGCTCAGCATAAGTGTCCTCTCTAACAGGGACTCCCCTACGTACGATAGTATGTGGGCCTACCTTTACTTTACGTATAAAATTGGCGGTTGTTGATAGTTTGTAAGCTAAGTCGAGACTCAGAGAGAATCCTTCTTGTGGTTACTCTATTAGAACTATCACAGAATGAAGAAAGTAAAAAAATACAAGAATAATAAGGTATTGTCCAATAAACAGTTACGGGGGTATCTTCCAACATTTCTCCCCCCTTTCACAGTTTTATAGCATTCCAAGGAATGTTCTCTGGAAATTGACGTGCTCGCCTCCTCCGTTGTGGGTATCGCCGATCAGGAATCTCTTGGTCATTATCAGAGACACTTGTGTCTGATTCATTGTTGTACTCCATCTCACTTTCCGAGCTTACACTTCACTGTCTTCGCCAGATGCCTCGCTATTTACTGACGGGTAGACTGTATCATTAACAACATTTTTGTCTAGAGCAGAGTCCTTTGTACTTGCTGGCTGGTTAGGGTAACCAATATAGGGCTCACCGACTGGTGCGATCTTGCACGGACTAAGGCGATCGTGATGAACTATTTTTTGTTCTTGAGTTTCGTCATTTAATATTTCGAAATTGACCCCATTTGGCAGCTTTCGAAGTACAGTCCATGGGCCATTGTGCCGAGGTTTTAGTTTGCAATTTTCACCTATCTTATAGTACTTAACTTTTAGCCATAGCTGGTCACCCTCCTGATAATGATGAAGTCTAAGATTTCTATTATACTGTGCTTGCATCCTCTCTTTACTTAATTGCAAATTCTGCAAAACCGTCTTGTAAGTATCCTCAAGAATAAAACTGTGATCTTGGGCGTAGGTAACTGGGGTAGTGACATCAACAGTTGGGCATGGATCAGTACTAATTAACACATCCATTGGAAGACGAGCATTTCTACCAAAAACAACATTGTATGGCATGCATTGAGTCACTTTGCTGACACTGGTGTTGAGAGCGAACACTAGCTCTGGTAAGAATGAACGCCATTTACTCTGCGGTGCTTTTCTTTGGAGTATTACTGCTCGTAACATGCCCTTAACACTACGTATGTTGCGTTCAGCAAACCCAAATCTCCTTAATCACAGTACCGTCAACATTCGAGCCTTGGTCACTCAGCAAGAAATATGGAGCACCATGGACATATATCCAATGTGACAGTAAGGCATCAGCAATATCGGTAGCAGTTTGGTCTTTACGTGGCAAAGCTTTAATGTATTTCGAGAATATATCACCAATAAGAAGAAAGTATTTAAATCCACGTTGATCTGTAGGCATATACGCTATACCAATAGATATAAACTGCATTGGTGCCTCTGGGGTAGCCATAGGAGTAAGGTGTTAACCGTGGCCGTAAGTCAGTAGTCAGTCGATGCGATGAATGGTCTTTATTTCCTTCACAGTTGTTGTGATCAGTACGGAAAAAATTCTCAAGTCGATTGCATGTAGGATTTTTAAGACCCACTTGCACTCCTTTGGACTGACTTACGGCCACGGCAGAAACATCAAACACCACAGAACTACTGCCCCACGGCTTCCAAGATAAAAGCTCAAGAGGCCGTTTGCAGTACATACAATCGAAAGAGATTGAAGTTTTATTCGATGGGTATTCAGTTCTAACGAAGCAAAACATTACTTTAACAAGCAAACTGCATGAAATCCTGTCTAATGAGACTAGAATATGATTTCCAAGCCCATATCTACACGTGGATGACCTAAATGAATTGGATGTAGGAAAGTCCTTGGAACGCATTTATCTTAATTTACAAAGTAATAATAATAATAATAATAATAATGAATATTTAACAG
>WIPJ01004597.1:89821-106834 GCA_018155075.1 Cassiopea andromeda | reverse complement strand
GCGTCGTGGATAAGTATCTCGTATCCCATTGATTGCCTCATGAGCAACCTTTTTCCATGCTCTTCTGTCATATGCATCATGGATAAGAGTGGTAGGGCTTTTACTGAACTTTTCCAGATATGTTTGTCGTTGTCCCCCTCGTGCTCTTTTTCCAGGTATCAATCCAGTAAGATATAGATGCTCCAATTTCTCTTTTCTGATTACATGACCCAAAAATTTCATTTGTCTTATTTTGATCGATTTCAACAATCTTGTATTATGGCCAATTTGCCTGAGGACATTTTCATTTGACTTTTTTGCTCTCTATGAAATTCGTTGCATACGCCTAAAGCACCACATCTCGAATACCTGAATTTGTGACTCCATGGCTTTGGATATATTCAATATTTCTGAGCAGTGGGTAAAAATTGGATAAATGTAGCAATTAAGTACACGAAAGCGTGATTTGAATGTCAAACTTTTGTTGCAGAGAACTGACTTCATTTTCATGAAGGCTGACTTTGCTTGTCCAAGTCTTACGTTAATTTCTTTTTCCTCTCGACAATTCCATGATAGCGTGCAGCCCAAATATTTGAAATGTTCTACTTGTTTCAATTTCTTTTCATTCAAGTAAATATTACATTGAGGGAGCATCACTGTCTCCTTTTTTGGTGAAAATCATTACCTCTGTTTTCTTGCTGTTAATTTCCATTCCAAAATGTCTACTTCTAATATCGAGTTCATTTAAAAGTGCTTGTAAATCTTCTTCTGTATGTGCTAAAAGTACAGTATCGTCAGCATATCGTAAATTTTGTATATTGTGTCCTCCAATAGATACCCCCTGTAGATTGTCTAGAGAGCGAATAACTATCTCATTAAACAATGAAAAGAGATCTGGTCAAAGAATGTATCCCTGTCGAACACTGCGTTTTATTGCAACTATTTCGCTAAGCTTAGAGTTAACTTGTATTGCTGCATATTGCTGATAGTACAATGCCTGTATTACACGAAGATCTTTATCATCTAGGCTAAGATCGTCCAAGAAGTGCATCAGTTTGTTATGTTCTATTCTATCAAACGCTTTAGTGTAGTCCACAAGGCACATGTAAATATCTTTTTGCATTTCAATTGATCGTTGACCGATGTTTTTTAGAACAAAAACTGCATTCCTTGTTCCAAAATCGCTTCGGAAACCAAACTGATTCGCATTTAATTCGGTCTCTATTTCAGGTTTAATGCGTTTTCCGACAAGTTTAAGCAGGACCTTTGTAAGATGTGACATTAAACTAATGGTTCTGTGTTCTTCACATAGAAATTTTCCGGGCTTCTTGGGTAATGGTGCAAAAACTGACTGGCACATCTTTCCTGGCAGTACCCCCTTGGTTGTATATTTGATTAAAGAGTTTACAAAGTACACCTACACCGTCCTGTCCAAGTGTTTTGAGCACTTCATAACTAATGTTGTCTGGTCCCGTTGCCTTGCCTACATTTGACTGTCTAACTGAGTATTCAGCTTCTAGCTCTAGAATTTCGGGACCTGACAAGTTACCTTCAAACAAAATCGGAATACTTGTTCTTTTGGAGTTGTCGTATAACTCTTTGTTCCAAAATGTCCTTAGCTTCCATGATGAAACTGCCTGATTGGTCTATGATGCATACATGTTTCACATTGTGACCCTTGTATTTGCCAGTGATCTCATGGATTTGCTGATGAGCGACATTAGGAGCTACATCATATATTTGCTCCATTTCTAGGCATTTGCTTTTTAGGTAGTCTTCTTTTGCTGGACTGCATTTCTTTCTTTTCTCTCGATATAAATCTGCATATTCGCGCTCATTATTTGATATTTTCATTTTTCTTCTTTGTTTCATCAATTCTTGAATTTCAGGTGTGACCAAACTCTTGTTTTTAGGTTTCTTCCATATCGGGAGCGCTTCAGTTGCACTTTTTAAAGCATCATCTATTCCATGAAAGCAATCCTGTACTGTACAATTTTCAAGGTTCCCGTCAATGTTTTCCATGAAAATTTGTCTTGAGTCTGATCTTTCTTCATCAGTACACCTATCCCAGTCAATACAGTGGAAAGAGTATGATTCATATATTACTTTAAGTCTTAAACCTATCTTTGCAATAACAGGATTATGATCACTTCCACAGTCTGCGTCAGTGCATTTAAGATTGCGTTAAAGAATTGCTTTTGGATCAATATAAAATCAATTTGGTTTTTTATGATGCCGTCTGCTCTTCTCCAGGTCCAAAGTTTCCCATCCTTTTCTGAAGCCAAGTATTCATGATCCACAATTTGTTTTCATGGCACCATTCTTGCAAAATGCTACCTCTCTCATTCATAACTCCTAATCCGTGACTTCCTATCACGTTTTCAGCCTTTTCCGAACCAACTTTTGCATTGAAGTCCCCCATGACAAGGAGTTCGTTGCTTTTACATTGTTTCATGCCTCCTTTCAATTGACTGTAAAGTTTTTCAAGCTCTTCTTCTGGTTCGTTATGGTCAAGGGTGCGCTCCATTTATTTCCCCATTGTAAATGTTTTTGGGCAACATCACTGTGTATCCATGCCATCTGTACCAATAATATCGTATGCTTCGTTTGTACTGGATCCAATTGACTCACACATATGTTCATGGCTTCAATATAGAATGAGGACGTATAAGGAAATAGTTTTAAGCTCTTTTCATTTTTCCAGTTGAGCATTTTCCTCTTCTGGCGCTCAATTTATCTGCGCTTGCACATATCTCTGTGAAATGAATGAAATAAATTCTATTCACATATCTTACTCTGTCTATCATATATTGTTCTATCTATTGTAAAATGGGAGCTGTATTGTAGAAAGTATATTGACCACGCCTTTGAACACACCCAATTTTGTATTTTGGACTATAATTTGCTTGTAACTGCTGGAAATGTGAAAGTAGTACAGGGAGAACCATCATATGGATTTAGCATTCTTCTTCTATTGATGGGAGCGTAACTTTACTTTCTTCGCTTGTTTGGAAATGCATTGCTAAGACAGGGCTTGAGAAAGACGCAGACGCCGCGGACACCACCCAAACACGTAGCTGAAGGTCATGTCCAGGGGGGCAAAAGCCGCCTTTACAAGTACTTTAGAGGGATAAAACCTTTATTTTTCTATCCAAATTATGAATTTAATGGATCTGTAGGGGGAGGGGCAAAACAATGCAAAATTATTCATGTGGGGACAATACACCATGCTCTCCTGCAGGTACGTGCCTGACACCAGTGTCGAACCCTGCAGGCAGCTTCGAACCTTGAAGGCAGCTCACAACAGCCATTAATATCTTCTGAATTTTCATTTCCCTTCATTTTCGTTTCCGTAATATTTTTCACTAATCTCTATTAGCAGACATTAACAAAAGTGAAAATATGTATAAACATATTAAAATATAACTTGAATAAAAGGTGCTCGGTTAGGTTATCTGTGTAGGCAGGTGCGAGGAGAAAAAGCTACTGCCGCAGACAAGAAAAAAAAATTGTTGGACACTGAGCTAGGAATTTATTCAGCCTTGGATATGCTCAATGACAGGAGCCTCATCTCCCCCCAATATGTCTAATTATTTTGCCAAGGGGGTTGGGGCCCCTTTGAATAAAAGAAAAATTCCAAGTTAAGAGAAACAAATATACTTAACAAAGACAAATCCAAGTTAAAGTAGAATTCAACTTGATGAAAGCCAACACAACCTGACACATAATTAACAAAGAGAACTGCTTGTAAAAATCCTGACATGCTATTTTTGTCTATGATTCTTTAATTCTTGTATTGCTACTTTCGGCCACCCTAACATACAGGGTAGAGTTTTTGCTGCATTGCAATGTCAAGCGTATGAATTGTAGAGCTCAACATGCCTCCATTTGTGACAGCCATCTTCAAGATATGAATGGAGAAGGAGCTTACTGAATGTTATCATACATGTGTAGAACAGAGAAAAAACACGTTCCATTTTAATCATGAAACAAAATGAATCAACTGATCAGCACGACCTAGGCAAAGCACTAACAAGGGAACTAGTCAAATGCTGCCATAGTTATTCGAGAGAGCGTAAACAATGTGAAATTAGCCGTTACATGTTTTCTGTTGTATAACAAACTTGTATGTAAGAAATACGAGGTTGAAGGCAGGCAAAAATGAAAAACTACCACAGGCGGCGTGAGCTTCATAGTAAATTTGAGGAACTCGTTTTGCAAGAAAATTCCATCTATCAAATGTGTTCACACCTATAAACAGACTTCCAGGAACCTGAAAATGCCCTTTCTCTCTTCAAAGCTGCATCATATACATTGTTATTAGGATTAAAAATTTCTAGAACTTCAAAGCCAGATTTTACAACATGTTAAGCAACATTCAGGTCTAAAGCAGAGAATTTGTTCCTTCAA
The DNA here is from genome assembly GCA_018155075.1 of Cassiopea andromeda. Lineage (NCBI taxonomy): Eukaryota > Metazoa > Cnidaria > Scyphozoa > Rhizostomeae > Cassiopeidae > Cassiopea > Cassiopea andromeda. Next base: position 102,445 of record WIPJ01004597.1, on the reverse strand, counting down.
AAAGCAAGTGTATTGAAGATGCGCTCTCAAGCCCGGTCTAAACAGCAAATATCTGCACTTATTGCCGTGGTACAATGACTTTGCAGCGTGTGATTTATCTTTTGAAGCTTTGAAATAAAAATAGCTTATCTGTGCATATGTTGAGCAGTATTTCTTGCCTAGAAAATGCACGAGATTACCATAAGATTAACCAATTACTACAATTGCTTGACTATCCAAAGCATTGAATTATGTAATGCGACAGTTGAGCTAAACATCCCGATGCATGGTGCTATTGTCACGTGTTCAAACTATGCTTGTTTTGTGATTGAAAATTCTTTGACTTTGCAAAATAGGATTAAAATTGCTTTTATCAGTGATCTCGTTACTGAAAAAGGAAGCCAGATCCCACAATCATGCTCCGCCGAATTTTGAACAATTAGAACAAAACACAAAAAACTTCCCTAACCATTCTTTACTGTTGTATGCTTATAGACAGGGGTGTAGCTAGCTGGGGATGTGGGGTGTCATATCCCCAATCATCAGTAATCTCGTCGATGTATTTTGATCAGATGACTTTCTTCAGCTCATGACTGCACACCTTGCCATAAGGTAGTAATGTACAGCTAGAAAAATTTTTCTCAAAACCTTATTTATATGCAGTTTCTTGGTATAATCCATGCAACAGTTGTTAAAAACAGTGAAAAATATTGTTTTGGAAATTTTATGGTGCACTGGATTTACATGAATTAGCATAAATTATGACTTCAAAAAAGGATACATGCACTCTCGCTTTTATCAAGAAAAGCTTTGATTTTGCCATTCACATTAGGCTTAACAAGCATGTTCCTCACATAAACCTCTTTTAAACATCGATACCTATGGTTTTTGTTGCGGTAGGCTTTTGGTGCGTAGGTCATATACAGTAAGGTACTTTTCTTTTCCACAAGATGTTCATCAACCTTTCTCAGTGCCAAAGGTGGAAGGAGCATCAAAATTTTCCGCGAGCCAGTTGCTTCTTTATCATATATTTCAGGCAGGTATCGCTTATTGTCCTGCTCTCTGTAGGCAACTGAATACTCGCGATATTTAGCTGTTATTTTTGTCGAAGAGCCACTGATACCCTGTGAAGAGTTTTAAAAAAATGTAGGACTACTGTGCTTTGAAGAAATATCCACGCTCTCCTAGAGATTCTCCTTATGTGCAAGTAACAATCGATGCTATTCAGCAAATCTCAGGTAAACAGCAATCAAGCCAATACTTGAGATCTGTGCTTGTTACAACAACTTCCAGGATGCACTGCGCCCTTCTTGTCAAATGGCGTCATAAGGTGAAAGGCCTGTTGTATCAATGGTAGCTATATCGCAGATGTTTCTCGTTTCAAACTATGCCGGGTATGATTTCAAGCAGGTTTGTTATGTAAAGTAAGTATTGGTGGCAGTGCTAGAAATATTAGTTTGTATATGAAATCATTAATTTGCAAGGTGAGCTTTGTGTGTACTTGAATACATTTCTTTTGTACTATTTTAAAGGATATTTAACTTTCTAAAGCAAAAATATTATTGAGTCATGCACTATCTAAATCAGGGGTGAGCAAACTAGGACCCTCCAAGTAATTTTTTGCGGCACGCCCATAACTTTTCAGAACTGGCGCGAGTTGTAGGAATTTTGATTCTTGGATTTGCTTTCTCACTGCAAATATAGTGCGTAGCAAACGACCCTGTTAGGGAAAATGTTACTTTTGCATCCTGAGGTGGATCCATGTAGCCCACATTTGCGGTAGACTGTCTTCTTCCTGGTGTACTAGCGTGAGATTGTTTTTGCTTGTAATGCTAGCTTCTATTCAAATAGGACAGCTTGATCTAGACTTTTCCTTTCCTTTTCGTTTATTCAAGCAGTGACTGCTTGAACAAAAAGCAATAGAATTGAGAAAATAGCTGGCTTAAGGTATTTTTGGGACTAAAACCAGCATGGGTCTCCACAGGATATTTTCTTGCGTTAAATGTAGAGCACTTTTGGTATATGATACTGAAAATGGCGAACAACAAAATATGGCATATTATGGATGCCAATCGAAGCCTAATCAGAACTGCGTCTTTATCTTGTTGCAGTAGCATGATGACAATAGACCAGGTGAAATGTGACCACGAACAAATATTATCCTATGGATGAAAGATTTCTATAGAAAATTCCAATTCTCATTTTCATTTCAGCTTTTGTGTAAAGATTCAATAGCCCCAAATACCTTGATAAGTGCGCTTACTCATGATTGGCTGACACTTCTAAAGCTTCTGCTTCCGTGCATCTTAGGCGAGGCACTTATTGTACAAACCTCGGCTTCTTGCAGACACAGCTTTAAGGTATGTGCAATTCTTATCATCAGCAAATACGGTGAAAGTTTGTCTTAGATTGCTTTTTGTATTGATTGCCGTTTTCGTCAAGATTTTCCCTGCTGGTAAGTGATAATTGATGTTTTATAATTAATTGGTGCTTTTAGTAAGACAGTTCTTGACTTACCTTGTATGTCGCAACACTATAGAAACAGAGCTGTCCATTTAGTTCAGCTGCTATGTTGATTTTTACGTCCCTTCTGTGGCAATGCCATCCGGAAATTTTTTGCGTTTCACTAACGAAAGTATCCGTTTGGCAGTTTTTTCTACTTCGCTAGCAGTTTAAATTAGAGACCCCACTATCTTTTTACCTTCAATCGAGAGACTTTCAAGGACCGTCAAAGACAATGGCCTGACTTGCGCGATACCGTATTCATTTTAACTCCGGATTGTTTCTACACCTTCTGGGTCAAAATTACGCTGTTTTCATTTGAGGTACACGAAACCGGATTGCTGTCAATCCGTTTTGGAATTCAGTTACACGGTATCTCTTTGCGCTGAACTGCTAACGCAACTAATTTCATCCAAAGCTCCAGTGCATTGAGGAAGATGCATTCCACAAATAAATTTGCATTTAATTTATTGATTGCTTCTTCTGGATCAGTTCTTCTTTTAAACACTGCATCATTTGAAACCAATGATGCTGCTTTTTATAACTTATGAAAACATTAGCAAGCAAATTGTCTACATAATGAAGGAAATGATATTGCTTTGCGAAGACTGCTTCAAAAATAAACTTCTAGTTCATTCTACATTCACCTCTGAACAGTAATAGCAACAGAGCGCATGGCGCCAATCTCCAAATTGTTCATATTTTGACTCAATGGCAGGTCATAGAGTGAGATTGCATCGGATTCGTACAGTTATGCGACACCGTAGAGTAGAGTGGAGTGGCTCTACCTAACCTTCTAAGCGGAGTGATTTCGCTACATTAATACAGATCAGTACCACTCCGGATTACTATGGTGTCCTGTAACTGCACCAGTGCTATAGAGTAGAGCTAGCTTAATAACTAGGGGGCTCATGCATAATTTCATGGATTTCAAAACGAGGCTATATGTTGTATTCAAAAACGAGGCTTCTGGACAATGGACATTATCATCCACACAAAAAGGGGCTAGCTCTCACTTTGAAACTTACATAAAAGAAGGTCAGGAGCGTAACATCTATACTTTCATTTAAACACTGGATATTGCCCTGCGATAGTTACATCTATAGGTTGATAATAGATTAAAAAGAATACAATTCCAGCAGTAGTAGACGGTAGATAAAATGTCGTCTTTGTCAACTATAAAAGATCTCAATTGATTTACACCAAGTTGTAGCTATGCCAAGTATAATTTACGGCGGAGATGAACTAACCGATTTATCAGAAGCTCCTAGCACCACTGAAAATGGAGGGACACAAGCCCCCTATGGTTTTTCACAACACAAGACTATTGTAGAAGAGGAGTGGTAGAAGGATGGGGGTCTGGGAGCACTATCATTCAAGCAAGTACTTCTAAGGTCTAAGTTATACTTCTAAGTATAACTCAATAGAATTCATCAATCTTTCCATAAGCTGTCTTGACATATTTGGTCAGTCGTCAGAATCTTTCCTCACATTGTGTACTAAACTAGGCTTTGATAATCAACATCTCAATTTCATTATTTCCAAGCTATCTACTATTGCTATTCGCACGACCTTTTACATATTTTGCATGAGGAACAAAGCATGGTGCAACCCAGAGCTTCTCAGCTACTGAACACGCTAGTTGATAAGTTGATATTACTACTGCTTCTGTACTGAAATACTTTAGTGTGTATTTTTCTTTTATTATTATCTATTTCATATGTATTTTTTTTAAATTTAGTGTATTATTGTAAGCCAGCCAAATATAAATTACCTATTTAGTGAGATTTGTATTTGTAGATTTTAATATGATATATATGATGAAGTTTGAAAAAAAGATATATATATATACATATACATAAATATATATATATATATATACATATATTTAAAGATATATATATATATATATATATATATACATATATCTATAAACAAAATATTGTTTTATTTCTCCTCTCTGTTGTAGAAATGGCCTTTTACTATATTCAATCTTTCCTCTCCAGGTATACATGCATTTCCATACACGACAATGATTCCTATCAAGAGGGTGACACTGATTGTGGTTCTTTGTTGGTCTATTCGTAAGCTTTCGAAAGGTTAGATGAATATACGAGAGTTCTTTGAAACTTTGCATTTAGCTAAGCCTTTTGAGTTTTGGCGTTTCGCACTGCGCATGTACAGCAAAGGAAAGTATCAAAACTTGGAGTTTTTATTGCACATGATCTTATTGACTTTCATAGGTTTCAAAGCTCAGTATTAAACTTTGTTAAGTTTCAAGGAACATCGATTGAGTACTGTTGGAGTATTATATACAAATATTAATTTCCTGGAGTTTCTAATCAAGATCTTAACGCAATGATAATTTAGATCAGTGGTTCTCAACCGAGTTCAACGTGGACCATTTGGGGTTGGTGAAGCATTCTTGGGAGTCCACTAGCAAAATACATTAATCTGGAGGTCTAGCGTTATATTTTGATGATCTACAAAGTTATTGTCTAATCTATTTGTTCTTCTGTTGATTTTATAAATGTGAATAGGTTTATCAAGCTTTTAAAATCTGTTTAGGGGGAAGGTTCTCTACTTCTACCCATAGAGCAGTGAAAATTGAAAAACAGTCAAAAACCTTCTTTTATTCCTCCTGGAAAGCTTTCAAATGAAATGGACTTTTACAATTAGAAACCATTTATATGTTAATGCTATCAGAAACGAAGTTAAATGGAAGTTTCGTTTCTTGTCAGTTTCATATTGAGGGCTACATGCCATCCATTAGGGCTGATAGAAATCGGAGGGAGTGAGGTCTCTTGATTTTCATTAAGAGAGTCAGTGGTGGCCTTGCAGGGGGCGGGGGTTCCAAACAAAAAGCAATGTGCAAATGAAGAACAATTTGTTCAACCAAAGACAATAGAAAGGAGGACTGGATTGGTAGCTGATACTGCACACAATAGCGTTCCTTTGTCTCGATGTCCCCTGGGTTGCACTTCCTTTATCTACAACTTTATGCAAGCCATATTTTGGGTATAAAGCTCAGAGGGCAAAATAAAGGCTTTGCATCCACGGCCGTGAAACTCACGGTTTCCGATCAAATCTCAAGGTTGCTCGGCGCAACCTCGAAATCTCACGGTTTTCTTCCAGGAATTACGATTCGAAAAATAAAGCTCAAATTTGATCCTGATCTTAACTTTTCTTTTCTGCTTCAAGGCAGCTTGTGATAGACATTTCATGTGTAGGTGCACTAAGATCATAACAGAAGTCACTCATCTTCAGAAAATTGTGACATTCTTACATCAAGGAAAGAAGCACATTTTCGAAACGGCGGAACAGTACTTATATTATAATTCAGGGGCGGACGGAGAAAAAAGCTGACTGTCGCACAAAGGGTGTGGCAACATTGAAAATGGGCGTGGCAGGGGAAGAAGGCACAGATTTTAGGGACTCTCTTCTGCTTTCTGCCTTGACCAGCAGAAAAATGTGGTAGCAACACTAATCAGAGACATCATGGCACCTGTAGAGATAAAGGAGAGCCAAGATCAATTTTGAAACCTTTATCTTTACCAACAGCAAAAGTTCCAAAATTTTGCAACAAACCACTAAACCATCCGAAAATTCAACGATTTTGAAAAATCTGGGGCCATGGCCCCCCTACCCCCAGGCCACGACGCCCACGAAACTAATTCAAAATGTCTACCCTGATATTCCCTTTTTTCATATATTATGAAAAAGAGAATGAAAAATCACCAATTTTACTAGCAACTGCTACAAGCCTTGAAAATTCTCAATAATGAACTATCAGCAATGCTGGAGAGATGGAGTGCTTCTCTTCTTCGTCATACAGAATTGCTCATCAACGCATGCAGAGCAACCCATTTCCAGAACTTTAATTCTTTCCATTCCAACAACAGACACTTTTCAATTAGAAAATACGTTTCTAATGTCCCATTCAGCCTCAGTCTAACATCAAGCATGACAAACTATAAACTTCTCAGAACGTGCAACTCAACTAGAGCCAGTGCTTGAAACAACATAAACAACCATAAATTGCTAAAGCCAAAGAGCAAGCAAGCAAGAGAACTGTCATATTTGGAGAAGAAAGATAAATGAAATTGTACGACGGCTTTGTCGAGCATTAGGTTAGAAAACTTATGGCGTTTAAAATGCTGTTATAAGCAAGAAAAAATATGCTAGTGTCCGTTCAAATCCCAGATATCTAAGGTAGGGGCAGGCAATCAGCAACAGCACACCGACAGTAAGCGAATATTCCATAGAACAACTGGAAAGAATCCACAATCCCTGAAAGTACTATATTGAGCAGGAACAATGTAATGATACTATATCAATGGGAGAAATACTCTCTTTAACAGGAACACAACTGGCAAAGAGGCCACGGCAACTATCCTAATTGAATGAATAAAATACTGTTCTTAACAGGAACATAACTGGCAAAGAGACAACGGCAACGATATTATTTGAATGAATAAAATACTGTTCTTAACAGGAACATAACTGGCGACGAGGCAACGGTAAAGATGCTATTTGAATGAATAAAATACTGTCCTTCACACGGACTGAACTAGCAATGACATGGGGGAGCTGGAACTACTTGAAAGACCAGAGAACAACAATCCGAAAAAATATTGTGCTCAAAAGCTTTGCCACTTGCAAAGAGAAAATAGCTTCGAAGTTTGAACTGACTATGGAATAAATTATTAATCGCTTAATACACATCAGAGGTGAATGACCCATCGTGCTCTTCCACATGACGCTCTGATTCAAGAATATTTGCCATTGAAATTCTTCTAGAAGTTCGTGCAAATTTATCAATTACGTCCTTGATAGGCACATGAATGTCCTTATGAGTGTAGAAAGATGCTATGCCATTTAATCTACCCTGAGTCATTGTACTACGAAAGTATGTTTTCAATATTCGAACAGATGACGCAACTCTTTCACAAGTAAACTTGTAACTGGTAAATTGCCCAATATTCTGAGAACAGTGGATAGATTGGGGAAGCTAACTGGATTAACAGCCTTTAAGGTTTCCGAAATATTTGTTGGCAAGTTGTCTACTGGACGATTTATTCAAAGTGACTCCCAGTTATCAATCTCTTGCGAAATAATATCTATGTTTGGCATGTCTTCCTTATATTGATCACAAAAACGCTGTACATTTTTTCCAACTTCTATCAAGCTTACATATGTTGATGATTTCTTAGGTAGTTGAAATAATGCTTGCATGATTGTCAATTTGGAGTTCACTGGATTTTTCTTTATCACCCTTCATGGAGATTCCAAGTTGCAAAGGAGATTCTTTCTGAGTTTGCTTGCTTCGAGTTGTCAATGGAGCCATACTGGAAGGGTTTGAGTATGCCACTTCTTGGTTTTGAGTGGAATATTCCTTCATCTCTACTGTAGGCACAACAGATAAAGCATTATAGGCAATGCAGTTAGCGTCAGAGAAATGCCTAGAAAGTTCTTAACGGAAGTGGTCTATCAATGGTATAGTCAAGTTTTTTTTTGAAATAAGTTAAAGCATCATCTGCCGCAATATTATTTCTGTGAACTTGCCTATTTCAAAGTCTAGCAGAAAAAACTTTTGCACCAACAGAGTCTGCAATATGAACAGCTTCTTGGAACCAGCCATTATGATATACATCCACATCATTCCCTGCTGTCTGTAAAGAGAATATGATGGTGGATATTTCTTGCAAACCTTTTATGATGTCAATATGTTGTCCCTGTTGTTGTAAAGTGGCAGACCTAGCATAACCAAGAGCCATACTGACAACAACCAAGGTGACGATAAAATCAAAGATTGTAAGAGGAGAGGACTGTAAATATGCACCTGCAGCACATGCATCCCAACTTCCATTAGCATCTTCTCGAATGGTAAACATAGTTTCTATAATGACATTATACATGGTCATAAAGCTCTCTAAACCTTCAATACGAAGAACACATCATGTTTTACGCACATCTAAAAGCTTTGTCTTTTTGTTGTGGGAATTAAAGCTTTGAATCATTTTATCTAGAAGCAGCTGGCGTTTTGGAGAATTGTTAAAGAAAGTGGAAATTTTTGCTGCATTGTATATCATCTTACGAACACTTTGTATTTGGCAAGATGAGGCAACACAAAGATTCAGCCTGTGTCATGCGCAATGAGTACACAAAGCTAAGGGATTGAAAGCTAGAATTCTAGAGAAAGTCAAGAGAATTTCCCAGCCATATTTCCAGTACCATCATAGCACTGACCTCTGCAGTGGCTAAGATCAAGCTGCAACTCATTTAAAATAAGATTAACTATCTTTAAGTACATTGTCAGTTAGCCTTGTGTCACAATGTATGAATTTAATGAATCTTTCATGTATCTCACCACCTCTGTCTACATATCTTAAAATTACAGGCATCTGTTCTCTACTTGAGCAATCCTTTACTTCATCTGCCAGAATGAAGTAAAACTTTGCATCCCTTATTTCCTCTAATATTTGCCGATTTAGAGCTTCAGCAGAAAAAGACATCAATTTATTTTGTATTCTTTTTGATCTAAAAGCCGCATTTTTCTAGGGACAGATTGGAAGTGGTGTTTCAGTACCTGATCACTACTGTCCACTCTAAATTCAAGTAGTGCTTGAAAGTTGCCACAGTTTTTAGAGCCATGATCGTTTGAATCCTCCCTGCGCTCTCTTGTTGGTGTGTTATGCCTTCCACATAGCAAGATGGTTTACATACTAGAGGACAAAATTTCTCTATTCTTGGAAACTGTATTCTCAAGCAGTTGATCTTGAGTTTGATTGATGGGCTTACGTTCCTTTTCCATCACAGAGACAAAAGTTTGCATTATAAGAGAAGTTTTGTGGACAGCAGATTTGCATTGATGATCATTGAAACTTCTCAGAGCTGTAGACCAATGAACAAATGGATTCTTCATCAACTTATCTAACCTACTTGCATTTATTCCAATACGTCTACCAAAAAAGCACATACAACATACAGAGCAGCATCTACACTACCAGAGTAGGCAAACCAAGAAAATTTCTGAAACCCAGATAAGTTAAACCCCAATCAGCTTCCTCTTCCATTTCCACTGATAATAATGATAAGCATATTTCTAAAAACTTTTGGGGCTTTGTAAAAAGGGTTGTTGACAATCCATTTAGGATTTTGCCCTCCTTCTTCAGAGACATATGCATAGGGTATTTCCAAAGACTATTTCCACCTGATTCACCAAACCGCCAATGTTCTATACCAAGCTGGTTTCTTTCTTTAGCATAACATACTGTCTCATTCATCTGTGAGTTCCCGTCTTATGAAAAGGTTACAAGAGTCATACGTAGGATGAAAGCCTCTGGTAGTCCTTGCCCAATTAGATCAGATTTCAGTTATATGCTTTAAACGATGTCCCATTCTCCATACAGTGATCACAATAATCTTATGTAAAGTTTGGAGATCAGGTAATATTCCACACAATTGGAAAAAAGCTTGTACAATTCTTGTCCACAAGAAAAGCAATGGTAATGAGCCCTCAAACTTTAGGCCTATTGCTCTAGAAACAGTCCCTTTGAAAATATTCACTTCATGCTTACGCGATTCTATCTTCTCTTTTCTCACACAGAATAAACTTATTGAGCAAAAATACAAAGGGATTCACTCACGGCGTCTCTGGTGTGCTGGAGCACACATCTATGATGGTCTATGTAATCAACAAAGCTGGCTTAAAACAGCGTTTGGTAGTAATAACCCTGCTTGACCTCAAAAATGCACTTGGAGCGGTCCATCACAATCTAATTAGAAGTGTCCTTGCTTACCATCACATCCCTGATTCAATCTAAAGTCTTATTGCCAACTTATATATGGATTTTCACTCGTATATTATTTATGACAGCTTCTCAACTCCTGCTATTCCCATTAATTTTGGTGTACTTCAAGGGGAGTGCCTCAGTCCTCTTGTATTCAACTTATGCTTTAATAAATTTATTCAGTTTATTAAACAGGGAAAATACAAACAGTTTGGCTTTTCACCACATGATGAAAATGACAGCTTATTCCATCCTGTCCAATGGTTTCAATTTGCGGATGATGCAGCTGTTGTTAGTACAAATGAACGTGAAAATCAGTTTCTGCTAAATTGCTTCTCAAGGTGGTATCAGTGGGCCAATATGGTAATCCTTTGGGATTAAAAAATTTCATCTCGCTCTCTTCAGTTCCAACCTAAACTCCTGATCAATTCAGAAGTAGGTCCTCCTGTAAATACAGGCGAATCATTCAAATACATTGGACGCTTTTTCAACGTTGATATGGACAACAAGGACTGTAAGGATACTCTTCTATTTACCCTTCTTGCCATGCTTCAAGACTCTTTGACTATTCATCCCAGAAATAAATTACTTTTGTATTATCGCTATGTTCTTCAAAAATCTCTTGGAACTTAACAATTGCAGACTTAATAAGGACATGAATTTCTGAATATGTAGACAACATTGTCACAAAATACGTCCGTCAATGGCTAGATCTTCCCATATCTGCAACTATTAGTTCTATTATTTCTTCTCACAAAAAATTTGGATAGGCCTTTCAGCTACCTTCTGTTAAATTCCGGCAATATCAACCAACACTTCGTTCTTCGTTAAAATCATCCTACGATGAAACTATAACAAAATTATGGGAAAGTACCAGCTTTGGGACAATCATTCAGTATGATGCTTACAAAAACACAAAACAGGTTTTAAAATCCATTCGCAATGAACACACCAGTAGACAATGCAATCTACCCGCAAATATCTTCAACTTTAGCATCAAATACCTAAACAATACACTTGCTTCTAGAAAAAATCTATGGAACCTTTCCCCACATCAGGCTGCCCCTCTTGCCTCCACTCTGAGTCACTCCTCCAAATTGTTGCAGGATATAAGACATACCTGATGAAGGGCATGATTTCTTGCCGTATTCTGTACTATTTTTTGTTAACCTGACATCTGTTGATACATTGCGTTGTCTATATGAGCTACTTTATCATCCTGGGGTTATTCTACGATGGACATTTGGTGGTGTTTTTTGGCGTTGGAGATCCAGAATTCTAGATGTGGAACCATGCTGGTTGTTTTCCAGTTTCCCAGAATTAGGTCTTCACTCTGGCCACACTTCAACGCTAATAACTTATGCTGGGCCGCACATTTAGAGCTTCCATCATTGTGCCATAAACTCGTCATTAAGCTGATGTACTGTATTAAGGAGACAGAAATAGAATTTCGATTGCACGCTAACATTTCCTTGATATAAATAGTAGGAGTGAAAAATGGGTTTCTAGGGGCATGTCTTCAGAAAATATTTACTATTGCACCTTCTATAACATCAAGAAATGAACTATTGCAAGGTAGATAAGGTAGAGCATTATTGGCTCAACACTAGAAGACTTCGATTTTTGAGTTTGACCACACTGTTGAAAGGAAAGTAGCAAGATGCCAAATGATGAAAATTCAAATTGCGCATTTGTAGGGTTCATTTTACAACTAATTTACAAAATTGTGGACTTAGAATTATTTGCAGCACAACCAAGATCGTTCACAAAAGTACCATGCTTCCAATGGTGTTTTCGTCTAGACTCGGTAGAAGTCAATTATATGCAATTTATGAATTTGCAGTTTAGATATCTTTTCTATACGACCTGGTCGACTTCGAGTAGAGGGGACGCCAAAGTGACTAGATTCGTTTTTTTTTTGCGGTCCTTTTCCAATAAACTTTTTTGAGCATACATTCTAAGGTGTTCTGAATCGCAGTTTACTGTATTGCCACTCAAATTTTCTCTCCTGGCCCCATCTGGCCCGCGGGCCGCCATTTGAATATTTGAATAGCCCTGATCTATTGTATTAAATCATGTACTACAATCATGGCTGAGCAACATGTTATGACAAACTTCTTCTGAATCTGATGGTACAACCAAAGCAAAAGTTTCTAATGCACCAAACTGAAGTAAGGAAAATTTGAGTTGAATTTTGTGCAGAACTGGCTGCATGATTCAGAAATTAAACCATGGCTTTCAAAAAAGCCAGGGAAGGATGGAAAATTGAAGCCGTTCTGTAGCTGGTGTGACGTTGAGAAAATTTGCTCGATGACTGGAATCAGGCGTCATTATTTAAGCTCACGTCATT
>WIPJ01004597.1:31175-57388 GCA_018155075.1 Cassiopea andromeda | reverse complement strand
CAAATGAAACATCTTCTTATTAACCATTGTATGTCAATGAACGTTCGCAGAAGAGTACTTGACTGTTACATATTGCCAGTATTGATGTATGGCTGTGAAGCATGGACTTTCAGCAAGGAGATAGAAAATCGATTAAGGGCGACTGAGATCTGGTTCTAGAATCTCGAATATGGACAAAAATAGAAATGAATAAGTACTTGAATTCGCAGGGACAACGTAGTCACTAGTGAAAGAAATAAGGAAGAGACAAGCAGTGAGTGTTCTTTTGACACGTGATGAGATGAAGACACGTGATGAGATGAAAAGAATTGGAAAATTTAGTGACGACAAGAAAAATTGATGGAAAAAGAAGCAGGGGCAGACACAGAGAGAAGACACTTGATCGAATGATAGTGTGGTTGTAAAAAGACAAACCTACACAAACAATTTCGTGCACTTGGAACCTTGAGAGATGGAGATCCATGGTAGCCAACGCTATGAAGCATGACACAGAATAATGATGATGACTATGATGATGCTGCTACGTTTGCTACTTATGATGCTAAGGGTGAGTGAGAGGTCGAAAGACTAAAATATGTTTCTTGCAAGATGTCAAGGTGAAATGTTATATATAGTACAAAGAAAGGATCCTGATTGCAAAATTGAGATCTACTTTTAGATCCTTTAATCGGAATCCATGGAAACCAGTACACAATACGATTTTAGTCCTCTGCCTAGTAAAGCTTATTCTCTGCTCTTGATACCTAAATGATAGAATTTTTCTTCTAACACCATGGCCTAGAAGCATGAGAATGATGAAAACTATTTTTTTGTAATATTTATATAAAAACATTTATTTTCTTTTCAAGAGGAGTACAACATTCATATTTGCATCGGTAATGTTTACATTATATATGCTGCAACCTTCCAACATTGCAATTTATGCCAAAATTAAGCCCTTAACATCACTCTTCAGTCATAAAGCTTCAAAATGATGCATAGATATGCTACAAATCTTCATTTCTAAGAAACAAAAATTTGTTCACTAAGCTTTGAAATATTGCAAAAAATTCATTTTGAGAAAATTGCCGCTTGCTTTACTCATGATTATAGTCCCATGCGATTGGGACTATAACCATGAGTAGAACATGTAAATGAAAGGTGCTTAGAATCACAAAAGCACTGACTGTATGCAATAACATTTATTAGGGAACAAAAGTAGCATATTTCATAGAAGAACTTTGCATATTATAAAGAAAATTTGTAAAAATTTGGGCACTGCTGAGAGCAGGCGCTGTATTGTGCGTGCTATGTTATCCCTTCTGGGGCATGTTTCTTTTGCTTGCTATGAATGCTTTTGAGCTTAGACAGCTTTTCTTCTTCTTTCCATGATCCTGTAACAACTTTTTGGAATTTTTTAGTCCAATAAAATAATTTAAGTCTTTATTTTCAAAAGATTTTACAAATCTTTCATTGTACTGAACCAATATCAAATTCTTCTAGATACCAATACTGTCCTCTTGATTATTTCAAATGGTACTTGTTTTGATAGTAAACCAATTTTTCCAAACATACATAGTTCATCTATAGTTTCATTACAAGTGCCATATGAAATTCATAAGGTTGCAAAAAACCCAAACATATCGCCCTCTGATACTCCATTATGTATGAAAGTTGACAAAAGTAAACTGTCTACTATCACTGCCAGACATTGAGATCAAGTGTCCTTCAAACTGTATAAAGGGAAAGTCAGAGTTAACGTTTATTTATGTTTCGCGAAGCCCAATTCAAACTTGCATCTTTGATATCTGTCTCTATTTTTAGACTTTGAAGTAGCAATCCTTGTAGACTCTTCCATCTTCTTATAACCAGTGGATTTCTGACGTTAAATGCTAATCTTCGGCCTACCTTGCTGCTCGAGGGCATGAAATCGCTTCAATAAAATGCATTAGTTTGAATTAAATGATATATTATATCATAAAATGTTTATTTGAAGTTTTTAAAGTGAAAATGACATGGGTTTTGTCCTTTGAGACGTTACTGGGGTAAGTGAGTTCAATAGTGGAATTAGAAAATGCATTCTGGCAACATATTTTTATAAATCATGCACAAGTCAAGGGAAGTAATTCTCGAGCAAAAGATTTTGGCTATAACTAGCTACGTACTCATGCTGCCAATAAAATTTTCCGGCAAATCGAGCAGAGCATTGGCATTCAAAAGTTAAGTAATATTGAAGAAAATATCATTGCATTCTTTAAAGCTGTGCTCGCAAAAACTTGTGCTGGTAGTGCCAATTTATGTCCAGAATAATTAGTTCTAGTATTGCATGAGGCAATGATGAGAGATGTGAATACAGAACATTGCAAGGGGGCAGTGAAATCTATGCCAAAAACTGGAGAAAGTAAGAGACCAATTAAGAGGATTAATAAGGTGAAAATCCTTTTTGATGCAGTCCTGTTCTGACAGACGTTATTGGAACTTTTGATAGACAACAATCCCATGTGAATAGCGACATCGAGAGAACCGTTTGGTTGGGTGGATGTACAGTTTACTTTACCCGGTTAGGAAGCTGTTCTATTGTCACCGATTACTATTCGTTCCAATGTCATAAGGTAATGTTCTTTGGCTATTTACATGCAATAGGGGCAGGAGGGGGCAAGCATGGCTATCGAAAGCTTTTCAATATGCTAGACATTCTATTGTATCTAATATAGGGTTCAACTAAAGTAAAGGTTGTCAGATGGCTGGAAAATGCTATTTTGATAACGATTTTGGCAAATACAGTAAACACTTCATTTGACTATACCCTCTTTTGTCTGTTGTACAAGCATTAGTTGGTTTTCAACTCTTCAAAAGTAAGCTGATTTTAACAATATAATGACCTAAGTTTCCCTGAATTTTCCCAAGTTCCACAGTTGGGATGAGTTTCACTTCCATATCCCATGGCATGTAAATTATGTATTTCAACCAAAGTGGTTAAAAGGAAAGCATATACGAAGGAAGGTTGAAACATGCGTACTGGAAACCCTTCAGGCAGGGCCAGAATTTGCTAAACTAGACAATAGGCTCGCTGTCTGTGGAGGTTCAGCAAGTGTTCTGTGCTGATCTAAAAACAATCCTTTCATAGTGAGTATTTTTGGGGATAGACATTGGGACTAATAACAAATTCCTGACAAATGGAAGATTGAGAAATGGAAGAAGATTGAGTAGATATAGAAATAAGCTCATGTTGGTTGGTGCCAAAGTTAGAAAAACACAAGTTGTAGGACTGGGGAAACAAAGTGGAAGGCGGGGTGTTTCATAGTTGAGTTCTTGGAATGAAAGATGATGTTTTAAAAAGGAAGCATAACTTGGAAAGGGTGTGATAGGGTAGAGATTGTTGTTGTTCGAAAACACCCAAATGGATTGGCAATAATATTCATGATTTCCAGAGAGCAGCGTCTGAGAAAATAACAAAAGAAAATAGAAAGATCTGCAACTAGACGACGATGAAATGAAACTGCAAAGAATCAACTCCAATTTGATGTTGACTTCACGCACAAGCGTGAATCTAAAGGGAGCCAAAAATAGACGTAGGGTATACATCACAGCAGGTTGAAAGTGCCAAGAAGTTAGAGGCTGATTATCTTGCAGCTGTAAAGACAGAGCAGGCTATCATTGATAAAGAAGGAAGGACCCAAGGAATAGATAATTCTAAGAACCTGGAAGAATGTAACTTCACAATGGGGCAGCTACAGCTGACACTATACAAAACATTGCGCAATTTGATGAAAAAGAACCCCCATTATTAGGTAGAAAAAGAGCAAGTGTTCGTGAGAATTTTGATTTGTAAATATGCCCAGAAGATGGACCAAGACGTTCTATAAGAGCAACATACAACTAAAATGTACTGCTTGCTTTGACCTTGAATCAATTATCAAAGAGGTAGTATAATGAAAAAGGACATCATTATACACTAAATGTTGAAAAAATCTAGACTCTTATTCAATACATGCTTTTCTGTGATGTGTATAGAAATGATTGGAAAGGCTTATCAATAGAATAAAGTCTTAAGATGTGAGCGATTTAAGATTCAATTGTTGCTAATTGCTTGCATTTAAGATAAACTTTTCAATGCAAAAGCAGCTAAAGCATTGCTTTGACTGAGGAAAGCATCAGCTTTAGTTTCTGTAGCCTCAATAACATATCTTTTGATGTATACAACCTAATATATGCCATTATGAAAGAGTTACACAATTTTTGTAAATAAAATAAGATTTATGGCAGCCATTTTGAATCTTGAAATTTACCAGGGTCAAAGATCAAACAACAAATGATTTGATATTCATAATCAGTGTTTGATTTGGCCATTCAACAATCTGCAATGTAAAAGTTTTCAAAATGAGGTGAGATTGGCCCCACCCTAATATTATGTAGATACACTTGCTTGTGGCTTACTTGCGTGGTTGCAGTCCTAGTTCATTTGTTATTTGTAATCGAAGCAGGGTTACCATGCAGTTCCCTGCTCCATATGGTGTAGTCCTAAATTTTATGTTGTTTGCAACGTATATGCGAATAAAGAGAAAAATCTGCCAAGTAAGCCTAACTGAGTAAATGTATGCCTGACTAGCCTCAGTATCTGTCATGTTCAATTTTATGCATTGCACCAAGTTGTTGCTTGGAAGGAAATCTATTCTGGATTTAATGAAATTCAGGCACAACTTAGATTTGAATTCTGCAAAGATACTTTAGAGAAATATGCATGTAAGTATGGTCTAACTAGCTGAATTTATTCTCAACCTTTACATCTAAGCCTTAAAAGTGTAATCTTGGTGTTTTCTCTTCCAATCAACAGCCCCACTTGTTCTTTATGAGAACTCATCATCTTCAATATTGAGCAGAGAAGGATATTCTGAAAATCTGACATGCAGTGCATCGGCGAGACCAGCACCAACAATCACGTGGCATTATAATTCAGCAGCAATCAATGCTACAACTTCCAGTACTACAACAACCAGCACTGCGACAAGTGTACTTAAAATCAGCAGCCTAACTGCATCAGCAAACGGTCAGCAAGTCACATGCTCAGCTACCCACCCGTATTCGCCAACAATAAATAGAACAACGACATTCAATGTTTATTGTAAGTTATTTTACTATGTACTTCCTATTGTGATCTGCTCCCAGAACGCATTTATTTGCCGGCAGGATAGACTCAAAGAAATAACCCAAATTTGTTTCCTCTCTCTAGAATATGTACTCTTATGACACTACTGAGGTCTTCCACAAGCACCTACAGTACAACAACTACTTCTAATCTATTAGTCTAATCTAATCTACTAGTATATATATATATATTCGGAATACTGATGTGGGATGTGTCAGCAATTTTGACTGACTTAGAGTAATCGTTACTCAACATAAAATATAATATATGGGTAATACTAGTTCTTTCTAGTATACCTAGTCTAGTCATGTATGACGCAAGGATAAGTAATCCTTAATCCCTAAACAATAGAATGGAATGCTGTATAATGCACAGTCATAATTACGGGGCTCTTTGTATCCTATTAGAGCTTACGTAATATATGGAATGGCAATGTGTTGCCAGATACTCCTTGGCCCAGCTATATTCTTAAATGGAGATAACCAAACGAAATATGGAGCGTAGATAGACATTTATAGCATGACCCACGGCGAATGCGCTGCGAGTATTCCTCCCCTTAATTTGAACATAAAATCAGCGTTATTACACTATGGAATGCTACGCATACATGAGCATACTTTGTTCGGGTGTAGGATGGGATAGCCGCTAATGCATGGTGAATGAAAAGATTGTTTGTAAATTGGTAATAGTGTTAGATTGAATGGTAATAATCATTTTTGTAAGTAAAATTGCCTATGCATGCTCCCTACATCAAATTGTGCATGCTCCTGCCCTCTCATACAATTCCAACCAAAATGGTTGGAATACTGCGCAGATTTTCACATATTCTCCCTTCTGGATGAAATTGGACTAGGCACCTCGAGAGCAGTCTTCCTAACTGCAACTTAACATTGTTTTGGGGGGGGTAAGGAGGCGAAAACTCTAAGATTATCTAGAATCACCGCAAACGCTATGAAACTAGTCTAAAAGATCCCTTGTTGCTAGCATTCCAAATAATTTTGGCGGGAATCGTAGCTCTACTGGGCCATTCTTATGAAATTAGTGTGGACAGGGCACTCTTGAGATAAAGGACTTCAGGTGAATTCTATCGCTATTGTTGTTAATCAATGGAAGCTATTTACTGTGAAATGATCATACTCTATCAAACTCAACCGATGTATTTAGTCAATTCTGAATCAATGCTACTCCAAATTTGATGGCACTACCTAATACTGCTGAATAAAATATATGCATGAATACTAAATAAGGAAAGCGTGCTGAGAAGGCGCAACGTAAGTGCCCGAAACCAGAGACAGTGTCTCCTTTTAGTCCTCCGCTGCGTCCCTTCACAAATCATTCCCCAGGTTGATCGTTTGTCGATCAAATATGTCATCACATAGTCATTAATCTACTCTTAACAAAACGCGACAAAATTTTCGAAGAATATAATCAAGCATTTTACTACACTACTCTGTGCTTGTTATGGTTTTTTTGAAGTCTTTTGCGATATGGTGATGTTGTTTGGGGTAGTTTGAACAAATCAAAAATAATAGCTCTCCAACGTCTTCAAAATCGAGCTTGCTGAAGAATTGAAAACTCAAAGATTAAAAATAATTCGTCTCATTCCTGGTTTAATGTAGAAAATATCATCCGTTACAATCGGGAAATTATGACCCATATTTATGAGCAAGTTTTGCACAGAACAGTTTTCCACAAATTCCTCCTAAGATCCTCGGTTTCAAAATGTAATACACGGCATTGTTGAGATCTGTAGATACCGAGATATTGGACTGAGTTTGCAAAAAAAGGATTTCATCACATTTACCATTTACATATCAGTTAATAAATTTGGCAGACTAGGAACAAAAACATCTCTCTTCAGTCCCATAAAGGTAAATTCGAGATTCCCATAAATGTATTTTTCTTCATGGGTTTAAAATTCTATAACTTGCTTCTTATAGACATCAGAAAATGAACTGTTGATTATGAGAACAAAGTGAGCTCTTTTTTCATTACATCCATTATAAACATCATAAGCTTCATAAGCTGTAAGAATATATCTATCTATCAATCAATCAATCAATCTATCTATCTATCTATCTATCTATCTATCTATCTATCTATCTATCTATCTATCTATCTATCTATCTATCTATCTATCAATCAATCAATCAATCTATCTGTCTATCTATCTATCTATCTATCTATCTATCTATCTATCTATCTATCTATCTATCTATCTATCTATCTATCTATCTATCTATCTATCTATCTATCTATCTATCCATCTATCTATCTACTTTTCTTTTTTAAAAGACACATGGATAGTGGGTTTTTAGAGCTGACATGTGGACATCCTTTCTAAATATAGCATTTCATGGTAAATTTTGACGTTTTTGCAATATTTTACTTTCATCCTATGTCAAACATGAAAGTGAAAAATAACACGACTCTATTATCCAGGCATCTGAAGGGTGTTGGACCAGCACCTCCATAAACCTAATGCCCTCCCATAATCATCGTTTAAATCTGTCCTCTTTCCCTTATATTTACCTTATTAGTCCAGTTCATTTCATTTCAAAGTCACTGAATATAACTAAATGAGAACTACAAAAACAATTCAAAATGATAAATATCTAAGTATTTAAGAGTCACTAAAGAAACTAATAGAAAAAATTCATACACTTAACAGGAAAATCAAAATATACTAAATTGTGTGGCGGGAGATATTTGGAGGATGAACTCTTTCACTAGCTACAAAGTTAATCAAGGAAACCCCCCCCCGGAGGAGAGAGTAGCACCATTAAGTATCTGGCAACAATGTTAATTTCACTCAAGTCTGTATGTCATGAAGCATAATGAATACAGACCAATATAAATTTTTTTTCAATACAAAATTAATTTTGTAACTCCTATATAGGTCAGTAATTTGTTAAGCTTTCCTATGAATGTTTTCGCTTTCCTCCTATTCTCAATACCTACTTCTTTGCCAGTTATTGTTTTCTATTATAGTTCTCCTTTAAATATTTTGCAAAATATTGTTACCTACCACTAATGAATAAGTGATTTCAGCTGACAAATAGAAAAGTTGCAACTTTCTATTCATCTCTAAGGAAGCACAAACAATAATGCACATAATTTTGCTTTCAATGGTGTTGAACTTCCAAGGTTCTCCTAAGTTAATACCAGTCAATGCTTGGGGCTCATCTGTTAAGTGATACCTTGACAAGTATTGCAGCACAATACTAACCAAATTTGGAAATTCCACAGATATATGCTAGAGAAAATTTTTAATATCTATCTGCAACAAATTTGTTTCATTAAGTAGAAATGTGGGAAATAATTTTCTGGCTAAATTAATGCATCAAGTTTGCTATAAATTGGCCGAGAGGAATGGCTGAACTCTCCCAAATAGGTCAACCATGCCTCTACTAAATTGTCAAATCTATTGTACATACTTTGCAGATAGATAATCTGCAAAACATCATTTATTTCAAGTTTTTGAGCAGCTTTCCTTATTGCACTACAAAGTTACTGAGGATGAATGACAGATTTCGCATGAAATGGCTTCTGATATCAAAAGACAGGATGATTTGCTTTCATGTGCAGAGGCAATCAGTCACAGTTTTTCACTTCATCTGCAACTCACTACCTGAAATGTAAGAGCAGTGCGCTTTGTCAGACAGTTTTGTTGATAACACTGCTAAAAGAATGATTGCAAGACTGTGACTGAGGTGTGACTGCAAAATCAAGAGTAAGTTTATTTAGGCCATCATTGACTCCATGGTTGAAAACATGCAGCCATAAAATAAAGCTACCTCAGTTTCAATGCCTCTTGTTTGATAAAAAAGTCCTGTGTCTTGTTTGAAACCATTTTCATCGAAAGATCCCAAAGGTTCTAACGACCTGCCTTGATAGAAATCCCTCATTAGGAAATTTTCGAGTACAACTAACAGCCAAAATTCTGTGAAATGCACTCGCAGGTTGTTCTAGTTGCTCAATAAACATCGAAAAGTTAACACAATAGGCTATTGTTCGCTTCCAGACTAGTGTTTCTTGTGACTATGATGGGAGCTACGTCAGCACTCAATTCCCTATGCTGAGGCGATCTTTATGGCTTGGAGCTATCCTGCCTAAATTCATAATTATTCCTTGTTCGAAATATGCTTTTAGACATTACGTATTTACTCAACTTAGATAGGCCGTAACTGATAGGAATAGATATTAGCGTCATAATCCGCTTTGTTATGTTGTCAAGGGAAATAATCCTATGAACAATTGGACTGCGTAGTTAAAGTACTCATGATTCAGCATTCTATGTTTGATTTAGTATATCACGTAATCTTTGTATTTTGTTACCATAGCTTTAGGTCTAATTTTAGGGAGAAAAATCATATATATACAAGGTAAGAATGGTAGTTAGAGGAGGATTTGGAGGGTGAGTAGAGACGAGTACCCTCCTCGGAATTATCATAATACGATTTTACCGAAAATCATTGTGAGCTATTTAGTGTCACAGGGAATTCTTTGAGGCTACAGTCAGGGCCATAGTACGCTTGAAGAGATTCCCCACATCCTTTCTGCTTCTTATCACCATTAGCTTAAGCTTCTACTTAGCTTATTAACAAACTTCACTGGCCTACTTATCCGATTCGTTCCATGTTAACTCGACTCTAAGCTATGACTCCTTCATACGTCGATGTCCTATCTACTCCTTCGATAGAACATAGTTCTACTTTCCAGATACTATTATGATGTCATCGATTCATCGCAGACAACGGAACGAACAAGAGTGTTCCATTAACAATATTTGCCTGCAGCTTTCCCGATCCCTGCGATACATCAGAGATGACCTATTGTTTTTGTATTCCGCGTGACATAAATCATCCAATATCAGATAACTTCAATAATAATACGTTCTATGTAATGTTTACATACACAATGCTTAAATTGTTTTTCCTTGGCTACAAGCCACTTGGTTACCGATTTCATTCTATATGGAAGCACACATCTGGGATGGATCATCCATGCTTCATCCCCCAAAGTTGCCAGAAATCTGTTTCATTCGGGCAAACTTTCTGAAAGAACAACAGGAAATTCGGGCAAAAAGTTTACAGAAAGTTTACAGCCCCCCTAAAATTGACGTCCTCTCACACTTGTGCTAGTACACGATCTCTTTCATTGACCTTCTGCGTCGAGTTGGAAATGAGAGAACTTATCTCGTTTGCTTCAATTTCACTGTCAATTATTTTCAGAATATCCTAACATACCACACAGCATTTGATGTTTCTCTGGCAGCCTGCATCGAAATCGTTCTCGGCTTTATTGCCATAATTATTGGAATCGGCAAGTTTCCGTAGATTTCGGCGGACATTCATAGTGCATCCAATCCTCTAACATCGACGTTGATTTTCTCATAAATCTTTAGAAGCTGACCAATGCCTTCACTTGGGTGATTTTGCAACTCCAACAAATTCTGTATATGTACATTAGCAATCTGCAGTTTGTTACCAAACCGCTATGTAAGAGTCTCCACCACATTTTCGTAATTTTCTTCTCGCTAAAACGAAACCTTTAACTGCTTTTTATGTTCCAAAAGGCTGAGTAGTTAATTGAGCTTATTTATCTGTGAGACATCTTCATTACTATGAATAGCGTGTTCAAAACTCTGCCAAAATCTAGGAAACTTCTTTATATCCCCAATAGACTTTCCAGGCTGAATCATGGGTAACTTTATACCCACAGCATATTTGCCATTACTCAATGAGCTTCTACTTGGCGAACTCACGTTTTGCACTGCCACTGGTAAACCATCAGCTGGAGTTCACGATCGTCTTGCCCTCACTGGTTTATACTTGAGCTTGCTCCTGTACTACTGTCTTCCACATTGCTGCTTCCCTTCAGGAAATCGTCTATTTTGCATAGCACCTCATACATTCGTATCTCCTAGTCTTCAGTTTCTTCGCGTTCCTTTGCTAATTTTTCAATTGCACAATATTCAATGAACTCTCCATCCAAGTCTATTAAGAGTTTCCTCTTTGCTCTTGTTATATTCATGATCGACGCTTTGGGTTTAGGAAATACAGAACAGTAACACGTTTTGCAATGGAATAATTAACATAAAACTCAAATCATTGTGTTTTGTAACACACGTTTTTCAATTTAGTCCTACTTGCACGCTTCACCAACAGCATCTCGCCTACATGCAGTATTCACTCACTCTCTATGGGTCACTCTCTAGGAGATTACAGAAAGAATTAACCCTGCATGGGATGAGGGTATGAGTTAAAACTCATTTACAACAGCCTGCTGTGAATGTGTATTCAGTTTGAGTGAGGTGGCCGTGCTACATGGCCAAAGCACGGCTTGGATTTAGACGTCTTGCTTTACCCGCGTATTAACCGTCTTCATTCAATTACAATCACATGCAGTCCGCAAACTATATCAGTTTGCGCATGTGCAATAGATTGATTCTAGGCTCGAAAACTCGACTCAATAGACAAACATTGCAACAAACGCTCAGGAAAATGGCGGGGCTGTTGTTTGATGGTTACTATCGTAAACCATGCGGTGTAACCCTATTTGTCCTCTCGGCCAAAGAAAGCTTAAAATGGAAGCTTAGTGTAAATGTAGCTTGCATAGTTTTGTAAAGCATAGGTGCCATGATGAATTTGTCCCAAAGTTAGTGAAAATAAACATTCCAACATACTTCCTTGTTTCTTCGTTGCATTTGAAAATGAGGCCTCACAGCTTGATGAACCATAACCGCTAACTTAATACTTCCTCTTTGAGCAGTTGGTGCGACGAAAGCTCGACGTCTAAATCAAATTGAACTGCTCTCATGAGTTTCAGTCGCGCTTTCGTCGATCTTAATTGCAGTTGATTCTAGTCGAGTAAACCACTAGTGAAGCACGACGTCTAAATCAACTCTGAGGACCTGTTTACAAGCAGCGGTCTAGGTCATCCAGCTGAGGTGTTTTATATCCCACCTTCACATGGGAGTTCTTTTGCCTAGCAGATTCGATTGGAATTTTTGTGTAAACACATAAGTCATTGTTTATGAATCCGTGGTCTATTGCACATGCGGTTTACCGGGCTAGCCCGCTGCTTGCGAACAGTCCCTGAGTATCACCTTTATCAACCCTAAGCGATTAATTCTATCTCCATTTTCCCGCTTTTCGCGTATTTATATCTTATCGAGTGCTTCCTTTTCCAGCTTGGTGACCACAGAACGACTGTCTTTACGCAACGCCCTCACCCTCGCGAATGGATCCGCTTTCTTCGACATCTTGATTAATGATATTCACCGATATAAGTCCATAGTTATCACTAGCTCAGCATATATGTTGGGCACCATATGTTGTAGACTGGGTGAGCTTGAGATAAAGACTTCATGTGAATTTTATTTCTATTTTTGTTTTTAATCACTTGGAAGTTATTTACAGTGGAATTGTCATACTCTATAAAGCTTAACCGATGTCTCTGAATCTCAATCTCTGAATCAGCTCTGAATCAATGCTACTCCAAATTTGATGGCACAACTTGATACTGCTGAATGAAATATACGCATTCATAATAAACAGGGAAAGCGTGCGGAAAAGAAGCAACGGAAGTGCCCAAAACCGGAGACCAGTGCCCCCTTTAAATCTTCCGCTGCGTACCTTCACAACAGAAATGACGACTTGTGTGAACACAACTCTCTAGCTAAGGACATAAATCAGGTGAAATCAGCAGAGTATCGACGAAACTACAATGCTTTTGAAGTTAACAGTACAGTTCACAATTGTACGTTATGAGACAATTCGCAGTATCTTTCCAGAAATGAAGAACCTAGCTAAATTATTCAAATTTTCTTGGATCTTCATCTATAGGTACAGCAAATCCTAAGCAATAAATGACTGGCTCTTAGCTCGAAAGCCAATAGGTTCTGGGACGATGCAATTTTTACGATGTCATATGAGTTACACAAATCAAAGTCCTTCAGCTTAACATTGGTTTTGCCAGTAGAAAAGTTTCTTTGCTAATATTTTAGCTCTGTGCATTCAATGTCATAACTAAGAAATTTGAGAGTGAGTTTCTAGGTGTTATAATAAGTATTTTACTTTTTCACCTCAAACTTTTCTCTTTGGATGTCACGTACGTCATGTAAGATTGGCCCTACTGCAAGCATGAGACAGCAGCAACTGTCTTTCTGCAATTCCTCGTCTTGTACAACAAATTATTATACTTTATACCCAATCATGTTATTTAGTTACCTTGTGCACGATATATAATTATAGTTATTTGGTGCTATTCTCTCACCATTGTAACACTTCTTACATCTCCCATTTTTCTATGCTTGAATTAGATTGATATTGCTAATAGTCATCTCATTCACACTAGAGGTAGATTTCCTTGCTTTTACAAGAACCAGTTTGGCTATTTTCTTGTGCTCTTTCCCATTACATGTCAAAGCTAACTATACTCTTTAAATTAATTCTCCAGCTATTGCAAAGCTACTTCATTGCTCTTAAACAGTCTATAGTCATCTCTTTGTACTTGAAATGAATTTTTTGCAAAGAACTGTTTCTAAAAAACAAAGAACAGCAGATCCTGTCTTTTTAATCTAAATGCAATTCATTATGCCACCTTTATTTGTACAATGTTCTTCTTGATGTTCTAAACTGCTCACGGCCAGCCAGTTGTTATAGAAAAGCATCGTAGACTGTCCGTTCTTTTCAGGTTTTGCAGGATCATTTTATGTGTCAGCACTATACTTTCTCATCTCATCAAATGTATGTTTATCTGCTTCCAGACAAACCAATCAACACAATGATATTCGTTCTTCCTTCAAATCCAAGGCTGAACCAACTCATCGAGGTAGGCTGCACTGCTGTTGCAAATCCAGAGGTGAGAATGTTCCACATGTATGTTAATGAGACAATTCTTGGGTATGTTTTTCCTGGAGCAAAGAATTTAACTGTAAATGCCACCGAATGTTCAAGGTACAGTGGATATTTCAAATGCATTCCACAGAACTTTATGGGAAAAGGGGAGCAGGCACAGCAGCTTGTAGTTGTACAAGGTATGTTGTAGTTTTATCAGTTTTCAGACTTTTGCATTTGCTGATATTGCTTGTATTCTCTATATATTAATTTCCGGGCTCTTTTATATATATCGCACAGCTAGTCTCCAACAGTTGGTCACGTTGAACATTTAGCCAACAACCAAGACAGTAGGCAGCACCTGGCAACATCCATATATACTTATTTCACTCAAAGGATTCACGATACAATGGATACCGCTAGGGAACTCATAGGTTTACTATGCAACCTATGCATTCGATGCTACTACCAGGATGGAACCAGGAAGATTCGTTGCACATTGCAGACATTTACACAATGCAGATAATACTGTCATACCTATCCGAAAATTTCCCTCAAGTAAAATTCTACTACGTTCAAAAAGAAAACCAAACATTGCTTGCAAACTGATTACACGTCGTTTTTTATGAGAAAAAGTTTATAAGACAATGAGGCTCAAATGGTCAAAATCTTAAGAACATTTTAAGAAAATCACGAGACTCAATTTCCAAAATCTAATGTTTTTATTGGCAAGAAATCGATATTTTCTCATTATTGCATTCAAAATGTTAAAGATGGAATTCAAATTCAAGTACACAATATTAATAACAAAATGGTAACCTATTTTGGCCAGTATATTTTAGTAACTGTTAATAAAAATTTAAGAAAACCTCAGGTTCAATTTCGGGAAAAGTTAACAAAATTGAGGCTCAGGCAAGATTATGGTTTTTTATAAAAGGAAAACGTGTATAGAAATAGCAAATGAAACTGTGTCTTTGTTTACTTCAGATGCAATTCACTACCACAAAACAACAATCCCCGACTATCAATAGGAACTGCTCCGCTGTAATTAGAATCTGTTTACATCAAGACTCAAAACCCAGTCTTTTGTAGACAAAAAGAGTTTGTTATCTCTTTGAGACTCTTCAGTAAATAATGGTAATAGGTCCTAATTGGTCACACTTGGGGCCAATTAGACGCATCCTATAACATTTACCGCATCTGGATATATATTTCGGTTAACCTTTTAGTCACTATCCGACGTTTTCATACTCTGATGAGTGTCGGACGAAGAAAGCTTTTAAGTTTGTCAAAAGAATTTTGCCGCTTTTTCGTGCTGTGGTAAAAATCATTCTCCCCACTTATACTCCCTACGCTTTCTGGACTTAAATCAAATGAATCAGTTATCACATTTCAGACTATACCTAAAACTTTAGTCTTATCCTGACTATTTTCTGCAGTGTTTACGTTGAGAGTTTCCTTCGCATAAGTGTTTTCCTCACTTAATTTGCTCTCAATTTTATCTCTACTTGATATATACTTTCTAGCATCAGCATTATTGCTTTTCCATTTACTAAAGTTAAGCCCGCCCTCTCTCATCTCAATTTTGGATTTCTCATACAAAGAAACAGCGTCGCTAACTGAGGCCGCTCCAGTGCATAAACCATCAACTAAGAAAGAGTATTCATTCTATCAGCCAGTTCCTTATCTTCATCTAGAAACTTACTTCAATGACATCTAACAACTGCTTTCAACAAAAAAGGTGATATATTTACGCCAAGTACTACACGTGTAAGGCGATGCACAATCAATTTTGATTCTTTCTCATGAGCACTTTCTATCCACAAAAACCTAAAACAATCTCTAGTTGAATCATAACTACCAACATTAAACAATGCCTTTTCTATATCCCCCACAAGCACTCTAAAACGGAGCAAAATGTTAAAGAACAAGGGCTTCAAATTGGGCCTACATGCAGACAATTGTTAAGCGAAATGTCACGTTTGCCTTCCTAGATTATGGATCAAACAATGCGGACCTTAGTGGTTTCCACATTTTCTCTCACAACTACTTTACTAGGTATGTAGTACATCTTCTCTGCTCCTTCTCATTCGGTGACCTCCTCTGTTCCTACCTACCTCTTCTGTTCCTTAATAATCTTAAAACATTCATCTAGTTAAGAAAAGCTACTTTGAAGTTCCTTAATCTGCGACGTAAGACGTAAAAAACAAAAAGTAAAATTATGCAGTAGCTGTATATGGCCTGTCTTCCAGGGCAGCTCTACTGAATATTTTTGCCCGTCATAAGACATGTTATCATTAAGTAAACGTCCTTATCCTCTCAAAAACCTACAGTGTCTAATCCCTAAACTGTTCTACCTTGCATTGTAAATCTGTGTCAGCAACTGCAAAATTTACAGTGTCATATTCACGTAAAAGTGAACCATCATTTAAGAGTCCAGATAGTACCCAGCCTAATTCAGTTTTTACTGCCACTCACTTATTTCTCTATCTCTTTACTAATTCTGCATAGCAATCACCTACATTTGAAATTTTATCAACAA
Organism: Cassiopea andromeda; assembly: GCA_018155075.1. Classification (NCBI taxonomy): domain Eukaryota; kingdom Metazoa; phylum Cnidaria; class Scyphozoa; order Rhizostomeae; family Cassiopeidae; genus Cassiopea; species Cassiopea andromeda. The sequence continues at coordinate 40,878 of WIPJ01004597.1, read as the reverse complement.
CAAAGACTTCTATTTTCACTCCTTTTTCACCACTCGCAGCTTTCAAGTTCAACTCCACTACATCCTGCACTTTGCTATCAGTCTCTGGACTTCCAGACGCTCTTATTTCCGAGCTTTCTTTTCTCACAATGCGCAGACCTACCTCTCGAATTACATTGGGAGTTACAAACGCTTTCTGACTCCCGCTATCAAAAAGCGCTTGCACCCTTACCTTATCATTGCTATCGAATATCGTTTGGGCTACTTGCACTGCTGCAGAGTTTATTCTACCTTGGTATATTGAGCACGAAGCTACATTAGTGCTGCCTTCAGGAGATTCCTGGCGCATTAGGGGTTGAGAGTGTAGCTACAGGTCCTTGGCCCTTATTTACTGGTAAATCCTCAGATTTAACGCAAAGTGATAAATGATTTCTACCATTACATATCTTGCATAAGACCTTTGGTCTACGGCCTATGAATTGTGGCCTTTCTTAACGCCAATAAAGCAACGATCAAACTTCGTAATGATACGCATATAGTCTTCTAAGTCCATTACCTTCCTGCACAATAATAGAGTTTCAAATAGCTGAAGTCACATGTATAGGTAGGGGTAGATCGAGGAGGCTTATTAAAAATGCTTAGCTCTAGCAAGGGGGCTTTTGAGGAGCGCCCTTTTGAGGGGGATATTCGAAGATTCACGATATGTAAACAAAATAGGATTATGTAAGCAAACTCGGACAAGGTCACAGTGGGAACTGTTCCAAATCAACATTTCAATTTATAACTAAGGAAGACATAAGATGTCCATATGTATTCACCTAGGCGTTGTTGATCTCTCACTTCTGCCATTGATACTTTCAATTTAATTTTCTTCAAAGATGATGTGAAGACATCTACCCAATCTGGATCCCTGACCTTCAATGAAACACAAACTGCAACTCTGGTTTGTGATGTGTATGGATGTCCAGTGCCGACTGTACGTTGGATCAAAGATGGGATGTCATTGAATAGAGCTGGGAATACCTTGAATTTAATGCCACCATTGAAGGCATCTGATGCTGGTCGATATTCATGTTTTGCCTACAATGCCTACACAAATTCGTCATCACAGATAGATGTAACTGTTAATTGTGAGTATCAATGTGTGCTCCTTTTTATCACGAAAGTTGAAGTTTTAAACTGACAAGAAAAGGGAATAACTATTAGATTCTCCTTGCCATTTGCTGTTATCTAAAATTTATATTACGTATCTTCGTTGTCGATTAACTATTAGTTTTTCAAGTAGGTATCTCGGTTATTAATTATCCGCTAGGTTCTGTATCTAGCTCTTCATCTCGAATTCCTGAATTGCAAACAGTGAATAGTTTGCCAACAGACATGGAAAGTTGTGTAAGCTATGAACAATAAGAAGTGTTGCAAAGGGGTGTGGCATCTTTTACATCCCACTGTCAGACCGAATCTACCTGTACGTTTTTTTGAGTTAAAGAAGTAGGAAACATTTTTGATCGTGTACTGCAGGATTTCTATTTTTTGGGTATAAGTATCATACAGAACAACTTTGAGCTTGTAGATTCCCAACGTCTTGTACGAAAATTATGAAGTGCTTGATATCAAATGTTAGCGTAGTGTCTACGGATCGTCTAACTGGAGTTATCATTTGCTACTACTGTTAAGTTAAAGAACAGATCAGGGATTCCTTGAGAATGATTTGCTGAGAGATCAGAATTTATACTTCTTCAAAGAATGTACTTTGCCTTGTTTCTAATGATAGAGGTGTTGAAATGAATGATTATCTTACTAAAAGAAGTATTTTCTGTTTGTAGTTGACTTAGGCCTAGTCCTATCTTGGATTGAGCAACAACTAGCAGACATACCTCAAAATAATTATATGTGCTAATATGTTTTTCTAAGCAGCAAAGGCCTGAAATATTGGCCAATTGATTCTAGTACTTGAGTCGTGGCTAAGCGATGTCTTGCTAGGTCCTGCTTCCTGCACATACTAATCTTTCAACCTTTCGCTCTTTGTTGTATCCGTGTAACACCTCAATCAAAGTAAAAAAATGTTTTTATCTGAAGTGAGCTTAACTTTCCACATCACTTTTTATAGTGTATTGCACACGTGATAGAAGGAAAGCTCAATGTTTGGTCCATCTTTGCATTTAATTTAAACACTTTCAGCTTGTATAAAACTATCTTGCAGTTGGAAATGATTCTCTAGGTAGTCGTACCTTTATATAGTCTTCGATTCAATGCTTTGTACATGGATTTACAATGATTGAAGAACACTTTATATTGAATGCATTTTGTTCGTCAAACCATCATGTTGTTTCATCATGTTGAATGCTGTGTTGATCATCTCATAGACCGGCCAATTAATACAAAATTTACCATTTACCCTTCAAATCCAAAATTGAATCAAGTCATCCAACTGAACTGCAGTGCAATTGGAAATCCACCTGTGATGATCTATAGATTCTTGGTTAATGAAACATCGATTGGAAATTCTACAAATGGGAGCTTTTCGTTAAATGTCAGCGATTGTTCAAAGTACAGTGGATACTTCAAATGTATTCCAGTAAATGTGCTGGGAGAAGGAACGCCGGCACAGCAGTTTCTTGCGCCAACTGGTATGCTATTTCATATGCATTAATCAATACCATTGAATTTATAGCCAATCGTCTTGTCTATTGCTTTTAGCACTTTCCACCCTCCTCATTTTATATCTAGCATGATTTTGCAGTACTTGTAGAGTTGGCAAGTGGCAACACAAGTACTTTTTTTACTCGTTTTCTTTTATAAGAAACAAACTCTCTGGCTTCAGCCTGAATTTTTCTTGATATTTCATCAACTCCAGCCTTAAATGTTTCTTAAATGTTTCCTAAATCTATAGATCTCCAGCAACAATAACTATTCAGAATAACTAAGTGTGATATAAAGAAAAAGGATGCTCAGGTTGTGTAAGGCAAATAATGGATATTCATTCTATATTCTTTCTAGTTTGATAAAAAATTTACCAAAAGAATCAGTGTTTGCAAGTTTTTATTTGAAACTCAGCATGCCTACGTTTCTTACACGTTTCTTGATTTTTGCCCAATTTTGCCTCATGTTTCTTATAGAAGTGTTTCTTATAAAAAAGACGTTTATCATCATTCCATGTAATCATACTAGCAAAGTTCTTGGAGAGATGCTCATACCATTTCATTTCATTTTGGTTGCTTTAGAATGGTACGCTTCAGGATAGCTGGTTCAGCACCCTCTCGAACACCTCCGTTATTGCACGTTCACACTGCTTACGAAAACTAGGGAATATTATCCGTTTTGCAGATATCCGCATTTAAGAGCGTATTCAAAAGGTTCCGTTTTTGTGTGCTTTTCTGTGAATACGTGTGAATGGTTGCATAATAGCGGAAAGTTTTTTCTCTGTTTTTCAACAAAGACAGAACAGTGCAAACGGACCATTGGGTGACTGCCATAAAATCCATATCAGTTCTTCCGGGGGCTTATTCATTTTATACAGTCCTAGAGGGGACTTAATGGAGAGTGAGGCTTATTAGAAAAGGGGCTTATCACTCTTAAACAAGGAGCGATTGGCATGCTAGAAACATCTTCCTTGTTTCCTCTTTGACATTGTTGTATTCAGGTAGTTTGGGGTCTCATTTCTGATATAACTATTCAGTATGAGGCTGCTGTGGTGTAAATACCATTAATCAGGTCCAAAAACTTCAAAACAGAGTTGCAAGAATTTTGATGGAAAGCAGCTCTAATGCCCCTAGTTGACCACCCATCGATTGTCTCTGCTTGGAAGAATATCCATGAGCTGGCAGATGAAGAGTCAAAGTTAATCGTCTAAACGTCCATCAGGTGGCTTGCTCCACAGTACCTACACGATGTTGTCATAAGAGACTGGAGTTTCAACTCTTATACTCTTCGAAATGCAACAACTGATTTGAAGATTCCAAAAAACACGCCAACCAATGGTCAAAAATCTCTCTCGTATCGAGGTGCGAACCTTTAGAATAACCTACCAAGTAAGGCAAGATAGTTGCCTTCCACTTGTGCTTTCAAAAGCAATTTTTAGTGGACAGAGGATATTCCTAGTTGTCGGGTGGTAGCTGCCCATGTTGAAATGATCTTGATTCCAAACAATTGTAATACGATTACCTAATTTTGAGTTAAGAAAAGAGACATCATTAGTACCTAGAGTGCTTGGGTTAATTCTCAGTTCCCTGATTCTATACTTGATTTTGTACGTTTTTTAAGAAATTCCTTTTGCATTTTTACTTATAGTATTTATTAGCTTTGCATTCATTCATTACACTGCAAATCAAATGGAGGGTCCCTTGAAAATCAGCATCTGCTGATAGGTCACCTTCCTCTAATAAAATGAAATGAAAAAATCAAGGAAAAAATGTTTGATAAATTTTTGTCTTACGCATTTCTTCTGCAGTTCATCTATAGAACTATCGTTGCTGTTAACTTCGAAAGTACATTGCTATAATGTCCTCATCTTTATTAAAAACTCCAATCTTGCGATAATTTCTAAACAGCCTCTTTCCTCTGAGATTCCTTCAAAACGATCACTACTCTCTACTTTACTAAGAAGCAAAAGAAATTCTTTACATTAGCCGTTTTCAATGCACATGATATCATCCGGTGAATATTTCAAGAGCCCATTTAATCATTTGTACTCTTGAAAGAGGAGAAAGGCTAAAAAGAGAGGGGATTTATTTGGATTTTCTCTTGAAAAGAGGCGCTGCAGAGAGCAGAGGACTTGTCAGAGAGGGGGCTTAATAAAGCTTCTACGGTATGTATATGAAATGATTTATCATTGGCCTGTTAATTTACATATTGTTATAGTCTCACCTCCGTGGAATATACCTATGGTATTTGTTTGGAACTTGTTATGCTCATTTCCTCTGTTGATGATTGCTGTTTCGTTTCTTCAAAGATGACGTGAAGACATCTACTGCATCTGGATCTCTGACCTTCAATGAAACACAAAGTGCTACCTTGGTTTGTGCTGTGTTTGGATGTCCAGTACCGACTGTAAGTTGGAGAAAAGACGGACGACCATTGAAAAGCTTCGGGAATAGCTTATCTTTTTCTTACCTAGCAGGGAAGACTGATGCTGGTCGGTATTCATGTTATGCCCAAAATGGTCACATGAATTCTTCATCACAAGTGGACGTGACTGTCAATTGTGAGTATTATTATAGTTTCCATCTACTTATTGAGAAGGCTGCAGTACTAAACTAAAAAGAGGTTTTAGGGATCATTAGATTTTCATTGCCTTCTGCTATAGAATGTATGACAGTTGAAAATTGTTTTTATGAAGGGATGCGACCCTGAATCTTTTTCTGTGAACACTTGTTATGCTATATTCCCATTAGAAGCGTTTATTTAAATGACCCTGAATCACTCTCGACAAGAAGCTGCTATGCCAGGTTCACACAAGAGACGATCATTTAATTGGCCCTGAATCTCTATTTGCATAAAGCTGCTGTACCTTGATTGCACTGATTGTATGCATATACATATGGCCATGAAGCTATCCAAGTGTTCTGGGCAAAATTTTGAGCGGGGCATAGTCCTAACACTGCAAAAGGGAGATAAAGCGCCCAGAAGCTTTTCTGGACACGTCCTTTACACCATATAAAGCATCCTTGTCGATGGTGGAGACTTGCCCTTTATGGATTAAGCATCTGTATAAATCAACCACCAACGATGAAAGAGAACATTTATAATGACAAAGAGGTATGATTACACGACGATGACAAACTGAAAATAGTACAGACGAAAGAACTACATGACAAATTTATATTTTTACTATTTACTTTTGCCTACTAACAAGATTAAAAGTTACGAGGAAAGATTGAGAGACTTTTCGTATAAGTCAAAGTGCAGTGTCAGTCTAGAAGCATCATGTTCATTTCATGCATATCTTGAGAATTCTCTATTATTTGCAGCAAAGTATTTTATCAAAACATTTATTCCTTTCAAGAAACGTTAGGGGCAACAAAGGGGCCGAGAAGATGTCTGGGGGCTAACTCCATATCCCAACCGTTAAATCACCACTGATTTCCAACTACGGAAGCAGAAATTCATGCTACTCTCACGTACCTAAAGTACTCCTTGAAAGGTAATGGGTATTCTCTTCTTCTAACGAAAACCTCATTTCAATGATATTCATTCGCAATTACATTGTAGACAAACCAGCTGAAATACATTTCACTTCAAACAGTACCAGCCCAATGGTGAATACATCAGTAGTGTTCAACTGCACTTCTGATGCTCTGCCTGCTGCCAGATTTCGATTTTACCGTGTCACAGGAGCCGGTGAAAGTGAAGTCAGTACTTCCAGTTCAGCTTCAACAGGAGTGTTGGTCGAATCAAGCATAATGCACCCACCTGGTTCTTATCTTTTCCACTTCAAATGTGTTCCTTACAACATGCTAGGAGATGGCCCGAATAAGACAGTGGTAGTTAATGTACGAGGTATATATAATTCAAACATATTTTGCTCAGTATAACTTATACCACATAATACTTTACCATCTATTTCTTCATGGTATTGCTGATATTTCTTTGTATAATAGAACCAATCTATAATGAGATAGGAAGCAGCAAAGTAGAAGAGAATGTTGAGACACGCTTTCTGCTTTTGCGACTCCTTTTCCACATAAACTGATATTTGGTATGGAAGGGAGAATGGAGAATGACCATTACAAGACTTCCTATCTCAAAAGTTGTCAATATATTTGTTATAATTTACAGTTCCTGCAACATTGGACAGATTTGAGATAACACCACGCAATGCAAATGAAACTGGAAATGTTTCGATTGAATGCACTGCATCAGGCAATCCTACTCCCGTTGTCACAATAATAGACCCCAATGGAATGAATGTATCACACAAGATGGGAAGGGCAGAGCTGAATAACGTACAACGAAATCAGTCTGGATTTTATACATGCAGAGTGAACAATGGACTGAACACACCTATCAATCCAAGAATAGAGCTTGTTGTTTCGTGTATGTATGCTGTTTCCTTTAATTTTTGCTCTTGATGGGCTATATACCATTCTAGTTTTTTCGACTGCATATGGCAATCTGAAGGCAGCTATATTTCCATCCACACAAGTGATTCAATAATTGGATGGCATTGCTGCTATTCGATGTAATAGTTAGCAGATACTAAAAGCCGTCTTCAAGAGAGTTGATGCGACTTTCGAAGTAAAGGGGCCTGGCCACTTAGGTCGTGAATAGGCTCAGGTAAAAATAATGAAACATGTTATCCTCTACAAAAAGTGGGGGGCGGCCAGTGCCTTCTGTCCCTCCGGTTTCGATGGCCTTGGTTTGATTCTTTTCTTTTTGTCATCCGAAACTTTGTTGTAGTAGTATTAGTAGCTTAAAAGAATGAGTGCCACGCCTTACGTTCCACCACAATTCGCCCACTAGTGGTGCCAATAGTATGAGTAAAATAGATCCTATATGGGCATAAACTTCAGTATTGTGGAACCTCTTTTGCAGTTCTTTCCCTTTTTGCAAACAAAGAGCATTGTTTGATGGGCTCTCGTGGCTTCGGCTGTGGCGTAGCACAGTTTAGTGCACCGTAGTTCAAAAACTAGATGCCTCCCACCAAAAGGGGCCCCGAGGAGTCCCCCAACAGATTTTATTCATTATGTGCTTTTTTCTGGCCATTCCATGTTTAAAGGCTTCACAAGACCATCCAAAACCCCTTACTAACCATTGTTACTAATACAATACTGGGCTCATTCATCCATTTCTGCTTATTTGCTATGCAAGAGCCCCATCTTACTTAATTCCTAAGGCCGCCAGGTGTCTCCATTACCCAACTGAGATTCATTCATGTTTCTTGTCCGTTATTGAGACTACCGAGTCCATATTTTGTTGTAACAGCTTCACAATTTTATTGTTTTGTTTGCATAAGAACCCTCCTATTCATTTTGAGAAAGCACATCTTAATTCAATCCACTGATCTATCATAGTAGATACAGTTGAACTCATGTAATTCGAATCTTCAAGGGGATTCAGAATTTGGTCGAATTACATGAATTTCGGTTTATAGGTGTATGACTGTCTCCGGCCGAATTTTCGTGGGGAAGTATTACGGGTTTACGGCCCTGTAAATTTTCCATGTTGTAATATCCTATGGGGTAAAATGACGCGTAGTATTTTAGAAGTAAGTAGTTATTTTTATGTAAAACAAGTGTTAAAAAATTTTAAATATCATTTTTTCTCATAAAAGTCCATGATTTTGGCCTGTCTCCTATTAACCAATCTTCTATGGTTGATCTTAACTCACAATTGGGACAGTAGAGTATCAAACTTTGGATCGGTCTCAAACAACGTCAGTTTCTTCAGAGTTTCTATCGTGTCTTCAATCTTCAAACGGTGGCGAAACTATTTCCTTCTTATTTTTCTTCCAGGTTGCGAGTGTGCTAGTGGGAAAATTGTATTCCTTGTCTACATCTGCTTTGAAATGCCCCTTTTCCAGATCCTCTAAAGGATTGTACTTTATTTTTAAAGTCACCTCATTGTGTTTCCTCTTGGATGCCATTGTTGGAACGAAGCGTTCGATATTGAAAAGTTCGAATTTGATTTAATTATTGGAAAAGTTCTAATCTCATGTAAACGTTCCATTGCTGGAAAAATTTGAGTTTTACCACTTTGAACGGATTAAAAATTTTCAAAATTCTAATTACATGATCAACATTTGCTCATGGGGCCAAGAAAACTGTTCGATTTACATGATTTTTCGAATTACATGAGTTCGAATTATAGGAGATTTCTTATAGGGATTTTAGAGTAAACTTGGACGGGACCGGAGAATTAGTTTGATTTATATGACTATTCGAACTATAGGAGTTCAAATTAGATGAGTTCAACTGTATCATTTTGCAACACAAAAACTCCTACGCAATCTTCAACACTCTCTTGTGAGGGGAACAACCTTTTCTGGATGAATTATGCTATTTACTCTTTGGATTTATTGTCACCAAATAGGCTTCTTATAAGCATGATAGGAGAAAGATATACCTGAGCAAGGTAGTTGCAGTATGACATTGCTACTGGGGTACCGATTTTCCACTGGTAGCTGCTAACATCGTGGATGTAATTGCTGAGTATCTTTCAAAAGTAGCTGCTAAGTTTTCTTGTGTACTATCGTAGAGATGTCATCATAAATAAAGTATGTACTTCATGGCTCTATCGAGCTACCTACTAATCAACCAGCTTCTTTCAATCGTCTAAATGATCATGTCTTTAGTCGTCCATAGGCAGTGACGTGGCAAAGGGAGGTATGGGGGCAATTACCCCTTATTTTTGCCAAGATAGTGCTTGAAATTTCTTAAAAATCAATGAGAAAATAGTTGGGGTGTGTTGGGGTGGGGGGGGGTGGTAGTGGATCTTAAGGATCTGGAATATGACTGATCAATATCAATATTAGCAAGCTCTTAGTCCTCAAAATACAAAAGGGACTTTTGTTTTGGGTATTTGTTTGAGCCACTGGAGTCTGGTCTGTCCTTCCTCAACTGCTCTGTTGTGCTTAATTTTAGAGGATATCACATCGTGCTTTTTGAAATTTTTCACCCCTCATAGCATTTTATCATGCTCCCACCCCCATTGTACAGCAATTTGGGCATCATCACTATTAGCAGCATTTTCACTGTCATTTTCATGTTAGTATTCATGAGTCAACTCT
>WIPJ01004597.1:14508-28130 GCA_018155075.1 Cassiopea andromeda | reverse complement strand
TATAATTTACAGTTCCTGCAACATTGGACAGATTTGAGATAACACCACGCAATGCAAATGAAACTGGAAATGTTTCGATTGAATGCACTGCATCAGGCAATCCTACTCCCGTTGTCACAATAATAGACCCCAATGGAATGAATGTATCACACAAGATGGGAAGGGCAGAGCTGAATAACGTACAACGAAATCAGTCTGGATATTAGACATGCAGAGTGAACAATGGATTGAACACACCTATCAATCCAAGAATAGAGCTTGTTGTTTCGTGTATGTAATCTATTACCTGGAGCTCTTATTCTTTATCTACAATTGCATTCTTGCTGATTTGACTACCTCCTCCACACAAGAATATCATTAACTGTAAATTCCTGGTCAATCTATTATATTAGCTAGTGAGTCATATTACTGCAAATGAATAGAGGCTCTTTTTGGGGTTCTCATGCCCAAACCAAAGGACGTATTTTAGGGAATTTGGTAGTCTGTACGCAACAAGTAGAGGGGCATACCCTTCATTGTGACAAGCTGTTAGATACGCTGTGTGATGGGGAGGAGTCAAGCAAATTAATATATTTTCGCTAGGTACTTTTCGATTGATCCTTTTTTGATAGGGCAAAAATCTATGTATTACAGGAACTTAATTTCACATTCATCAAGATTGATCCTCTTTGTCTGCTGCTCAGACTGTTGAGATTACGTTGATGCAGCTTTTCAATGTGTGTGTAAGTTGTTAAATATACCTTTTCTACATTTATTCCGTTGCTAATATTTACTGTTTGCCATTGTATTGTAGATATACCAGGTGGAACACACCTCTCTCCAAACAATACCACACCATTGGTGAATACAACTGTAGTATTCAACTGCACTTCTGATGCTCTTCCTGCTGCCAAATATCGATTTTACCGTATTGCTGGATCAAATGAAAGCGAAGTCAGTACTTCCAGTTCAGCTTCAACAGGAACAATGGTTGTATCAAGTATTCAACACCCTTCTAGTTCTTATGTTGTAAGGTACAAATGTATTCCTTATAACATGCTAGGAGATGGCCCACATAAGACAGTGGTAGTTGACGTACAAGGTAGGTTTATTATGGGACAGCATTCTTTCTCTGGTTGTGTCTATTGAGTTGTGCTTGCTCGTTAGATGAAGTCACTTAATGTGCCATCAGATCATTGCAAACTCGATCATGTAGCAGTCAATAGTCCTTCATGGTATTGCTAGTAGCTCCCTTGCTAGCTTATGCTTTATGATCCTAGATAGTGAGCAGGGCCGTGGCTACGTGGGGTGTGCGCATAGAAATAAGAGATCTATAATGAGCGGTCTATTGTTTCGCTTTTGTTTTGTGTGAGATGCACACGCAGAGCAAAGATGGTATCAACACGTTGGCAAAAGATTTGTGTAGACAAAGGACTCACAGTGAAAAGCTTACACTGCTCCTCCCTTCTTTGCTGCTGGATTGCAGAGAAGCAATAATATATCGAGAACAAGTCAGATTTAAGTAAGTAGTACCATAAGTACTTGAAATTAGTTTATATCCAACTATCTTTAGTTGATTTATTTCCTGGTATCGACTTCAAAGCGTAGCAAGGTAGGTCGAGGTTTATCGTATCATCCGACCTGGCATTGGTTTTGATGTGCTCTACAGGCAAAACGTCTACCAATATTTAAATTTTACATTATTTTGCTTTTTGGAAAAGAAGCTTTGGAACGTAGAGAAAGGGTTAATTGTAAGAAGCTCCATAGTTCTTTGCGCCATGATCTAGGCTGTCAATTCTAGTGCTTAGTGACTTGGTAGAGTCAAAGTAAACTTTTGTTGGACCGTTGATGGTAGGGGTACCTGCAGTGTCTTTCAAGGATTTATGAGTTTCAATTGCATCATCAAGTACTCTTCAATATCATTGAAGTTTCCAAGTGAAAAGGCCTCTTTGTGCATTCCTTAAAATTGCTCCTCGACTCTGTTATGTAAAATATATCTATCATCAAAAGGATGAACTCACTTGCTGCCTTATTGCTTTTAGACCGTGCTATCTGAATAGTTTGTAAAAATATTATTGCTAGTGAAAAAGAATGACTCAGTTTTTATCAAGTCTATCAGCTGAAGTAATCCTTACAAGGTGGCAGATTTGATTGTACTGTCATGGATACAAGAGCAATGTTTCTAGCTTCTTGACGTTATACCCAAGTTTTTCAATCCTGCTAATTCTCTGCTGAGGCCTCTTGAAGTTAACTGTAAACATCCGGTCCTATTATCAGTAAGCAGGTTAATGGTTTCATACATCAACTATTATTAAATGTCTTAACTTTAATTTGTTGCTAATAATATGCAATGGAGACATGTTACTTAGAACCTGAATACCATGACAGGAAAAATATTAATGAAAACTTTGTCATGCGTTGTCATGCATTGCGTTACTTACTGGCGAAATGAGTTGCTTTTCTGTAGAGAATGCAACTCTCTCTTTGAAATTCAGCGACTATCACAGCTATCTCCATCATAAAAGACTTCAAGTTTGATGCTGTCACACGATCTAAATAACTGCACAAAATTTTTGAAGACTTTTCGAGAAAGCAAGAAACACTACTAGTAAGCACCATCAACTGAGATTTCTTGCAGTTTTCTTGCCAACGTGTTGGTACAATTTTATTCCCCACAGTCATTACGCATCACGTGACTTACCACGCATTCTAGTCCTTCTATTTCTATGGGCGTGCAACACCCCCACACAAAATTCCATTCATATCTTACCCGGAAAGTTTGTCCTGTTCGCGGTTAAGCGTAATATAGAAACTTATTGCACTCTCCACAATTTGGATATGTAAAGCCCAGCGCACACTTGCGTATTGAAAAGTAAGTACTCTTGAGAAAATAGCTCACCTGGATTGAAATCTGTTGATTATTGGGCAATCGATAAAAACACATGTTTCCAGCCACCATACACTTGCTATTTTCTGATTTTTGTGGCTGGCGACTCAAAAATTATCTAACATGCTAGATATTTATTTTCGCCGCTAGCGACAAATGTTTTCTGTTATGATTTCCCGCAGACTTGCAATTTTTGACACAGGCCGTTCGCTGTACCACCAAAATACGTCACCTTCATTGTGCATATCTACCATCCTAACGGTTCTCATAACAACTTACCATTTTCATAGGCTGATTGCAATTCTGAAGAGTTCTGCTACTACGAGGCACAGTTTTGCTTATTCTTTACTTGCTAGCAATCTCGAAATCAAAGCAGAAGCATAATTGCCGGTGTTGGAAACACTAAAAAAGCAGAATACATGCTTTCAAATCTAAAGTAGTTGTGACAGGATAGCCGAGAGAAAACTCAGGTTTACCACTAAGTTTTTCTCTATACACAATCAACTCTAAATGATCAGCAACTCACTAATGTGATTGCTGATCCCGACTGACTAAGTTGATGTACAATGCTTCTTTATATACCGTACGAGATACCCAAATTAGTCCCATTACCTCATAATTCTAAATACGTACAGAACAGAAACTTACTCATACTACAGAAACTTACTTTACTCTGCATTGTTCTAACAAAAGACAACCTAGATATGGATAACTAAATTAAATTGTGCGTAATGCACATACATAACTGTGTCCTAGCAACCCTAAACAAGCATAACAAAAGGAGTGATTACTACGCAAATCTAAATATGAATGTTACCTAATTATGACCTAATGTCCTAAGAACATACTGATGTTAAAAGCAGCGAAAAAGAGGCAAATAAAATCTACGGCCTATCACAGTAGTACTGCTATCAAATTCTTCATGTTCATAATTACAGGTGCTTATGGCCTTGAGAATTTGATAAACACAATTGTATTGTTACAGACAAGAAGATTCATTTAGATTATCTGTTCTCAACATGTTTTGACCTATTTTTATGCACGAAGTAATAAAAAGAGGAGGGCCCTAATAAAAGCGAGGGCTGGAAAAATTTTCAAAATTAAGTGAAGAGAGTGGGCCATATTTTTAGGACATCTAAAACATTTCTAATTTGGGCCCCCTCTCTTACCGGGCACAGTCTTAAAATCTGTAGGCTCCTATCCCACATGCCATCAAAACTGTGTAGACCCGTAGCACTTAAAAAATTTATAAATGATCATAACATGACTTTGATCTATAATTGCACGTTATCGATCACTAAAACGCAGATGCTTGATAAGCACAATGAAACCATCCTTTAGACTGCCTAGGATCTCACAGCGAATGGCCTAACATAGCTGCGGGTGATGATTGCGTATTATTGACAATTATGAGGGAATATAGCAGTGAGGGCCTATGTATGGGAACTGAAATAATTTGCATTTTCGCACTTATCCGAGACAGGTGTGTAGCTTGGGTGCCGAGATCTCCTCGGCCAGGCTGCTAATATCACAGTAAAACTAGTGGAAAGCTCAGCTAGCTGGGTTCCCTGGCTCCAAATAAACCGACCTCTAGGCTACGCTTCCGTAGGGCCTGCCAAATGTTTGAACGACAAGCTATATGATGATTAGAGAAGCCTACAACGACAGCGGCATTCAGTCAGTGGGCCCTTTCTAGCCCAGAAGATTTAAAAAATTAAGGTTCTTTGCCATTTAGTTTGAGCTTTCCAAAAACATTATTAACCCTCGTACTTGAAGATAGTTTAGAAAGGGGCGTTTCCCAACACCTTAGAGAAGGTGGCCTTAAAAAACGCTCTTGTGGAAACCCCAAAGATCCCTGGTTTGCTCTCTTTTGTTCAAATTTGCAATATAAAGACCTCTAGTTTCCTCCAACGGTACATAATTTAAGCTTCAGCGTACACCTTTTCTACAATTATGCCGGAGTAATAGGACAAAGTGCTTTTCATCACCCTAGCAGAGTTGCGAGGAAAGAGAAGGAGCAGGTTGAAAAGGTTCGATTTGTGAAAGCACATTCCCTTCACATGGCAACATCATCGCACAAGATTTCGTAACTCTTTAAAAAGGAAGCCGATACCCCCTATGGAATAATTCTAGCTACGACCTTGATGGTGAGCTTCATAGCTACAGATAACAACTAGGAATTTCTCAGGTATTGTGAAGTTCCCATTATTTTTTCTATTTGTCTGTACTTATTCGGTGTTCTTTATTTCTATATAGTTCCTTCGAAAATAATTAAGTTTGAGATAACACCACGCAATGCAAATGAAACTGGAAATGTTCTGATAGACTGCTATGCATTAGGCAATCCTACTCCCGTCGTCAGAATAATCAATCCCAATGGAATGAATGTATCACACTGGATGGGAAGGACAGCGCTGAGCAATGTACGCAGAAATCAATCTGGAATTTACACATGTACAGCCAAAAATGGAATCCAGCTACCTGACAGTGCAAGAATGGAGCTAATCGTGGCTTGTATGTATAACATTTTCTGATTCAGTCCAGACTCGTAGCTATGTGGTGGCATGGGATGGCAAATACCGCCCCTTGGCAATGCGATGCCAATGTTTTGCAATAATAATAATTATTATTGCAATTTTGGTCTTTTCTTCTATTCTCATAAGACTCACAACAACGATTATAATACGAAGGCCAAGGGGGCATGGAAATACATAACAACCCTAAGACGTAAATTTAACATAGAGACACAAATTTACAAAAAATTCTACCAAATAGTTAGCTACATTTATTTGCTGATTTTGGTTGATTTTGGTTGATTTTGGCTGATTTTGGCTGATTTTGGCTGATTTTGGCCAGTCTTGGTTGAGCTCAAGCTTGGTTCCTATGACATAACAAAAAGTTTAATTTTTTCCTACACACAGATTATTCATTAAATTGTGATAAAGTATGAAAAAAGTTCTCAGATTTTGTACCATGTGACTCCTCCAGGACAATTTTGCCACCCCTGAAGCACAGACCTGGCTACGGGCTTGATTCAGTCGTTCTTGAAGGCTCTTTTACATTCGGGGCTTTTTAATATGATCTTTCACATTGCTTGAGCTTCAGCTTTTAGCTAATGCAATTATGAAGATAGGTCTACTTCTCTCCCTGAAAACATTTTATATAACATCCTGCACTCCTTAAGTAACAAATAAATAATTGTCTATTGTTGATAACTATTTATCGCTGATAATTATTTATTTTTGATTGTAGAAACATCAGCGGACATAGCATTCGTTTAAAGGTACAAAATACTACCATTACCACAACAACAATGCATGGCAAATAGAGAGAATTGCATCAGCTGAGTGACTCCTGGAATATTTCAATTACAAACTGAACCATCCATAGAGTCACTCAGTTGACGTATTTTTTCTATTTCACGTTACATTGCTGTGGCAAGGGTAGTATTTTGTACTTTCGAAGTAAAACAGTTGACTCCGGTTATAATCACACTCCGGATATGGTCGTACTATTTCTATTTCCCAAAGCTCATTCTTTTCAGATCCTTAAAAATGAACCCCGCTTATAGTCACTACCTTTTCCTCGCCGAAGAAGAAAAGTACCCTTTTTACAGTCTCATTTAAGGACAAAATTGCTTAGTCTTTTAAAGCTACTCTGGAGAAGAAGTACCTTAAGTATTTTTCTCTTCTTTGCGGGGATTTGAAAGTTTACATGAACTCATTAGCCTTCACAATTTAAATCACCTTTGCCCCCTAATAGCCGTTTGCTTCTTTTCTCCCCACTTTTGCAACTACATTTGTGTTTTTTTCCCAACTACTATCGCTCTTCTCTTTCCTGTCAGCCGGTCTCGCACAAAATGTTTTGTATGTAATCATTGCATTTAATGGCCAGTGGGGAGTTTCTTATTAACAATTATCTGGAAACCGTTTTTATGCCAATATAACGCTATTACAATAGTTTTCTACTAGCTACCTGTGCATTTTAGACAACTCCGCTTAGAGTCGCGCTTTGCTTCCAGTCACTTTTATCCTTAAGACATTTGGTGTGAATATAACCGGAGTCGACTGTATTTTGTGAAATTCTTAGGCGTTGCTATTTGGGAATCCCCCTACAGATAGCGTATTGAGAAGTAAGCTGCTGATCAGTACTTAGGATGAGTTGATATTCATTTACATATATTGATTGTTGGCTATATAGTTAAGGTTCCATTCTATGGTGTACTTGCTCTCAGATATTTCTGTCAGTAAAACTTCTCTAGCCTACCAGACGGGTCTACCATCTGCCGTCGTAAACTTCTCCTATACAAATTTACTTTTTGAGAAAATACCGAGGAGGACATATCGGTGGCATTGCTTCCCATGGCTTCCCATCTATCCGATGACTTCATCCTGGCGCGGTCCTTAATAATTGATTACTTCATTCGCCTACGACCATTCAGTTGAAATTTGCGAAAACCATATTATCTCACTCCATTGGCAAAAGAAAATAGTAGTTATCATAACCCAAAAGTCAGTCACAGTAGTTATGAAGCACTGTTTAATCAATGATCTGTGGGTGAGAGAATCCTTTCCTGTGCATTACTTTATTAAATCTTGTTTGTTTACTATCCCCATGTTTCTTTCTTGCATGTAAGTACAGAAATGATAAAGTCGAACATGGAAATCATATCTGCCCTATAATTTCAAAAAGAGTGGGGGGACGAAGGGCCCAAAGAAACTGGGAGGAGTCAAAGGGACCAATAAAATTTCTGGGGACTTTGACCTCCGTTCCCCTGTACTATCGCTACTGATTTCCAATCTCGTAAAAACTACTCTCAAGTGTTTAAAGTAGTCCTGGCAAGCTACTGTGGTAGGCTGTTTTTCTAACTTAACGCTCATTTCAATATTCTTCATTCGCAATTGCATTGTAGATAAACCAGGTGGAACATACCTCTCTCCAAACAATACCACACCATTGCTGAATACATCTGTAGTGTTCAACTGCACTTCCGATGCTCTTCCTGTTGCCAAATATCGATTTTACCGTGTTACTGGAGCCGGTGAAAATGAAGTCAGTACTTCCAGTTCAGCTTCAACAGGAGTGTTAGTGGTATCAAGCATAATACATCCACCTGGTTCTTATATTGTAAGGTACAAATGCGTTCCTTACAACATGCTAGGAGATGGTCCGGATAAGACTGTGATAGTTGATGTACAAGGTAAGTTAATTTCGTTACTTGTCAACAGAGGTTGTTGTACCACATTCTTTGTTTCAAATCGTGTGCATCGCATAGTGTGCATGAAATGAACTGCACCAATTAATGAACCATCCTTTCCGCTATTAATTGTTTGTTACATTGAACGTCTTGCGTTTTGATACTTCTTCATGATGTGACATGTGACTGCTGAATATTTTGCTAGCGTAGCCTACATCAATAGAATAGTCAAATTGGAATGAATAATGAATAGAAGAACTCTCTTTAGTTGTGTATATATATATATATATATATATATATATATATATATATACATATATATATATATATATTAACTGCGACACTTGTACATGAAAAAGCAAGGTGGCTAAATTTCTTAAAAGAGCACCAAAAGCATGATTTTGTCGCCATATTACTGGAAAGTCTTTGAAGTATTAGTGAATTACTTCACTCGCAATTGCACACCTTGCCTCTCTTGAATATTTTGGTATAGACTAGGTAGGAGTAACTTCCCTTTTGGCCTTGAACAGCATGTATCCCTTGGCAATATATGCCTGCAATGGAATGGCATGCTGCAACTATTGATCTCGCAATAGAAATCTTCTCCCCAGGCATTCAGGTTAACATTAATTCAACCTTGTGTAATCAAATTCCCTGCTTGATTTTACAGTACAACCACAGATCAGCATTTCACCATCCAGTACAGTAGTGGAGGGTCAGAGTGTCATTTTGCAATGCAACATTACTACAGCAAATCCTGCCACAAATGTTACTTGGTTTTATTCTACTAACACAATAATCCCGAGTACAAATGGAAGTATTCTCTGGCCTTCAGTGAATAGAAATCGACATGGATTGTATACTTGCCGTGTATCAAATGGCATCGGATCCCCTGTCACTAAAACGACGTTTTTAACAGTAAATTGTAGGTTTTCCTTTTTCTTTACAATTTTATTGCATGTACATAACTTTTTTGAGAAAGGTTTTGAGAATACTAGAGATTATAAAGATTTCCATATTTCAAAAGTACCAATTTTCTAGGAAGTATTTCAATATTTTGGCTTGAAAAGATTTTCCAAGTAGTTGTTATAGTTAAGTTTATATGAAAACTATCTAAAAAGGCTTTTGATAAACATTGAAAACCATTTATTTATACCCTATCAAAAAATTACTCCCTGTAGAATCAAATTTACTATTTTTGTCTAATTTTAGTTAACTGTATGTCTTCAAGTTTCTGTTAGGTATTGCTGGAAGGTTAATATTGCAATAGAGTTACTTGTGTAACTATAACATGGTAATATTAAAAATTTTCCCTTAATGCAAGGTTCATATATTACTTCCTCTGTTTCTAAATCTCAAAATATTATTCGAGGCCATATTTTCTCTAAAGTTCAACTTAAAAGCAACAAAAAGGCACATCAAATTTCTTTTGTGAGATAATGTCGTAGGATGACAAGGGGGCTAGGTTGGAGCTCCGGATGACTTTTAGGACCGCACCCTTTGTATCTCAGGGAACCATATCTTTTAGCTCATCTTTTCTGGGTTGAAGATCAAGGATGAAATACATTGTATGAGCGTAAGAGACTTAAACTGGCCTTTATAGCGCCGTTTGCATAGGTGATACTTGCATCTAAAATGTTTTTGTAGTTGAAAGTCCCATATGTCATCGAGTTTGCTCATACAAAGACAGAATTTGGGGTCCAAAATGTAGCTGGAGTTAATTGATGGCAGAAGCGATTTCTGATTGGCTTCCGTTTTCGGTTTTGAAAGACTTTTCTTACTGACAATTTCAAAAGCAAGGATTTTTGTGCTTTGCTACCTTCGAAAGAGAATCGTTGAAGTCATATAAGTGTGATCTTTCGAAGACAACAGTCTCCATATTCGAAAACCTTTTACTGGATAGTACGCTCAAAACGACCTTTTAAGGTTCCAAAACTGTTTCCGCATCAATATAAGTGTTCAAGTAGGTGACACTTTGATTCTTTTGCTGAAAAGTGCTGGACTCCCGCATTAGCTCTTATTCGTACTACAATTTATTTCTCATTTCTCCTTGGTATTTATTTCATAGATGCTCCAGAATTCATGCAAAACAATACCGAACATCAAAGCTGCATTGGTGAAAACGTTACGATAGTTTGTAGTGCCATTGGCCGCCCAATACCAGATGTTTTACTGTATCATAATGGAACTTTTCTAAGAAGAAACTCAAGCAGTTTTAACCATCCATTGTTTTTTAATTCTTCAAGTACATTTGGATCATATATTTGTGTCAGCAACAACAGTGTGGGAATGGTCAATATTACAACTAAGTTCAAGATCAAGCGTAAGTCCTTTGTTCCTTTGTTCAGTACTCTTCTTTACTACTGGAACCTAAGGGCTGATTTCCTTTAGGTAAATCTACTAAAAAATTTCTGGGGATTCAAATCTTAGCATGTATAGGGACGTATCTAGTGGAAGGGTATTGGGGTATCTCACCCCCAGCTTTTGGTGACTTTGTTGGTAAATTTAGATCCAATTATATTCGTCTGTGTATGACTGCAGGCTTTGCCATGCAGTAATCAAAAAAGTGTTGAAGATACTCTTACAATATCAGGGCACCCGATAGAAATATGGAGTCCTTGCTATGAATGAATAATATCTAAGCACAATGAAGTTGCGATTGCATAATTATTTGTGCATGTATCAACATTGCATCAGTCACCTTAGAGCTAGTTCATACGATGAGCCGTAGATGAGCCAAACCTATGGTAGCATTGGTTCAGCAATGGTATGACGTTATGATGGTTTGACATTGGCTTTAGTACCTTAAAAGGAAACGACAAGAAAATGATTATACGCATGCGTATTCTAGAGTACCAAATACTGTTAAGATTATGAGTACAACAACGGAATAATACGTTTGGATATCATAAGCAAATCGAAGAGAACATAACATGCGAGCAGAAGAAAAGCGAGCAACGATGTAGCATGTACTTATGCTAAACGGAAGTACGTCACACATATGTCAATTTTGACATAACGTTTTTCGCATACTTCGTCAAATACATCTCCCGATTACTAATATTTTCCATACCCCTTTTGCATTTCCAACCCCTCTACTTTCTGATTTAGAGAATCTTAAAACGTTTCGCAGAGAATCAGTTCATTGTAGCTTGCAACCAAATAGAATCCCCGAACAGAAATGCAATGAAAAGTTTAAAAGATCGAAGTGCATATAAATAGATATGATCTTTTAAAATACTTGCTTCAAAAATCTGTTTTTTCTATTTTCAAACCCACCAGTTTTCATCCCCATTTTATTCCAAACCCACCTATTATTAAAAAGTGAGCTTTCTTTTGTATCTTTCATTATCACCAAAATTATATCACCTAAATCGTCCAGCATTTCGGTTGTCCACAGTTGGTCGGCATTCAGATCAAATTCACTTCCCTGCTCTTTCTTTGCCACTTAGGCTTTGGCACCTATTCACTATTTTCAGTATTTACTTTACTGCTTTCTTCCTGCAACTTACTTTCACCTTCCTGATTTTCTATGGGCATTTCGAAAGTGAAGGCTTTCGCCGAGGTGGATGATATACTATCGTCTTCTGACTCGCTCTTATTAAACCTTTCTATTGTGAAAGAGGATGCGTACACACTAGTGCGCACGCTCTGATCGAGAAACTCAATGCTAAAATCTAGAACCAAAAAGTTATTGCATTAGTCCAGCAATGGATCGTCTCATCGTCTGAAACCAAGATGAACCATACATGATCCGCACGACCGAAGGGATTGAGTCCATGTTGAACCTATGAACGGTGCGACTATGGGTCGAGCCGATGCATTTTTATGGTTTCATACGTTGAACCGAAGATGAACTTAACCACTCCAATTGCTAAATGCATAGGTTCGGCTCATCTACGGCTCATCGTATGAACTAGCTCTTATTTCTGTTTTCACACATGCAGTATTTACTTATCGTGATATTAATACACATTTCACAGAACTTGGGTTGGCATTTCCAATAAAGCAACATTCCATGACACTTTTATTGTAGCATCCGGCAAAGTCGAAAATGTTCAAGTAAGTGTAAAAGATGATACCATTAAAGTTACATGGCAGCTACCCCAATGTAAAGGAAACATTGGAGAAATTAAAGTTCAATATAGGAAGGAGGGACAAACTAGCTGGCAAATGGAATTGAAAACACCTGCCTCTTCAGACAAAGAGATTACGATTAAGGGACTGGATAAAGGAGCTAAATATGAGGTGCGCGTTGTTGTTGTTGACATCAATGGCACGACTCATGAGATGGTTGGCACAGTATTAGCCGCGATAGGTATATATTACTACATTCTTTATAACTAACATTGCGTATATCTATGATACATAAACTCATAATCATTGCCATATCGATACATTCATTCATTCAATCATTATGTTGCTATATTTTAATGAGGAATTGTTAGCAGTTATATATCAAAGTTAAGTTTCCAAGTAATGTGAATCTATCTGCTGTTTTAGTCATTGTTTCTGACATATTGGGCATTGTTTTTGTTGGACTATTAATGACCTAAAGATGTTAGCGGCTTTTTCCTTAATTCTACAACTATCTAAATTGGCTCCTCATTCACAATAGTAATAATGATAATGCAACACAAATGTTGAAACGGCTTATAAGTATTTCAACTACTTATAGCTGTTATAAACGTATGTCCAGCAAAACAGCAGCAATTATTTAGCATTGACAGTTAAGTGCAATGTTAAAAATGGGCTGGTTGTAATCCTTGTTTAGAAAGCTCAGAAAATCTAGTCTCTGTAGTAGGTTTCTAATCTGTTTCTAAAACAATTATGGGTATATTAGAGCCTCTAAGCGTCTTCAATGTAGGTATCCATATTTGTAGTCATGATGATACTATGCCTCTCCTTTGGCTTGGGGTAGTATTATTGAAGCATATATTTGCAATTGATTCCGTTAGATGTCCTCCATCATGTTTGAAGAAATGATAGGATATGATAAGATAGGGTATGGTATGATCTGATATGATATGATTTGATATGATGTGGTATGATATATGATATGATATATGACATAATATGATACAATATGACGTGACGTGATATGATCTGACATGATATGATATGGTTGATGTGATATGATACGATATGATATAATATGATTGAGGTGGTATGATATCATACGATGTATGGCATGATATGAATTGATATGACATGATTTAACATCAGGGAATGTTTTAAGGATTATTCACTGGCACTCTAGACAAATGCAGAATCTACAGATTAACAGGCTTTCAATAGCACTCTTGAAATATTGATATAGATCTTAGATCGAAAAATGAATGTAAGTATACATATATTTCAAATAAGACAAAAACAAGAAAGTCGCTCAATCAAAAGGGCACTTAGGGAGTGGGGGCAAATATGTTCCACTGATGGGGCAATGAGAGGGGCTGGTGGGGAATTTCCCTACAACTTTCTTCGTTAAAAAATTAGTTTATGACTTAGAAATGTTGCATATATATGAACTTTATATATATATATATAACATATATATATATA
>WIPJ01004597.1:0-14305 GCA_018155075.1 Cassiopea andromeda | reverse complement strand
TATATATATATATATATATGCTCAAAGGGTAAACACAGAACTTAAAGGCTAAATATAGATGCTTAGATATCAAATAAAACTTCAGCCACAGTTTGAGCATCTACCCTACTACGGCGCCCCCCCCCAAATTGCGCCAATTTCTTTCGTGCCTGTCGTTGGCAATGGATGCATTCAGATTGTGAGATATTTAACAACAGCGTATCTACAGATTAACAGGCTTTCAATAATACTCTTAAAATATTGCTTTAGACCAACGATTCCTAGAATATTTTACATTGTGTTTCCTTGCTACATGCTTTTTCTACTTGCAGTCTCTGGAGCAAATGCGGCTTCAAAATAAACGTGGCTACTAGATACTGTTTTATGCCACATCCCTAGCTTCCTATGAAATCCAGCAAAGCACCTCTGTCTGATGCAGAGCTATCATTTTTACTCTGGAAGCACAACTTTGTAGGCCTGTCTTTATGAAAGTTATTAAATGAAAGAAAATATACAACTCTAACAAAGGCAATGGCTTGAAGAGGAAAAGGGGGTATGGGGGCTGAGCCCCCAAGAAAATTCTCCAAGCCACTCCCTTTTCTTTGGCTTAGAATGCATCTCCAAATATTAAGAAAGGAATTTTGATAGTTTATGGCAACTTCTTACCATAGATGGTTTGTGGAAGATAGTATCTTGGTCAGACATCGTTGAACTTTATTCAAACTGTCTCCAAATTTTTTTTTTTTGTACCGTAATTTATCTGCAGATAATTGTGCCATAGGAAAATAATAGATGCAAGATGCGAACCGCACGTACCAAGTAGTACTAAATACACCTTTACAGACAAATACTTAAAAGGATATAAGAGTCTATGAATGTGTTTCTACAACTTGCAAGCTTCAGAAGCTTCACGCGGTCCTTAGAAGACCCCTTAGGCCCCCCTGGGAGTCCGCGCATCACAGTTTGGGAACCACTAGAATAGGCTGTAGAACAAAGACACTTATTACTAGTTATTGACTAAAAGTGTCCATCTCGATTTTGTGAATGAAAGGGGAATTAGCTAAAGAAGCAGCAGTTCCAGGAGAAATGAATTGAGATTTTGAAATCTGTTCGATAAGACTAAACATGTTTCATCCATAAATGCGTCAAATAGAGCAAAATCTAAAAAGTTGCTGAGTCATAAGTGCACTTAAGTGGTGGGGCAAACATGTTCCACTGGTGTGGCAATGAAAGGGGCTGGTGGGGAATGTCCTCACCCCTTTATATGCTAAAAAGTGCCCTATTTAATATGATGTGACATGATACGATATGATATGTCGGATATATCGGGCGTGGATTATATCTTTTAGTCGGTGTACAGCGCCACAACGAAAGTGCCACACCTATATTTGTTTATTACAGCAATCCCACGCCTTTTTATACGAGTAAAGGTGATAAAAAATGAGACTAAAATCGCCAAAATCTTAAGAAAACCTGAAGAAAATTACAAGGCTCAATTTCCAAAGCAACATTTTGCTGGCAAAATATCGATATTACATCATTATTAGATTCAAAGTGTTAAAAATGGAGTTCAAATTCGAGTATACAAGATTATCAAAGTTAACGGTATGCCTCATAGAGCATTCGAGGAACTCTCCAACTTTTCTTTCGTAAAAGTTAGCGTTGTTCTCTTCATCCCTAGAAACGATGTAGCTCTCAATCTTGTCTAAAAACTCCATCATTAACGTTATGTTATCCCACTCCAATGGATTACAAATCCTTTTGCGAGTGGAAATAAGAGTCATACAAGGAAGTAATACTTGAATACTAAAGAACATATGCCTGGGGGTGATGCTTAATCTAATAATCTCATCTACCTTCACAAGATTTGCACCACCCATGCTCCATTCAGTTTCATACAGACTTTCTTAGTCCGCAATTTCTCACTGAGATTCACAACTTCCGCTGGATATTCGTCACTTCCTCCAAACATTCGCAACTTCCCTTATTGCACAGCCACAATAGGCAAACTAAACAATAGTGAAAAAATAATCCATCCGGGAGGAACTTGTAATTGATCGACAAAATCTAGCTGTAAATTAGCAGGTGGTATCTAATTTTCTATTTTGCAATCGAATATAGCACTATTTGGATTTCGATTTCGGATGCAAGTCCATTGCTTATCATGCTTGCAGCATCGGGAGGAAGACTGGAAGCGATGCGCTTTGGATCCGAAATCCGAACAAAGTTGAGATGGGCCTCGATTAGCAGCATATTAAGCATATGAAAATCCAATTCAATTCATAACAAAAAATCAAACAATTTAAACTCTGACGTTCTCGGCCTACAAGCTTGTGAATGTCTGGATCCGCCACTCATTGATGGCCTTGGGAATGTCAGGATGTTCCTGGATCCGCCGCTGGTGTACAGACGTAAAGTGATTTTTAGCGTTTGTGTATAAGCATACGACAAAAGAGCATGGTGAAGCTTTTGTATTTCACTCTTAGTATTCAAAATTCTATGAAGCAGGATTTTGTGGTCTGGCTTTCCTTTTCAGAATAGAGATCAATGTTACAAGCAATTCAAATTCTGTTTTGCAAATTCGAAATAACTTATTCAGTCAAAAAAATTAAGCGTCAATTAAATACAGGGCAACAGCATGATGTTCACATTTACTGTCGCATTACAGTTTTGCCGTATGGTTCAGCAGAAGCGCGACTTGCTTTAAAAAGTGTAGCATCTTTCACATTTAGTTTATCAAATGGCTGGTGACATGCCAAAAAAAACTTTTAGTAGGAGTATGGCGGAAGAGATCTACAGACTGGCTTCAAAACCTCCCAGAATTGGAGAATATGATGATCACTGTTATATCCAAGACATTATTCGTTATGTTTATACGGTATTGAAAAAGAGCCGTGATAATTTTGTTGCTGTTGATATACATATATACCTCGTGGTTTGTGTAGTGGAAGTTAGAAGTTTTGGGAATGAGTTAAGCAAGACATAGGTAGAGCCACACTCGCATAGTTTATTAAAAAGAACTAGTCCCTCAAGAATTAGCAATCACAACGCCAACTTTTACAAAAGCGTGATGGGCTGTGTCTCGTTGAGAGGCCAGATCCGTTAAGTCATCCCCCTTTTAAAGTAAAGAAGCGTTGGATATAAATCCATAAGATTAGGAGGCTATTCATGCTCCGGATGCAAGATTACAACAGTTCAAGCCAATGGGATTGATTCATGAGCAACTCACTTAAGCAGTAAATTAGTTTTGTAAAATCGGGGAACTTAAACAGCATCGATGCAAGGATAGTTGTTCAAAATGTTTTACATTCGTGCGAACACAGCTTCTTCTCGAGAGCTGGGGCTGGACCCCTAGAAAACTTTTCAAATATAGGGTCCCCAGCCACCTGGACAGCGCTATTTTGGGATTACACATTGTGCGTTGAGTACAAAGGAGTGGGAGCTATCGAACTAGTCCTCAAATAAAAAATATACTAGGTTCCATCTAAATGGTAACTCTAACACTTGAAAAACTGCACGCTAAAACTGCTGTTGATTGAGTCATACAACTTTAAAGTCGTGGCAACATAGGATTCCTAACATTACCTTAGAAACTCTTGGACTAAGGATCACGCTTGCAAAATTACATGGATCTTTAAGCCAAGATAAATAGGATGTCCTCCATGCCTTCCAGCTAACACATTACTGACTTTTAGTATCTCCAGAGCAGAAAATTTTACTTTGAATTGAGGATGGTATATATTGCAGGGAACTTATTATAATTATCACACCCACCACACCACTGCAGCTTTTACCTTGAAGTCAAATCACTACCGAAAAATCTTATGAATTACTGATGGCTTCGGCTAAAGTTGGACTGTGACACCCCATACCCCCACTTTGTCACGTCCATATTGCTAATGCTGTGCACCATTTTAGGTAGCAGGTAGTATTCTTAATGAATTAAACAAGAGGGTAAATCAGTCAACACTGTTTTGTATTTCATGCAACTTTTGTTCTATGTAGAAAAAGTAACAGATGAAACTGACTGGCTCCTAGTTGGCTTGCTGATTGGTGGAATATGCCTCCTTATACTTCTTGTTGCTGTCTGCGCTATTTATCAGAATAACGGTCTCCAGCCATCTTCAGGTTTGTATTTAGTCAATTTTCCATTGAATTATTAGGAGACATCGCTGTTACTGCACATTGCACGATATATTTTCGTTCATTTTATTGGTTTAATTACTTCGTTATGCAATAGTCCTAACTAGAGTAACTACATTAAGTAACCTCTCTGAATTCCAACTACAGTCAGAGCGTTTTGTTTCACTCTTTCTCATTTTCTTTAGGAGAGTTCAGTTTTATACTAGTAATTGGTATTAACAATTTACATAATGATTTGGAAGAATAGAAATATGCGTCGTGAAAAAATTTTTAGCCAGGCTTTCTGTTTGTTGTTGTTCAAGTATTGGTTGGTCCGCAAACTTCAAAAACCGATTTATTCTACTTCAATATTTGTTGCCTACAATTTAAGCTTTTCAATCTCCCGTCACTACTTAAGGATGGGTGTGGTTCTGAAAAACATTAGTTAGCTCTGCATCACTTATGTCTACTGCACAGTGAATATCTGCATGCAAGAGTTGATTTACCAAGTGATATGTCATCCCCCATTATTTAGCTTTTGCAGGTAGATCACTATCCAATTCAGCAAAGCTATGTGTTGGGTCCACAATTCAGCTGTACAAGACCAGTTGTTTGTCAATAAGCACATCTTTTATATGCATTTGGCTTTTCCTGCAATCTCAAAGGAGTGTTCAACGCAAGTTTCTTGTTGCTGAGCTCCCACAATTACTGCTCTTACTCTCTTGAATAGTGTATCAAAAGCTGGGTTAATTCCGTCTATACCATCTGCTCTAGTGCTATATGCTTTGTCTCTGGTCTTGACTAGCAATAGAAGACACTTTCTACTTGCAAGTCTGAAAGAACATGTGGCTGCAAAAGGGGAGATGGCTTCATTTCGCACTTATCCTATTCTGTTTAAATAGATTCTGTCAATCCTTCATGCATGCCTGTTGTTGTACTGCCTACAGAATAAATTCATTGAGTAGGATAAATTCATTCGATACAAAATCCTATAACATTCATTAGAGTGATAATGAACAGCGGTGCCATGAACGGGGCTGGTGGGCCCAGCTCCTCTTCGTAGAGGTGAGAAGTTTTTGATGGGCTGTCCTCCTCTATTAAACACATGCCGGACTGGATATGCTATTTGCTTTTAAAGATTTGGAATGGATGCTGTCCTGGCGAAAGGATCTGCCATTGCAGTGCCATTACATATTGTGCTCCATAAATATCTAAAGTTACTCGCTTGGTAGCCTTGCTACAACTTGCTGCTGTAAAACATCTCCCAATTTTTAGATTCATGCAATGCAGCACCATATTTTCTATTTTCAATAAAAGTGAGAGCCCAACCAATCGTTTAAATGGAAACACATTGCCAGTAACCGTAATCGTAACAGAAACTGGATAGACGAGTTTAACACTATTAAAGAATCGATTACACGTATGATATCTTCACTCTCGATAGCTTACTCTGTAGATAGGGATAATTAGGCTATTCGTATGTTTCGTGCAGCGCAATCATTCATTTATATAAGGTGAAAATTATGAAGTCGAAAGTTTTCAATCAACAATTTCCAAGCTTTTCTGTCTTCAGACGTCCTTTAAAGGCAAAAATAGTCTGTGATATTCAACCAGTCTTTTATACCATCTATCTATTTTCCTCTCTGAGCACTTCATGGTCTTGTGCCCTCTCCACTCTCCTTTAAGATTGTCACTACATCATTCCCACTAGAGCCTCTACAAATATGTCCAAAAAATGCATCTTTTCTCTTTGCATCTTCTGATGTTCTATGCATATTTTCCTTCTCCACTTTCATGTTTTCCATCGGTTTCAGGCATTCTAGTATTCATCCAGTCTATTGCTTCTTCGTGA
This sequence comes from Cassiopea andromeda, assembly GCA_018155075.1. Lineage (NCBI taxonomy): Eukaryota > Metazoa > Cnidaria > Scyphozoa > Rhizostomeae > Cassiopeidae > Cassiopea > Cassiopea andromeda. The sequence goes on along the minus strand of WIPJ01004597.1, from coordinate 8,352 downwards.
AATCATTATTTTCCTCTTGTCTCATTACAACATGCCTGAAATCTATATCAGGCCTCCGCAACTAGTGGCACACGACACTCGTGGCGCATTTGGTCACGCGAAGTGTCGCGCAGCAAGTGCAGTCAGAAAAGAAAAGAAAACAGGAGCGAATCATATCATTAACTTTTGGAGAATACTTACTAGGAGTATTATCCCGAGTTCAAAGCTGTTGCATATATGGCACCACACTTGCATTATTTTTAACTGCTTAGATGGAAGCAAGTCATGAGGCAGGTATAGATTTAATGGAGTGGCTCTTGCTTGCCAACATGGCTAAGTGGCGTTAAGTAAATTTTAGTTGAGAAGGCCTGATCTATATTGTCCTTAGAAGATTCAAGAAATGCCTCCTTTTCTCTCAACGTTCATATCATGACACTTTTCATAAGCTGCGTTTTCATCCATTAAAGCTTATTCTTTGCCTATTTAACTATTTTAACTGCAATATATAAATATAACATCTTTCTTCATCTGGGAGAACGTAGCTCCACTCATTTTTTATCATATACTAACTTTGCTACTGCTGATTGTTGTACCTCTTATAGCAATTGTACTCATTGCTAATTTTTATTTATCTTGCAGCCAAATATGACATGGGGTAAGTATCACCATAACAATTAATTCAAAAAATGAAATGAGCTGTTTTCTTAGAATGTCTCTTTTAGGGATGTTTTGCATTCATATTTCTAGATCAAAAAAACCAAATAAAGTATTACCTGGAACCCTTTCATTTTCAAAGAATTAGTTTAAGAAGTATTTGTCCAAACAGATTTTATGTACTACCACCAGCTCCTCGATGAGATAATATGCAAATATTGTCACCAACGAAGTCACACAGATTGAATAGAAATGATCTGTAAATACTCTTGAATGCTCAGAACTACCAGTAAACTTTGTATTTTGGTCTATCGCTAGAAAATGACATTTGCTGGGACAGTGACGTAAGAGTAGGAATCCATGAATGTTGCAAACAAGCTTACCATCACAGTTTCTTCTTTTCACTTTTCTGCTCTTATTTTGTCTAAAGGCAAGGCAATCAGGGCATGGATGAAGATGCGACAAAGCATGCGAGCATTCAAATGGGAGAAGTTGGCAAAAGCCAAACGTACTTCAAAGCACCAACATTTGCATGAACGAAATAAATTTTTGGCTTTACATCTTTAGCTTTGTTTCTTACAACAGGTTTTCATTTATTATATCCTACAGTTTCCTCATATCTCCACTATAATCTATTTACAGCACCTACGTTCTTTTTCTCCCACTATGCTTGTTAGTAGCTAACAGGAACTACAATACATTAATCATCAGCTGTTTTGCATAATCCATTGCCAATTGTCAAAGCCTAATAATGTTAAAGAGGTCAATTACCAAACCGACTAAAATCTATCCTAGAGCTTATCACTTCAATTTTTACTTCAAAAGATATGTGAAGCAATGATTACTTAGAACTGCACGGAATCCTGGCTAGCTTTAGAAAAATGCACTGAAAATGCACACTATCCTTACTAGCTTTAGAACTCATGTCAATATTATTTTGTCGATTTAACTACCTTTCCTTGTTACTCATTACTATTCATCTACACTATTTTCTTTATAGGCAATACAATATTTTTGCTAGTCTTCATATTATCTAGTTAAAATTTGCATCATTATTTGCTTACCGGTTGCTTAACTTTATTGTGACATTGGTAAATGACTACACAGTATGATAGGAAACCTTGCGAATACTATTGCAGTTTTCACTTGGAATAAAGTTGCCCATATATGCTTATTGGCTGGGGACCGCTAGGAGTCTATCTTTAATCCAAGGGGCACCAGCTTGAACAAGTGTTAAGAACCCTGCTTTATCTCCTCATCAGTGCGAAAAAAACCCAATGACGCACAGAATAAATCATGTTTTAAAATCATGTACTTTTTTCAGGGATTTCACAGTTTTCTGTAATAGCACAATGTATTTTATATGCTTACACCATGGGCGGACTGGCTAAATTGTTGCGCCCGGGCACAGGCACCGTCCCATGAATTCTAGAAAGCTTAAATCGGTGGGCAGAGACTTTAAAAATGGCTGCACATTTCTGATCATCTTTGATATCAGGTCTTTCATATATACATTATAGATTTCAGCATTTAACATCTTTTCCTCTTCATGCTGCCGTCCCTTCGGACATTCGCCCAAATAGCCCGACCGGCCAGTCTGCCTCTGGCTTGCACAACATTTTTATCACATAATGATAGCTTGAATTATTTAACTTTAAATTTCTCTGTAAATGCTTGGTAAGCAGTAAAGCAATCACTAAATCCTCGAGAAACTGCACTTTTCACCTTTGAAAACATTACCTAGCCATTGACACTTGCTTGAGATGATAGCGGGTTCTGCTGTCTGCCTTTGCTACCTTTGCTGACCATTGGTAGACCAAAGTTATTTCATTTCATCATGGATTCAAGGAAACTAACATTTGAATACAATTTAAGAATGAATTAAAAGAATAGAAAAAAGTAGAAGAAGGAAAAAGGCTTAACTGACTACAAGAAGAGCATGCGTAGAAGAAACAGTTGTAGAGATTAATCTCAGGGGCGTTTGTGGCCAAGCACGACGCTGGGAGAAATGAGAATCATTGCCCATAACCTAGCTTCTAGAGTGAGTAAAGCAGAGTAATGAAATGGTGCATTGTCTAAGTTTGAAAAAGAATTGGCTATTGTGACTTGTGACACAAATATTATTGTAGAGAATTGAAAGTAAGCTAGCCTCATTGCCCAACAAAGGAGAGGATTCAAATAGCACTGGGGTTGTCTTGGGTTTGTCTACCTCTAAAGTGGGTACTTTCCTCTGTGGTGACGTTTTGGCCACAGTATTGATGTAGATTTTTAAAAAGTGTTCAGGGAAAAATGAAAATTTAAGTTTTAGTTTCATATAATTCAACGGATTCAAAACTGAAAATGGTACAGGCAATACTTTGGAAGTGCAGTGTGCTCGTGGAAAGCTTAGTGGTTTGACTTTCTTAAATAATTATATAATTTTTGTCGTATCCATTATATCTATTTGATATTAAGTTAGTTTTATTAACTTTTGGGGAAGTACTGGTCATTATGTAGCCTTTTAGACGTAAACATTGACTGAATGCACAAAAACGAAATTTGTATTCATTTGCAAGAACGTATTTTCTTCTCTGGCTTCTACTGCAGTTTGTGCATAATTTTAATCACTTTTGTATGGTCTGAGGTCTGCTGTCAGTATCATAGCCAAGATAGCTTCTTTGGGATGGGGGGGAAACAAGATAGAATGCAGGAAGGGGTAGGGGTAAAACAGGATATGGGCCCTGGGTGTAACAAAGGAATGACTACTAGGAGGTATGGGGCGCAGACTATTGTTACAGCTAGCGCTGAAGGAAACAGTGGTAGAGGTGAGGAGGCTCTATCCCTAGATATTTTTGACCACACCCTTTAGCTATTGGGAAAACGCCCCTTTGGATGTAAAGACATGCCCTTTTCTGTACACAAAAAAGCAGTTGCATTTGCTGTTTCAAAGGTGTCATCGAATGTATTGATCCTATTATGGATTTGAGCATTTTTCGGACACTAAATAATTCATCGTTGAGGGGAGTGGGGCTCCTGTGCCTCAGGCTACGCCACTGTCTACTGTAGGCAATACTAAGTTTGCTTGCAGCTGTTTGGCATGATCAGTTTTTATTGTGGTAAATGTCTATACATGCATCAGCATCTACCGCCATTTTGACTGGAACTTTGTACATCTTGATGTCAGTAGTATAAGCTTTCATATAGTAAGTTCTAGTAGTAAGTGCAAGTAAACCTAGCTGAGACATGTTCTTGTACACTCAAGCCGTAAATAGGAGAACGGGGCAGGAGCGGATTAAGGATATTTCCTGACCGTTGCAAATGAGAAAACGGGAGGTTTCCCTACAAAAATTGTCGTGACCGCGCCCTTTGCTTTTGCTATAAACGTAACCAGCGCCTTTTTCATACTTGCAAACGCCAAAGACAACACATTTTTCTGTAGAATATTCAACCAACAAACAGCTATAAATTGGCAAATAAATTAAAATGTATGTTGCAATTCGCGCTCGATAGCGAAGGTTCGGGGACCACGAAGCATATTTGGTATACCAGGAAAGGCCTAAAGGGGCGCCCTGCTTTAGCCTTATTATAAAGTTCAACACCTTATGAATCATTGCATTTTAAGAAACAAAACTTTGCTTCGGAAATTAATCCAGAATTTAGTCAAATTTCCCAAAATTTCATATCCTGTTCTCGTTGTTATTAGTGAAAATAGTTGCAATTTCGAATACTTGTGTCTTTTTTGTGATTAAAAAGAATCACACAATGCACATTTCTTTGGGAAAATAAAGAATGCACTAGTACTGGACTAGAGACATTGCTTCAAAGTAAACAAAAGGTATTGATATTCAAACTCAAGCTCTAAACAACATTCCTCTGAGAATGAGCAATAACAAAAACCAATTTAATTACATATTTACTACACATCCTAGTCTGGACTAGTAAAGAAAAAAGTATATTTCAGTTTATGACACTCCTATCAAAATGTATGAGAAGGTTAAATCCTCCCTCACTTTAAGCATAAATATAAGATAGGCTGGTAGCCTACAGAGTTAAAATGACTTCGTTACTTTGTTGAATTCTACTTCTGATTGCAAGCACGATTTCACAAAGAATTTCAATAAAACCCAAATGTAACAAGTTTCTCCTTATTTCTATGCCTCACTCAACGGAGGCCTTAACTTACAGGTCATACGAAGGCCTTACCATACAGGAAGCAACTGTCTTGCCCTTTTATATCGACTGGCAGGAAATTGCATCCGCGAGAAATCACAGAGCTGCAATTTTGGCCGCCTCCTCTCAACAGATCCAATAAGGTTTATCTTCTTTGTGCACTCGTCTCTAATTTCATCAAAAACAGAACTTGAACAGGAATTCGCATAAGCTTCTAATAGGCTTTCCAGCAGATTCATCATGCTGGATTTTCTTCAAAACATCTTTTCAATCCCTTGATGCCTTGTGTTCGGCCCTCCTTCAGTCTGTAAGGAATCATATTTCATTGGCTTGCAACGGTCAAGGTGTATTGCCATTGGCTTGCAACGGTCAAGGTGTCTTGCCATTGGCTTGCAACGGTCAAGGTGTCTTGCTATTGGCTTGCAACCGTAAATCAAACATGACTGTTGCTCCCGCCATTATTTTGCAACCCCTCAGAAATGCTTTTCATTGGTTAGCTCACAGATGACGAAGTTCGCGTCGTGTAGTAGCATGAGGGGCTCCGGATAATGGCCAAAGGGCTATTGAGAACAGAGCCGCCAAGTGTCTTTTCCCCTTCAACATGACTGGTGATCATCAGACCAGACCCAATAGATGCTGTTATGGCGCTAGAAGGGCTGGGCCAAAAGAAGGACTGCGCCATAAGCATAAGCGATTGGGTTATTAACCGTAACAATGAATGGCAAAACATTTCATCTACATGTATTAGATCATGTATTGATACCCTCTGAAAAGAATATTCTGAGAACTCTGAAAAGAAGAATCTTTACTCAACCAATAAAGAACTACGGTGTTCCAAGAAACTGAAGATGTCAGCGATGTTTGCATCGCTGGAAATCTGACGGTTGCAGCTGCAACGGTTGCAACCGTCTGTATCCGCCCCTGCGGGGTTGGTATTTACTGCTTTCGTTTTGGTTTACTGCGAGAAACACAGGAAGAGTAGTTTGCTTTCCCATATTCAGTGTGACTAGATCAGTGTGACTAGATCAGTGTGACCAGAACAGATCAGTGTTACCAGATCTGAACTTGTAAATTATGCCAATATTTTCCTAAAATGATTCCAGATTTACTATAATTACGTTAAACTTTGAATCATGGTTCCATTGTTAGAAAGAGAAGTTCGCACATGTGCAGAATAGCAGACTCCAACCCAAAGCACTACTCTGATCTTAGGCCATCTCATTTTGATAACAATGGGTTATCACTTTGTTGACAGTGGTACCATAGAGATAACAGGACTAGAGAGCTCGCTATGTCACGTGATCGGGGTCCACTATGTAAAGTCAAAATGGTAGCATAGTCAGGCAAAAGACCACACGGAAACTACGTTCGCATTGCAAAAGTTTAACAGACGATTGAAATATGATTAATGGGAATGTATACTGGAAATAGATAATTATTTCTCACAGGCTCGGCAGAATTTACACTGACCACGTTATAAGACAAAGTACACCTTCTAAGAGACAGATATTGTATTGTATAATATGCAATATTGACAGAAGATGTCTTTACGTTTTTTATTATTTCTATCGCACATAGACCGATAAATAAAACAGACACTTTAAGCTCTTGCAGGCCTTAAACTCATTCCTGAGACGGCATAGGTAGCTACAACTTTGAAAAGCTCTTTAATTTGAAATGTATTTGCTACTAAATGAATCTTAGCCGTACTCTTTAACCTTCATTACTGTTTGTTTTAAGTATAGATCGTAAATACCTTCAGCATTTGAGGAAACTTAGTAGGGTATCCACAGCAACGCAGCAACAATGTTTGATATTTGAGCTACCACGGTTGAGTCCACGGCTGATAAACGCAAAAGTTTCTCCAAACAATCATGAAAAACTCGTAGTCTCTCTCCAAAGCCATAATGTATTATGATATCCGTGAAATAAGCAGCGGAAACATGAGTTATTTCCTTTTTGCGTCTAGTGTACACTAACTGTCTGCCTTACTAGGGCGCCATTATGGATTTGCATGATAGGCCCCTGTTTTGTATACAATGGGATTAGTCAGTCAGCGCTCTAGTTCTATTAACTCTATGAGTGGTACACATGGATGATGTTACGTCTCTGGTTCCAAATGCTATCGTGTATTCGCACCATCTATCTCTACTTGTTTTGGAATGACTCCAAAAGTAGTCACTGCAAATTTTCTCCAGGGATGGCGCTACATAATAATATATACATAATACCGTTTCTTTGTTAGTTTTACAATAATGATACGACACTGATATACGCTAACATTACGCAACGTGGAGATGGCGTTGTGGAGGTTATTGGCGTCAAGCATTGCAAGTGCAATGATTTTTGAAATACCATTCTTTGATGACAAGTTTGAATTGATTATTTTGTGATGACTTTACTTCATTTGGGAGAGAGTGCCATATCTTTGGACCCAAAACAGAGATTTTATGCCATAAGTAACATTTTTTACTTTTGGGACACAAAGACCATCGCTTTGTCGAAAATTATAACTAATGGCTTTTGGGGTAAATAGTCTTTCATAAAGGTAGGATTCAAGTTTTGGAAAGTTTTGCCAACAGCCTAGTAGAACGAATATTAATTTTAATAGATTTAGCTTTTAATAGAAGAGTATTGCATGATGAGGTATAATCAGAGAGTGCTCGTCTTAGGGCCCCCCTCATTGATTTTATTGAGTTTCTTTTGACTTGCGTTGCTGCAAAATGATCAGATTAGAGGGCAGTAATTGAAGTGACAAAGTATGAATGAATTCAAAATTACTTGTCTCTCTTTGCTACCCATGAATCGAGCTACTCTCTTGATTGCATTTAGGTGCATTGCTGCTTTGTTGCAGATTTTAGTGAGTTTCCGATTCACTACGTAGCTCGGTACGGCTACGTTTGGAGACCTGGACTCTAGCGCGGCCTGGCCATGCCTGGGAATCCTCCCACCGTACTACGCCATTTCACTACGCTAAGAGGCAAAGATCAACGTACTGTTGACTACGTTGGGAATAGTAAGGTAAGGATCAATTTCCTTAACAAGTTCTACGTTGATTTGACATCGATTCTATTAACTGTTATTTTACTGCTTGCTCCATGGTCTTTTTTGTTCTATTTGCTCTCGAATTGGTTTAGTTTTAGATTGACTGAAGAAGCACCAACGATGGAGGCCCAGCAGAGAAGCACATGTAGTCAAAACTCTAACACTCGAAATCCAATGTTCGTATCAAAAGACTGAACTGTTTAGCCTTTTTCCTTGTATCATTCATTCGTATATACTTACTTTAAAATTCTTTGCATTCAGTATGAATCAACTATGTCAAATCCAGCTCACTTTGGCAATGTCCTGTCCATAATATTTAATCATTTGATGTTAGAGAACTATAACATTCCCCAGAGCACCATGTTCTCTGGATAAAAAGCTTTGCAATATATTTTGTTATACATTCTTGAATTATAAGCAATTAATTTCCAACTGCCAAAATATAAATAGGTGGTTCTCCACATACCCCTTGAAACACTTTGCATTGCCTGTAATAATATGCTTTGCTATGAAAATCACCCCATC
>WIPJ01004594.1:11694-22352 GCA_018155075.1 Cassiopea andromeda | reverse complement strand
CTATTCCATTGATGTCACAGCAATTTTTTTTTCATTTTGTTTAGTTAAGTAGTTAACCTGACAGTAAGTTGTACGTTGCCTAGTTTTAGAGAGACGTATAATTGTATTTTAGTTATATGAGAATGAAATTGAAGTTTGAAAAAAAATTTATATATACTGAAGGTATACCAGCACTAAGTGGCTTACTACGTTGATCGCAGCTACACGATAGCTGCACAATTAATATAAAATTCTGCAGGGTTGTGTGCTTCGTTACTGTATTATACATCTTCTCTCTTGAGTAGATCGTACAAAGTACTTTCTATGTATAAAAGAACCACTTGAATAGAATAAGTCACTTGGGAGAATTAAGGACTTACCTGCAGTCTCATCGCTTTTGACAGCTGAATCTAAAATAAAAACATATACAAGAGTAGGCAATTGCAACGAGACAAAAACTTTAGGGGTACAAATAATATTTATACATTTCATTTTCAATTCATTTAAGAAGGGTGGCCTTTCACCTAAAGCTAGAATATAGTAGAAACCCGCAGAAAAGAGCCTAGTTTTTCTTGGGCAGCCTGGATAGGTTCGTAAGTCATGGGTTGGTATTTTCAAACCCAGCCTGCAAGGTGCTTAACAAGATTCTTGTAAATCAGTCTTTCTTAAATAGTGGGCATTGCAAAAAATAATTGAGAGCCACTGTTCTATACAAAGCATGACTTGCACACAATGACACTGTTTCCAGCACAAGAATTCTTGACACTTTTTGACAGAATGTCTTTTGGCCAGAATTCTTGTTTAATCATTTTGTAATCTGCTGTGCAACTGAAAAACTCTGAAAAAGTTTTAAGGTTTCCTGTAGTATTTCAATAGTACCTGTGTAGTTATGTTTTTTGTAGAAAATTGATCAGTACACAGACAACATATGAAAATTTCTACTCTTGAATTTTTAAATTACACGATATGAAACCCATTATACAAGAACCAGTCCCAGTTTCAACCTCTTTAGGGTTCTTATTTAAGCGATTCAAAAGATAAAATTTCAGCTTCAAGGTTCTATAAATGAAGGTTCTTTTATGCGGGTTTCTACTGTAGAAGCCCCCACCCCCCATTCACCTCACAATATAGTAATTAAATAATTAAAAAAAGCTAACACATATTATTATTTAAAATATACAGATATACGAAAGTAACTTACAATTCAATAAAAATAGAAGGTAAAAGGAACTTTACTTCAGTTCTGCTTTTAAATAAAAGTTTGGACAGTAAACAGATTACCAGAGAACTGCAAGGAGTGCGTGTTCGATGTTCCTGTCAAAGGTAGTTAGTTGCCTTGATTATTTGATTATAAACCATCCTTGGTCTCTGATTCCTGCAAATTGCCTGTCTTGGCACTTAGAAGACGCCTCTGAACGAGCTTAGCTTTGGTTTCTGCATATTTCTGACGTCACCTATTAGTACTCCGACCTACTTCCTCCTTAATGTGACCTGATTCCACTACCAATTGACAAAAACCATTTGCAACCGAGCACAAATAAATGAAAAGAAGTGTGCTGAACAACGATCATCATAACATGCCATGGGGCGGTTTCACATCAAGTAAACCAAGTGTACGTCAATTACAAGCTTTTACATGGCTGTTCCTACGCAACTTCAAGGCCACTGAACAGAATTTTCTCCTTGTTTGTTACTGCCTTATCTAATAAACATCGATAGAGCACTGCAACCTCAACTGGCCATGTATAGGCTTTCCAAGAACTTAAGGTAGAGAATAAAATTTGTCCATAATGTACTTGCGTTACTGAAGACTTTCCCATGTTAAGTAAATTTAGCATCAACAAATAAATTTGACTGACCTTCAAATCTATCTTTGACTTGTTCAGTCTTCTTTACTTTTTCTTCATTGAATTCTGCAACCGGGGACTTCTTAGGCGAAGTGGAAGTTGCTTGCGCGGCTCTTTTTCCACTCTCTTTTGGTTCACGCGGTTCTTTCTTCGAAGCTTTCTTGGGTACCGGCTTTTCCCTATGGAACACCATTATAATTTATTCAATATCTGAATAGTTGATTTCTACGTATTCTTAATACAGAAATAGTACGGATGAGAACAAGTTTAGCTATTAAAAGCACAGGTATTCGGATATGATAAATGTGCAACAAGCACCTTGTGGGAATAAATTGGAGGGTTGGAAAAATTCCTGAAAATTAAGGGAGCTAAAATAAATGATAGGGTGGGAGAAAAAGTGCCATGTATATGTTGATGAGCTACTTTCATACTTTCTTTCGTACGCTAAGAAGACGTCTACAGAAGAGAAAATTAAACAATGTTGATTTGACTGTTTAAACCTCCGAAGAAGCTCACTATCTCGCATGAAATCCTCGATAATAAGAAATGGGGGTTTGGAGTAAGCACAAAGGTGGGGCAAACTTTCAAAAATAACATTCAGGGACGATTATTGGGGTCCTGTGTTTAAGTAAATATATACACGTTTTTATAAGAAAATCATTATTTTGCCTGAGCCTCAATTTTCCTAACATTTCCCGAAATTGAGCCTGAGATTTTCTTAAATTTTTCTTAACTTTTACTGAAATAAACTGGCTAGAGTGGTTTACACTTTCGTTGATAATATTGTATAATTGAATTTGAATTCTATCTTTAACATTTTGAATGCAATAATGACGAAATACTGATTTTTGGCCTATAAAAACACTATATTTTGGAAATTGAGCCTCGTGATTCTCTTACGATGGTCTTAAGATTTTGACGATTTGAGCCTCGTTTTCTTATAAACTTTTTTCTTATAAAAAAACGTGTACTTATTTAGACCAAGGATCTTAATGATAGCAGTATGCTTATCATACTGATAGGTTATCCTTGTTAAAACATGCGTTTATTATTACCTATTTTCTTATTACCTATTACAGTTTATTATTATCATTATTACCTATACTCAAGTATATAAAACAACATATGATAAGCAGTTCAATGGGGAAAAACACCCAGCCTTTTCTAGGCATGAATATTGTTATGGACAGAGATAATATGACGTATCTAGCAGTCCGTTATGTAAATAGACTGAGTATTCCAGCGGGTCATTCCCCTATATTCTAGACGCAGTTAGCAGAACTTTCGGGACTAATCTTGTATCGTCTAAATATGATATATGACGTAATTAATGTTCTTTAGCTTTCTAGAAGTCTCTATTACATGTTTATAAATACAGTAGCGTTCTCGAGGATAATCAATCGTTGAATGTGAGCATTACGGACATAGTAAATGTACAGCGTTTCTTATAGTGTAACCGAGCCTGTGAATATACTAAAATAGTTAATAAAACTATTTGTTTGGATTTGTGTGTTTCATTTAAAGACACAACAAATATATCAACCACGCAGTTGGGGGGAGGGTGGTCCTGGAGGGGCAATAACTGTGTTTAATTCCATCCTGGAAGCAATAATTTCCCACACAAAATAGATACCTGACAATATGGGTTTTGCAGGAATCATTTTCATAAACTGAGGTACTTATCTCCAGGTCAACAAATCTGCGGAGCAAGGGTCAATGCCAACATTTGACCTAGGGGAGAAATTGCCTCTCGACTTCCTTTGCCGTTTATGTCTGATAAGTATCTTCGCATGAAGAATTGTTACATAGCCCGAGTAAATAAAACGCCATATATATTTAATTGTACGCCTCTGGCTCAGTGACGTAACGGAGACACTTGGAGCCCTTAGAAATTAAGTACGAGGGGGCTCTTTTGATGGAGCCTTTACGCAAAGTATGGCCAAAAAGCACATGAAATGAATGTGCTGGAGGTCCCGTTTGGTTGGGGGGCCTTAGTTTCTGAATTAAAGTGCCCTAAAACTGCGTTACGCCACTGGTTTGGCTACAATTACTTGGTGGCACATTTTGCTATGGTTTACAATCAAAGACGGCTATGTATGATGCTTTACGTTAAGCAAGAATGTATTTGAAGTGTCCGAAGTACCAAGCCTAGGTGATTAAATGCCTCATAGCGACTTATCCTCTTGATTTAGCAAGATTTCTAGCCTAGTATCTCTGCATGATTTTGTGGCAGATAACCAAGGATGGTTTATAATCAAATAAACAAGGCAACTAACTACCTTTGAGCAGTGCTCGTTTCATTTCTGTTAGTCTCCTTATTGGAAGCATCGTCTAATCCTGCCTGCCAAGCGTACTCCACGTCGTCTCTCGCATCTCCATCCCATTGTCGACTTTCTTCTCTTTCCGTAATTCTCTCTTCCCTAAAGCCCCCACGTCCTCTTGGTCGTCCCCTTGATACCCTTCCCCTTCCTCTCCCTCGTCCACGCTCCCGTGGGGGCCTGTTCCTCTCTCCCTCAGTTCTATCCATTGAAGGTCGATGAGGTCTTCCACGACTTCTGCCTCTGCCACCAACGAAATCCCCAAATTCCCGTCGACCTCTACCACGTGATTTTGATTTTTCAAAGTCCTCTAGTGTTTGCTGGAAGCAAAAACAAGATCAGCTTGAACATGTCCCTGCATTCTATACAATTTTCTGTGAGCATAATCTTATATTTACGGCCATGTGGCCATATCCTTACATGCATGGGCATGTCTCAAAGCAAATCTTCTGACATACCGTACATCCTCGAATAAGCTGCCGGGGGCTTATTTTCAAAAATGAATTTCTGAGTTGGGGTTTATTTGAGGGGGCAAGCTTATTTCAAGGTTTGGCATTTTCCTCAAAAGTTGACAAAAAACCCATTCAACTCAATAAAGCGATACAAAAAGGCTATTTAGCAAACGAAATTGATTGGTCAATAAGAATTTCTTCATTATCATCACGAAAATCGCGTTTCTTTTCGCTTTTTGCCTCCAGTCAAAGTACGTAATACTGCATAGGTATTATCTAGTGGGGCTTTCTTGAAACAAGACATTATTATACAATTATTTTATTAGCAACAATGATTTTCTGGTAGGGGCTTATTTGGAAGTGGGCCTATTTCAGGATTTACGGCAATCATCAGTGTAACCATAACTACCAAAAACAACTTATAATAAAATATAAAATAATATGCTATAATATAGTATAATATAATATAACATAATATAGTATAATATAGTATAACATAACATAATATAATACGATATAATGTAATATAATATAGTATAATATAATATAACATAATATAATATAACATAATATAATATAACATAATATAATATAACATAATGTAATACAATATAACATAAAAGCAATGTAAATAGAAAGCTGCAAAATATGCAAAACAATTACTTCTATTTCCCAAGGTTGTTTGGGCCCTTGTTCCTCTTCCTTGTACAAATCATGTTCCCATCTCCCTGCCGTCTTGTCCCACAGCTGCCTATATTTCCCCCTACGGGGGTTCCTGAATGTAAAAAAACGTTCCTTTTACTAAGGTACCACAACAACATAAATTAGCTTTCCCCATATGTGGCAAATGGGTAAAGGTTGCATGGATATCAGTCTGGAATGCTTCATTCTATATTCTGCAAGTAATTAAGAATTTGGTGTAGCATTAAAACAAAATGAGCACATCATGGCTACCATCTATGTTTATGGAATTCAAAGCTGTTCTGACAATAGATCTAATGTGAAGAATCAAAAGCAAATAATTAAGATGCTTACAAAAATCAGTAACCTACAATGCTACTTACAAACCACTCAACTACATTACAAAGACAATACCCTGGGGCACAAATATCTTGACTACACTAGGGCCATTCCATATAAGGGATAAAGCAAGGGCTTTCAGTAGAAGGCTGCTACCAGTGATTTACCAACAGCTACTTCTTCCTAAACTGCCATCTACATTTGGCCTCAAATGACCTCAAAAAGTACACATACTACGTGACCATCCACGGGACACAGCCACCTACTATTCATGATAAGCCACTTAGTCTCAATTTTATTGAAAGTTCTGCAAAACTAAACCAAAAGCTTGTCTAGCAAATAATCAGAATAGATATACCAACAATCCAGCATTAAAAATTTTCTTGGAAGCAATTATACTTGCACAATCTTTATGCATACAAAAACACACCTGGACTCTTCAACTTTTATATTTTCATAACGATCATCATGGTCCCAAAATCCTGTTCTCTTTGGCACAAATGAAGGATTTGTCACATCTATTTCTTCATCCTCACTAACCTGGAACAAATTTGTACAAAACCAGTCAATGCTAAATGCTGCTTAGACTCCCATTTCAATGATCTGACTGCCTTACCACATTGGTGCCAACTGCTTACAATAATAATCATTATGGAACATGATTTGTTCAATCCTAAAATTGACCTTAAGTGAGCTATATCCTCTACTAATCTTTCAATCTCTAAAAGCTTGCACTATTCACACTACACAAAACCTTGGTTTGTTTAGCACTAATTCTCCAAACAAATGTGTCTGGAAAATAAACCCCATATGTGTGGCTTGTAAGAATTTGTCAAAACTCTCATCTTTAACTTAATGGTGCTAGCAAATTTATGTTGAGTGCAACCAATACACAATACCTAAGTGCTAATCTTGCATGTACTTGCTTCCATCATTGACTTACACTCTGACTGTAACTAGTGATATTGAAAATTATTGGGCCATTCTCACAAAATGTCAGCCAGGAGTGTAAAACAACTCTCTAGCTAGGGGCACAAAATTGGCGAAATCAGCAGAGTATTAATGACAATACAATGTTTTGGAAGTTAAAAATATAATTGGCAAATGTTTTTTGAATTTACAATTTTTTGTTTGATTGAGATTGCTTTCAAAATTGCATCCAACATGCATTTTGTCACATACATCAAAAGACACTACTAAATTTTTCCAGAAAATAAAGAAATTAACTAAATTATTCAAGTTGCTTTGAAACTTCATGTATTAGCATTGCTATTTACTCAACCATTTATGATTCACTCTTAGGAATTCAGAGAAAGCTCAAGAAACAAAACATTACAGGGATCATGTAATTTGTGCAGTGTCATGCAAATGTAAAGCCTGCTGCTAGAAGTAGGTTTTGCTGGATGTAGAGTTATGTTGTTAATATTTATGCTCTGTGCATTCAATTTCCTGAGAAACACATTTTTTAGTTCATTTTGGATGTTTTCACTAGCACTTTAGACCATTTTACCTCAAATTTTTCACTTTGGATGTCAAGAATGTCACATGAGAATGGCCCTGTTGAGCTAAACAGTCATTTTTGCTGTGGAGAAAAATATGCCGTACCTCATCTTCTTCCTCTGTATCTTCTTCATATCCTTCCTGATCCTCTGCATTGACATTTTCACTGATATCATCACCACTTGAAGCATCTGCTGTAGCTTCTTCATCATATTCATCTTCTTCCTGCTCACCTCTGGTTCTAATGCCTAAAAAGAGAGAGTTTGTGACTATCATCTATCTATAGTGGCTTCCAACCAGGGGTGATTTCTAGGGGGGCTCGGGGGACAAGGCCCCACTTGTTAAAATTACTGTTCATTTTGGGGGGCTCAGCCCCCTAAAAATTCTTGCATTGGCCTTGCTTTTCAAAGTGTATTGACCTTGCTTCTAAAGTATTTTTCATTGCTATGATTGATTGTTCGATGCTATATGGTAATTGAGAACTTTCTGATTGGTTATTATACTCTATTAGTACTAAACTAAAGTATCATATCTGCATCTTTAAAAATATGGGCATGGTTGCAGCTACAGCCCCCCTTGCTAATACTTTTAGAAATCACCACTGCTTTCAACCCCTTCTTACGCCTGCACCCCTAAAACAATTTCATTTTGACCTTGCACTTCCTATAATACATACTTTGTTCGAGGCCACAAAAAGCACTTAAGTGGGATCTTCTTGCACACCCTGGAATGACATCTCACACCCTGGCTGGGAACCCCTGATCTATAATCACCAAAACATGGCAAACACTTCAACATAGATATGGGTAAGGGGTGTAAATGGTGTAGATTATCACTGTCTATAAATCATTATTTATGCAACTTCGTCATAGTTCCTCATGCTTACAATCTTCTTTTAGTGGTTGAGGCCAGAGCTTCTCCCTTCTCTATGTCCTGCCACCATCACAAAGATGTGACATACTTGAAGATGTGCTGTTTGCCTTCAAAAATCAAGAAACCTGCAATATTTACTCTTAATTCAAATTCAAAATAGGGTCAATGGAGATATCCTTACCTTGACAATGCCAGCTTGTACATTTGTGTGCCTAATTTATATATGTGTGGATGACAATAATACTAAGGGTACTACTATATTACTATTATTCCTAACAAAGACATGCACTAAAGACACTAAAACAATAACCTTCTGATATTTCTGATACACCATCCTCTTCACCACTTTCTTCATATCCACTTGAGCCTTTATTTCTCCTTCGGTCAACAACAGCATCTGTGCTTCCATCATCTGAAGCAGATCTATCTGATTTGTAGCCACCCTCTTCAGTGTCATTTTCAACAACCTCATCAGCATCACTATTGCCAATTTTTGATTTTGTCTTTTGGGATGGAGAATCTGGCTCTTTCCCTATAAGAATGGACTATGTTATAAGTGACATTCAGTTCACTCTGTCAATAACCTATAGCAGTAGGACTTCAAAGCAATCCTTGTTGGCCTGATTTGAATTAACTAACTTTAGGCCACAGCTGCTCAGATATTGACAAGCCTATGATACAAGCAAACTCTTATGAATTCTTTCAAACTTTTTGTAAGGCCAAAATGAAGCTATCAAAATCAAGACTTCAAACTCTACACACCATACCTGCCCAACACAAAAAGTGATAATTCTTCAGCAGCAAAACCACTCAGTAAATATAAATACAAATACAAATACAGACATTTAGTACAGCACGAAAAAGCAGCAACATTTTTAGAAAAGCTCTTATTTGTCAGATTATAGAATGTTGGATAGCAACTGAAAGGTGAAGCAAAATATATAGCAAGATGTAGATCATGTGTATTCGCATCTGGCTAATATTTTGGTTCACCTTTCAGATACTATCTGATGTTTCCTACTATGAAGAGTGTTTCATGCTGTAGTAACATTCTGCAGTACCAACAGACTATTTAAATATAGATGTATATGTACATAAATGAAAAAAACATGCATCTACATATAAAATACCAGGTCTGCCTAATAATCTTAAATCCATCACAAACCAACAGGTTTATCATACCTTCTGTGGGCTCTTGGTTTAGCTTCTTTGATGACTCTCCTTCTCCATTTTCTACTATCTAAAAGATAATATTGCTATAGGGCGATTCCGCACTTAAACATCACAATTGTGGAGGTTTCAACATTTTTGCTTATAGTTAGTCACTTTGGAACTCCAATAAGAGGTCCCATGGAGACTCATGCACCCCATCATTCCCCCCAGCCAGTAGGCCAATGAAAGTAGGGACTTTGAAATTTGTTGATACAGCTTCAAAAACAGTATTTTCTAATTTTTCATCTTTTCTATTACATAGTCAAGACCTGTAATGTCTGTTATGCCATATCTGTATTGTCCATTATGCAAAACTTTTAAGTTTGCACAAAAATGAAGGGCATTAGATACAAATGACCATTACTTTTCATAAATTTCACACATCTGTGTAAGATGTAATGATTTCAAAAGAATTTAATGATAAATATATATTCTAAAGTGCACAAATGAGTGTCAACTAGGTTGCAAAGACACATCTTTGGTTATGCTTCCTATATGCATAATGGAAACCTACTTTAATGGTAGTCCCTGATGTCAAGTTACGGCCATTTTTTTAATTGAACTTTGCAAGTGAATGCCTCCAAAACAAGGAAAAAGACCCTCATTAATTCTAATTAAGGTATGATCTATGTCTGATTACTCTATGGTTCAAATTTGAGCCAGATATAACTTGTTACTCCCTGCCTTTTCTAATGCTCAAAATAATCAGTGAAAGTCCTTCTGGAAATTTCAAATTATGGGACTAGGGAGAAAAGGGAAATTTGTATGGAAGTGACAAAAAGTAGGCAAAATCAGAATTCATATTCAAATTCTCCATATATGAATTAGGGAGCATGTAAATTCCCAGGGTAGTTGGCAAAATATTTTGAAGTTGACAATAAACTAAAGTCACCCCAAAAAATAATCAGAATTCACAATGGCTGCCATTGACAATTTAATGCAAATTTGGCTAAACTTCAAATGCACATAACTTCAAAACTGTATTGAATTTTGAATTAAAACTTCCAATTTCACCCCTTCATATGGTCTAGTATCTTGAGTAAAAAAAGTGGCCAATTCCGAGATGGAGGGTTTCATGACCTTGATAATTTGAAATGGGCTGGTCCAGATGCAAATATGCTTGAAAATGTCCCCAGGGGGTGGGCATTTGTCCACCATGTACCTAGATTTGATCTCATTCCAATACTAATCTCCACCTGTGTCCTGAAGTGGGTTGAAGGTAGGACTCATTTTGACATGTGCTGAAACCTTTTATGCGTTAAACATACAACCATATTATTTTCATCATTATATGCTTTTGCTGCCTTGTTAGAGTTTTTTTAGAACTTCATCTTCTGGAGGAAAACTGTGAGGTTTCAAGGCTATATCATGAGGCCATGAGATTGGGTCAGAAACCATGGGTCTCATAGCAAAACCGCGAGAGATGGAAGGTCTGGAGTGCATATAATATACAAACG
>WIPJ01004592.1:145708-156794 GCA_018155075.1 Cassiopea andromeda | reverse complement strand
ACAAGTATATTCAAACAAACTCAGATAGCTAAGTCAACGAAATATTATATCCCTTCATCGTAGAATTCCAACAGCCTTATTTTGTTATGCGAATCTCCAGGTTAATAATTCGGTTGGTGGGGGGGGGGCAAATCCATGAAAGATTTTTCATTACCTATAGCAGGTACGTACCTGGTTGTAGCTTTGAATATCGCCCATTAACTAATTAAGCTGGGAAGCGTAAATTTCTACCACATCCCTAATATACTTTCGCTAATATTGCAATAAATTCGTACATACCGCCCGAAAATTGTTGCCAGCTAAACTATCAATTTATTTAACCCACAAGTGGAAGTTTACTGTGCTCTCCTTAATTTATTTGCCCCTTGTTTATGTAAAGACGAATGTATGACCACTATATAAACGTTTTTCCCCAATTGAGACTACGTACACCCCCCACCAACTAATGACAATTGGTTAATATGCTACCCTTAGGTCCCGAATGGGCGCCCCCTGCTTATTTTTGTTGAAATTTTTCCGACACCCTCGCCCCTATTAGGTCCCCTCCCCTCTTATTAAGTTTTCAACATTTCTAGCAGAAACCTTTAAAAAAGTTGGGAGTTTGGTTGAGTTGCCCAAATGGTCAATGAGTGATGTAAAGCAAGACTCAGAAAAGTATTTGCTTCCAATTATGTTTATCGGGGTTTCTTGTATTGGTGCTGGTATGTGCACAGCTAGTCCAAAATTCCAGACCCACGCTTATTCCAACCCCCCACTTATTTGATCATGAAAAATTTTCCAACCACCTGTTTACTAGGAACCCCGCTTATTCAGTTCCTAAGAGTGTGTTGCAGAATTTTAAATATTAATCTATGCCGTAGCTAAATTTTGAGTGGGTGGCGAGTTCATCACTGGGAACTCTCAACAATGCCAAATTTGATGATGTCTGCAGAATTTATCATACATCTTCATAACATCAACTAAAGGCTTTAGTCTGCATTTTTTTCATGAACGTTGGTGTTATGATCTTGTATGATAGCTCCAAAAGCGGAAAAAGCAGAATCCTAACGTACTTTTTTCGTCTGACGCTCGTGAGTGTAGCACACCCGGGGTATGTCACACACTGATATGTATTGGGTGAAAAGATTACTTCAGTGCGCAGCAACAACACCTCCACTACTTCGGGCTTTAATCAAATTTTATGGTACTCATTTTTATATTCTTCTTTAACTATTAGCAAGATTCTTTTGTTCTTCTAGTTGATGAATGGTTTAAAATCTGGTGCTGTTACAAATAACCGTCTTGGAACACTAGCCCAGAAGCATTACGAGAAACTGGTGCAAAGCGTTGAATCCTGAGTCAAAAAGTTACTTTATTCTAAAAACCAAAGCTTGACTTAATAGTCTTTTCTTCCAATATCTTAAAAATTCCTCTCTAGATACCTTAGGTTAATTAGGAATCGTAGATGCCTAGTTTAGGAATATTAGTTTAAATAGCAATAATGCTTCTTGTCAGTATAGTTGTCAAAGTTAACTGGAGTATCAAAAAGAAAGCTACTTAAAAATACTTTTGCATTAAGGGGACGATAAATATTTATTCATTATCTTTTTAAAAAACTCTTGTTAAGGGGATCTAACAAAAGACCAGCTCTGTGAATAGTTTTACTCCTCCTATTTAAATATTTTCCAATGAGGTTCAATGAGGTTCACTTTTCTAAGTTGAGCCTAGTATTGGCTATCCCATCTTTTAAACATGACGGTATTTATTTCCTATTTCGACTAATACCAGTTCAGAAGTTTTAAAATTATTTTGTGTGTATCTTATTTGAACGAGTGTGTTTAGATCAGTAAGTAGTCTTTAATGTTAGTTAGACAATCAGCTAAATATTTTATTTTATCTTAGCTAGAATACAAAAAACCTTCTGGCCTTAATTCGAAAATATACCTACTTCTGTCTCTAAACAATAGTTTCTATTACATTGAAAAAAGTACTTAATTAGACTGGCTTGTGCTCTATTACAACCTAAAAAGGAATAGACATATTTGTCCCAATTATATTCAATTCACAATTCACTTTACCAAATAATATCACTCTGTCCCAAACATTGTCAAACTACTGCTCTTGTTGTGCACGTGTTTTTAACAAGAAAACCATCATTTTGCTTGAGCCTCAATTTTCTTAGCTTTTCCCAAAATTGACCCTGAGATTTTCTTAACTTTTACCGAAATAAACTCGCTAAAATGAGTTACTCTTTCTCTTGTTAATCTTGTATACTCGAATTTGAAGTCTATCTTTAACATTTTGAATTTGATAATGACGTTATGTCGATTTTTAGCCAACAAAAACACTTAACTTTGGAAATTAACCCTTGTGATGTTCTTAAGATTTTCTCAAGATTTTGGTCAGTTGAACATCAGTTTCTTATAAACTTTTTTAGTTATAAAAACATGTATACCTGTAACGACATCTTATCGTGTCCCATTCATAGAATGGATTTGATAGAACGTTCAAGCATGAGTTTATTTGTTGAAAAATATCTACTCCAAATTTCAGCCCTTTTTAGGCATAGGTGATAACGATTAACAGTTGAGCACAATCGTGTTCAAATGTGCTACACAAATTATTTTCTAAGTTGGCCTGCTTCAAGATCTATTTTAAGGAAACTTTCCAAGATCGCATTATACCATGATAGAGCTTGACAACACCCTACTTGTGCATTTTCGAGGACCGTACCCTTCCAGCAACCCAAAATGTTGTTGTTGTTGTTGTTGTTGTTTCAGTTCTTGTTCAGGTCTTGTTGTTTGACTCTACATTCAAGAACATGTCGTACTGTTCAAATTAAAGTGAACTGCAATTTACATGGAATGTAAACTGACCAAATCGCAAAAAACTTCTCCCAAATATGAAAGTGAGAAGCGTAGACACACTTTTAATTTTCCGAGAACACACTCGGGATTTCCTACGCCACAAAGTGTGGCTAAGACCACTCTAAAATAAGCCCTGGCATGCCTATTAAGAAATAAAATCAACAGGTCTTTTTAAATGGATGTTTGATGATCGTCATGGACTTTGCTGTGCATTGTCATAAAGTTGTTAAAATTACCGATTCACGCTACAAGATGAAGAGTGCGATCTAATGTATGATTCGAAAATGAACTGATTCGAAAATAACTGATTCGAAAATAAACTTTCTAAACCCAAATTAGAGGAGTTTCTCAATTTCAGCTATAGCTGGTAGCAAAGATACCATTAAAAGTTTGAATAAAAAGGAAAATTTAATTTAAAAAATGAATAACAAAAAGGTTGCCGAAAGACGCAAAGAAGTAGTGAAGATAGGACAAAAACTACAGCGGAATGTTATGAATATCCTGAATAACTAAGACATTCTCACAAAATTCCATGAAAATCAACACAGAAAACAAGTCAGCAAGAGATGATAAGGCAAGCTCAAACATGAATATTTCCTATCACAAAACAAATTACTGTCTAAAAAGTTTCGCAATTCAGACACGCTCCCCGCCTTTGGAGCGCATTCTGTGGCATTGTACACACTGCTGGGAAAAACTAACATACAAATAGAAGAATTTGAGCATTCTAGAATAGGTGACGTCCTATTCATTAAGAATTATTTGCTCCAAAATTCTCAACCATCTCAAAATAGTGAACTACAGACTTAGACAATTCTACTGTATTTCAAATTGTATGGTACTTCAAAATTTCTCATATAGAGGAGAGATATTTTTAATGGTCTGCCATTTGCTGTATCTTCTTTTGTTCAAGTGGCGCCCAAGATGGCACCAATGCTGACGGGAAAACTCTCATCAATAACTGATTATGCTTGCTTTAATTCTTTTCAACTCCTGAGATCTAATCATCTTGTCTTTTTTGATATCAAAATATCTTTATAAACCAGTAAAAGAAAAAAAAGCATGACAAATTTGTACAAGCTTTGATAGTTTTTCAAAACAAGATCTTTCTGAAAGTCCACCCGTCTTAGCAAATGCTAAGATAACCACATTTCCTTTCCTAAATTAGTACATACTTTCTTTCGCTTGATTTGCATTAAGTTGGAGTACTGCAGCCCCCTTCAAGTTGGGTAGAAGCCCATTTAGAGGGGGAAACCAATAACAAATTTTTGAATTCCTCCCAATTAACTTTGCTCTTTTAGGCAAGTGTAAAGCCCCCTATATTTAAGTCCAATAAACCCTTACCAATTGAGGAATCACACAATTAAAAAACCGAATGCCATCATGCTTGCAAATAAAATTTCTTTGTATCTCTTCAATAAAACTGACTGCACTCTTTCTATAATAACAATTTTATAAGAACACGAGCCTGATATTTGGTGGAAAATTAAGAGCAAGGCTGAGCCTGAAGCCTTGTCGTAAAGTGTATTTCTGGAAAGCAATGCAGAAGCTTTCCATTAACAAATGGAAGTGAAATACCCTTTTCTTGTTAACCTGAGAAGCATTGACAGCCTTGACACTTCTTTGATTTCCACAAATTGGTTGCTCCTAGTGAAACTAAATACAGTGCTAACACTGTCATTTTATAATTGTTTATAAACTTTTTCCAAAAAACATATCAATATGCAAGAGAAATCATCTTGGTTGCTGGTTCTCAATTAATCAAAACATCCAATGCTGTCTTGTATTTTAAGAACAAATTAAGAACAATTCAGCCTCAAAACATGGGAAAAATTAAGAACAGCCAGCCTGAACCTCAATTTTACTGGTCCTTATAAAAAAAGGAGTGAACATAGGTTCCCCTCAATGTATATCAATTTTGTACCATTGACACAAATTGCGTGAGGTGGGATTTGGCGAAGGTTCGTGACACAATTTGAAAGGTTGAGAATTAAAAGGCACCCTATTGAAATCCTACTTTTCTGACATGAAAAGGGTTTAGAACTGTGGCACTAGATTACGCAATGATAAGCAATTTATCCAATTGGCATTAAAGAGTCTTTAGAAAGTAATTGAATAACAGACTGGCCATAAACAACAATTTGTAAAGACCAATAATAAACAAGCGGGCCTTTGTTTGACAAATAAGATGCGGTTATTTGCCCTCGAAAATAATGCATACGACTCGATAAGTCCCTTAGGCCACCTTCAGAGGTACATGTCTTTTTACACGAAAATTTCTGTCGCCCAGTACTGAAACTTTCTTAAATTTTTCACCATTCCAGCATCAAAACTTTCTTTAGACCTTCTTAGCAAAAATTTTTGAGTTTTAATGTTTTGTACATGCAAATTAATGGAAAGCGAAAAAGCTTTATGTACAATTAAAATGATGATAAATTTTAGTAAACAACAGAAGTTAAACTGTTAGAGGGTAGCCAACACTATATACATGACACTATATGCACGTTTTTTTATAAGAAAATCATTATTTTGCCTGAGCCTCAATTTTCTTACCATTTCCAGAAATTGAGCATGAGATTTTCATAAATTTTTCTTAACTTTTACTGAAGTAAACCGGATAGAGCGGTTTACACTTTCGTTATTAATACTGTATATTTGAATTTGATTTCCATCTTTAACATTTTGAATGCAATAACGACGAAATAGCGAATTTTTGCCTATAAAAACACTTAATTTTGGAAATTGAGCCTCGTGATTTTCTTACGATTTTCTTAAGATTTTGACGATTTAAGCCTCATTTTCTTAGAAACTTTTTTCTTATAAAAAAAAACGTCTACACAGGTAAATGGAATTTTAAATACATAGAAACTAAGAAACTCTCAAAAATCTCTCAAAAATCCAGTATTTCACTATCTCAACTTTTTGAGCAGCTGAGTACTACTATTTTATAAGCCACTTTCTTATAAAAAAAATTGTAATGCCAGACAATAGAGGTGTACTTCTGGTCGGATTGGAAGTATACATCCGACAATTGGCCTATGTTTCAAATCCAATTCGAGATTGTCTAATCAGAATCCAATCGAATCCAAGTTTTGATACACGTTTTTTTTATAAGTAAACCATAATTTTGCCTGAGTCTCAATTTTCTTAGCTGTTCCTGAAATTGAGCTTGAGCCTTTTTAACTTCTACTAAAATAAACTGGCTAGAATGGTATACACTTTCGTATATAATATTGTATACTTGAATTTGAACTCCATCTTTAGCATTTTGAATGCAATAACGACAAAATATCGATTTTTGACCAATAAAAACACTTAATTTTGGAAATTGAGCCTCGTGATTTTCTTACGATTTTCTAAAGATTTTGACAATTTGAGCCTCATTTTCTTATAAACTTTTCTCTAATAAAAAAAACGTGCATATAGGTCTGTCTTTACCAACTTGAAAGTAGCTATCATATAAAAGCAGCGTTTGTCCTAGGAGGCTTGATCCATATTTATCTGGCTGGTAGTTTTACTAACAATTCAAAATTGTTCACAAGAGGTTACCGGTACCTGTCGTTCTTCGTGCAAAGAGCAACTTTGAGGACTGAACTCTCCGCACAAAGTGGAAACTCTTTTTTTGCAGTATAAAATAAATAATAATATTGAGGCCTTAAAACGCTTAAATTTAAGAATGATTTAAGAATAATAAAAAGCTAGGGATTCATCAAGGCTCATGAATTTTCGAGTTACAATACACGTTCTTTTTTAATTAAAAAAAGACAATCTTTTTGCCTGAGCCTTAATTTTCTTAACTTTTCCTGAAATTGAGCCTGAGATTTTCTTAAATTTTTCTAATAGCTAAAATGGGTTAAATGTTCGTTATTGATATTGTATACTTGAATTTGAATTCCATCTTTAATATTTTGAATGCAATATCGACGAGATATCGATTTTTGGCCAAAAAACCCCTTAATTTTGGGAATTGAGCCCAGTGATTTTCGTAAGATTTGACCATTTGAACTTCATTTTCCTATAAACTTTTTCTTATAAAAACGTGTACCGCTTTCAAGTTAATTGTTGGATTATAAATTAAATATTAATTGGTCTATTCCACTCTTGCTTTGTTTTATGAGGAAGTAAAGGTCAACAGAAGTTTGGACATATTCCTTTGATCTTCAGGTACAGTTAACCATTGGTGTTTAAGCGCTAGTTCATACGATGGGCCATAGATGACCCGAACCTATTACAGCACTGGTTCAGCCATTGCGCGACCGAAGGGGATGAGCCAGTGTTGAGCCAATGAACTGCGTGAATATGGCTCTAGCTGATGTGTTCTGTGGTTTCATACGCTGAACCGAAGATGAACTTATCTACTCAAATTGCTAAATGCATAGGTTCGGCTCATCTACGTCTCATCGTATGAACTAGCTCTAAAACTAATTTAAGAATGATTCTTGGTCAAAAATCAGAAAAATTTAAAAATAATGATGCTTAATGACAAATTAGGTATTCTTGTGAAAAAAGAGTAATACCATCTTTTTCAAGAATATTTCTGTATGTATTTGCCATGAGATCTCTGCACAGAAAGCTACCTTCTTCAAATATCAGCTGGGATCAGTAGCGTGCTGGGAGAGTATTCTCTAGAGAGGCACTTTCATTATTGAGAAAAATTGTGTCCTCTCATACCTCAAATTGGCGTCCCCTCATACCTCAAACTGACGCCCTCTGGCCTCAAAAAGTATGTTAAAATATCGCTTTCTCGGTTTAGCGCCCCTAAAAAGTCATTCTCAGGGGGGCACGTGCCCTCTTGGCCCTCCCGGCCAGCACACCACGGCTGGGGATCCACAACAGATTAGCTATGAAAAACACCCTTTAATGTTGTACTCAAAACCAGATGTGAACATAAGGATGGAAGACACTATCTACGGTTAAGGGCGGCCCATTTTCTTATTTTGTGGAACAAAATGAATACGGCCAATAGCCCCTAGGCCTCTATCATCTCTGTCGCCCATAAAAAAAGCAACATCTGTCTCTTCATAGCTGTAAAGCTGCATTAACTTCAAAGATCGTGGAATGAAGAGGCAGGGGGGAAATTGAAACTGAATCTTTGTACTCTAGACGTTAAAAGAACAAGTTGAAAGAACAGCCGCTTAAAATAATGGACTAGCAACTCTGATATCAAAATATCCTCCCTACTCCTGTAACTAAAGGTTTGAAATTCCCCAGTTTGAACACCCCTGTTTTTGCTGTCCTACTGGCATGGTTTTCATTTATTTCATTTTCATTTTAACTGAAATTAAAATGAAAACCAACAGCAAAAGTCCGAAAATTTTCCGATGACACGTTAAAATTTCCGAAAATCCGACGATTTCCAAAAGATTGGGGGGAAATTGTCCCCTTGTCCCCCAGCTACGACATCCTTGCGATGCGCGATTGAGTCGAAATAGTAGTGGCCTTTGAGGTCGCGACGGGGCTACTTCGACCATACAGCATGTTCAAAATCAAAAGCCGGAAAGTGAAAACAATATGCTATTTGTGACGTAACACAACAGACGTTACCTCGTGATGTGCAAACAGCTGATTGATAAAAAAATTTCGGCTGCAGCTTCAGGTTAGTTGTGCAATGAAGAGCGAAGAGAGTGGTCGGTCGTTTGATTTTGTGCCATCTAGTAACAGGTGGTCTAATTTTAAAGTTAGTCAAGCGTCTGGAAATTAAGATGTCTTGAGTTACCGCTCTCTTGTAATAGCTCGCCCGGACCTGCCTTGAGCGTGTAGATCAACTTTGGGAAAGCATGCGATAACAAAGGCTATTTGAATTTACGCGCTAATTGAGAAAGAAGGAAAAATCAACACTAATCTTCGAAGATTGAACGTCGAGGCCTTGGTGGCAATGGAAAAGTCACTGTGAACGTAGCTGGAAGATACCGTCTTTAACATTGGTAGAAAAGTTTGATTCTAGCAAATTTGAAGGGGAAATCCCCTGGACCAAGCACGAAAAGTTGTTCAGGGTAGGACGCCACACAAGATATTGCTCATAGTTTGATTAGAGAAAAATTGACTCGTCTAGCAGTATGAAGTGTCTGCGAAAGTTAGCAGGGAAGAAGTGCTTCGTCAAAAGCCATGAACGAAAGCTTTCTACGAAGGAGAAAGATGGCATAGATAAGGGAGATGAAAAGGAGAACATGAAATATGATCCTGAAAAAGACCTACTAAGACATCCCTGCTTTTACTGGCCTGAGCTGAATCAAAAAGAAGGTGAAGAGCTGATAAAAAACAAAGCAAATGGCACATTTCTCTTGAGAAAAAGCTCGCATTCTGAACATAAATATACTGTGACGTACAAGCGAAATGGGAGTGTAGCTTGTGCAAGAATTCAGTTCTGCAAAGAGAAATCTCTTTACAGTTTCAATTTTGCAAGCAAGGACCTACCGAAGACGCACACGATTAGAGAACTTATTACATCTGTAGCTGGCCAAGGGATTACTACAAAAAAGGAGGACTGTAAAACACAAACGGCCTCTGCTATGCGGCTGGAATTTCCCGTCTATAGGACATTATCCTTGATGGAACAGTGTAAGGCTCGTATACTAGAATCTTATCCAAGTATAACAGATGTTGATCAGCTGGAACATGTTCTGCCAAAGTCATTAATAATTGATTTAAAACAATGAATGCGAGAGAAAGAGATACACAGTTTGGCGGGTCATACGCAGTGAAGAAACCTGCAAAATCCACATTGTATATAATTGCAGAGCATGATAGAACACGTTTACTCGTGGTAGGCATGTGAAATATGAAATATTAACTCCATAAAAAACTAACGTGTTTGAATTTTGGTATCACATTGAGGAAGTAAATAAGCTGTTAGACGTGAATAGCAAGGCAGGCATATGTTCTGGTGGTAATATTAAATATATATTACATACATTATTTACAGAGTTGTTCCAACAATAAGGCTTTCCCTGAATTATTGACCAATCCAGACATAATCGAGGACATACCGGCAAATGCCACGCGGGTATCGAACTTAGTACGAATGATAATTTTCTGCACCTGTCTACATCCGGTGCTATTCAAATTAGTAGAAAGAGGACGCAGAGCAACTTTGGAATCGTGTTCAACCTTTGGATCTTATCAAGAGATTTTTAATTTTACGCCTTGTCCAGAATTTACCAGCACGAAACAGTCGGTCTACAATCTACCTCTTTACTGTACATTTATTTTACACTAACTTTCCGACCTCCGCCTGCTAAATGCACCCACCGCTAATCAAATATAGGAACGTTCTCCGACCCCCAGGCTATGAGACCACCCTTCTATTGGGTAACTGAGGGAATGTTCTGCAAAATGAACCAGTTTCTGGTGACATACTAGTGTGCATGTCAAAGAAAAGTCCCCTACCCCAAGACAGGGCAACAGTCCTACTTTTTACATTGCCTAATGAGATGAATTCTGACAACGCAGTCCTCGATGCTTGACGATTTGATCAAAAAATGAATGATACGTAACAGGCACGCCGGGGGATGCAGCCCCCTACTTTTTTGCTAATGATGCCATACAATGGATAGTCTATCATAACTAAGATAGGATGTATTTTATATTCAAAAGGGGGGTTTCTTGCAATCGTTGGGCGTATTTATTAAAATTTTGAAGGGCTCCGCCCCTGAGCCTCGCTTCCACCCCCAATAGGAGCTTGCTACTCGTCCCCAGCCCTCTAACTCAAAAATATGCTCCGGCGTCACTGCGTAATATTACTCAGGTTATTTTCAAGGGTGTTCGGTAATATTGCTAATTGTAAGAAGACTCATTGCCTCATCTCAAGTTCATACAATGTTCTATTGTTTGCGTTAACTATGTATTTCACTTCAAACTACAAATTGCAAGTTCTCCAGCTACTAGAAAAAATCACTAAATTCATTTTCATGCCTATCAAATCATTAATAGTTTATAAAAGCAATTTTTTATTACCTAATTTACTAAAACATGCACAACGTCATCTTCTTATGCATTTACTTATACATTTCTTAACCTTGCTTATTCATTCTTTATTTATTACTGACCAAACCTACATACTAATTATTCTACTGTCCTTATTTTAAGTTCATTTTTCCTTTGATCAATCGTTGAATCAGAAATACTACTGGGTTATTTACTGTATCGTTATTTATGTAACAATTGACCAAAGGCTATGCAACAACTTGAAATTCTATAACATAATACTATGTTCCACTATTACACTTTGAAGGATTATGCAA
>WIPJ01004592.1:119342-132251 GCA_018155075.1 Cassiopea andromeda | reverse complement strand
ATATATATATATATATATATATATATATATATATATATGTATATATTTATCTATATATGCATATATCCGTCTTGCTGCTTCTCTACCTACTGTTCATGCTTCACAACCATATGTTAACAGTGAAACTGTATATGTAGTTAGTAAACTTTCCTTTGTCTTCATATTGACATTGCATTTCATATGTTGCATATAGAATAGATTAATGATACAGATCAAATAATGAAAATGGAAAAATGAAGTAAAGAACTACCCTACCATTTCAAGTTCAAAGTCAAGGATCTTGCAGGGCCCAAAACTTGGAGGTTTGGCTGCAAGGGAAGTTCAAAGGTTATTGGACTAAAACATTCAACTACAGTATTTAAATACTAGACACTGGCCATGAATTTCTTAGAATGGATATAAAGACTGCCATGAAATTCTTGGAATAGATATAAACAAATGTGCAATAAGCAAACACTGCATAAATTGTGGCATAACAGAGGCATTCAGGGCCCTCAGGAGTTCAGAAAGAAGGAGGCCCCTATCCTAATTTTCCCTCCAAGTGTAACAAAAAGTGTTGCTTTTTTAAAAATCTTCGTTGCTATTGTTGTTGTTGTGGTTGTTGTTTACTTTATTTTGAGTAGGCTGTTATAACTAGCTTATTCAGCCAATTTAGGCCTACTATGCATGCCGCATCCAGGCATGGGACCCCTAGTTTAATGTCCCTTCTGAAGGACAGCGGAGTGAGCTGTTTTGGTTGTTCATCTGGAGGTCGCCCATCCAGTTTCTGACCGTACACAACCATGCTTAACTTCAGTTAAGCTAATGGAAATGGCTGGGCCGATTGGCCACTCACCCAGCTTATGACAGTTATCCCACTGTGCATAAACATAGATTAAGGCTTCAAATATGCTTAAAATCATGCAGAATGACCTACTGTCATCAGCTCTTGACTGTCCACATGGTCTCTTGACTGGTGTT
Organism: Cassiopea andromeda; assembly: GCA_018155075.1. Lineage (NCBI taxonomy): Eukaryota > Metazoa > Cnidaria > Scyphozoa > Rhizostomeae > Cassiopeidae > Cassiopea > Cassiopea andromeda. Next base: position 131,291 of record WIPJ01004592.1, on the reverse strand, counting down.
CCTGAGACAACAACAGAAGATGCCCTTCCATGATAGCCAACTGGCAGATAAAGCCTAAAATTGAGTAAATAGTAAGAAGGGTTGATTACATATTGGAGAAACTTGAAAATTAGGGTGAGGATAAATAAACTCAATATTTTTATCACAATTTTCCCTTATGATGATAATTCCAATTATATGACACTACCATATCAACACAATCCAATTAATCCCAACACATTAATTAAACAAATGTTTCAGCCCAAGCTTGGGCCATCATCAGTGCTGTTATCGTAAATCAGATAAACATCTGTTATATGTCAACAGGATCACATTAAGAAACAGGATCACTAACTTTCACGTTTGCTATTAAGCTGCATTTTCCACCATCAACTTATATTGGAGAAAAATTTTGTGTAAATGCTCATATTATACCTTTAATTCATCGAAATGCATGGGCGTTGATTTTCCTTGCAATATTACTATTAAATTATGTCTCATTTAAATTCATGCAAAGAAAGTCCTAACATCATACCAATTTGGCATCAGAGCATTTTCTTTTCCCCTGAACATTGTCCCAACATTTGTTGCATGATTTCTTGAGGAGTAGAAGTCTGTATAGTCACCTGAAATGTGAGAATAATCAGACAAGCTCAGTCAAAATAGTCAAGAATAAATCTATTGTTTACAAGATATGAAAGAATAGCAGATGGCTAGAGTAGTGAGTCATGGACCACTGTTATCTCATGTTCATTTCCAAAGAATATTGAAGTTGCTTTAGTGCTCTTCTTAGGATTTCTCTTGTTCCAATTTTCCTCTGGTGACTATAACTCACTATCGCCAGCCTGATAACAATAAGCCTATTGGCCAAGGTAAATGTTATATTATCTACATCATAATTAGTTTAAAAAGGAGCTCCTATGTTCAGGTTGAAGTTAAATAAAATATGACTTACCAATCTCAGCAGGCAGGTGCATTTGCACTGAGCTCTGTGGAATCAGGCATCTAAAAAATTATGATGCATGTGACTAATAGTAGCACTGATACACCCAAGGATGGCTATACTAAAATCGTAACAAGTGTGCCAATTAATGCAGAAACTTGGACCTATAACTTATGACTTAGCTTCTCCCAACGTTAAACATAATGTTACTATTCATACCCTGTCAAACGCAACATTAACTCATTCTCAGTGTATTGGTACAAATTACTAGCTGCACTTTTTCTCTGCTACGATTGATAACATAATCAAATTTGGTCACAGAAAGGCCTGCTTAGAGCTTTTCTGCTGATAAAAGTCCAAAGAGGGCTGTACAGATTAAGTGTAAAACCATCATAGATACTCAAATTTAAATTTTCCATGCTAACATGTAAAATTGAATGCAAATAAATAAATAAATTGCATATGAAAGAAAGGATTCATCCTCACTTTTTCTGAAGCTCTGTATTGTCTCGGAGCACACCCTAATGGCAGAAATCCAGAAGCAAAAATACATAATCACTAACAATGCTTGATTTATGGATTTTTAAATGCATGATCACTAACTTCCAAAGCACTGACAGTATTTGACAAAACTCAAGTACTAAAAATAGCCTGAAGAAAAGAAAATCTTCTTAAATATTTGAAAATGATTTAAACAAAAGCAGCTTTCCCTTCATTCCCAACTAATACTCCTTTCTTCAAGGTACTATAAATAGCATTAGATCAATCAATAAATATTCCTCCTTTCACTTCTTCACTACATTCTCTTGATAAAATCAACCACTTTAAATTTAAATGCTAACCCCCGATGTTTCATTTTCACTGTGGTTGTAAAATTTTAAAATTTTAAAGTCCTAAATGGTTTTCTAGGATAAAATAAGCAAAAATAGCATCAGAGAAAATAACACAACGTAAAATGAACATAAATTCAACAGTCAGACACCATCAAGAACTACTGGCTAAGGCTAAACCAGGTGTATCACTATAGGAAAGCACTAGCCCACCATGCCTTTTTTACAAATCCACTTCTATTATCCTGTCTAGTAATATTTTGATCTCAAATTTAGGACACTAAATCAATAATCAATAAAACTCAAAACCATTCCAAAAAGGAAGCAAACCTCATTTGCTGAGAGGATCTTTTGCAGAGTTTGTCTGGCTTCTGTCCAAGCAGCTCTTCCAAGACCCATAAATGCATTGAGAGTAGGCTGAAAGGTCATAATGACTGGTGAACATTTCTAAATTCTCTACATATACACAACTGAACAATTTACAGGTATTCCCAGTAGAACAATGTTTAATCAGTAGTTTAGAACTTGTAATGTCATTGCAGATCCATCTAGAATCATAGATGCCAGGACTATAGCCCATAGCCCATAAAATATTTAAGACAGCCAAGCCTAAGCTTGGAAATGGGCAGCTTACCTCACTTGCTTGATTATCTTTGAGAATGGATTGCACAGCAGAATTTTAAGGAATCATAACAATTGTATAGTCTTAAAAAGGGGCAGCTATTTTCATGACTTATGGATAACAATAGATGTGAATTACAAAACTTCACATTGAGTTTCCATACTGCAGTTTGACAAAATTATGAAAAAACTTTGCCTTATCAAGTTGTATGCCACAATGTCAATAATGGAAGAAACAATTCCATCATCACCACCACTATTATCAACACTACCACCCAAGACTATTGCTGACAAGAAATTAGTACACCCCAGGTGCATTAAATGTATATAGTCCTGAAGATCTTTAACATGCATTAAATGGGATGAAATGGGATTCTTTTTGTTATTGGCTTGGGATGATAATGCATAGGTGCAGTGTTTGGTGCACTATAAATAGTCTCTGGTGCACCTTTGGTGAACATCACACAAGGAATGCACCCTGGCATGACACTCATATCATTATTTTAGAAAATCAAAAAATATCTTGAAATTCAAATACAAAATTTATCAACAAACCTGATCAAATACTGATTGATGTTGTGCCAGTGCTGGTCCATTAAACATCTGTTTAACTACAGACAGATCCAAAACCTGATCACCAATGGCAACTCCAATCCTATGCTTAGGCTAGGAAAGAAAAGTGTTTGACAACCATAGTAAATTCACTCATCACCAGCTAGTGGTAAAATATGATGCATCAGGCAGACAAACTGAAAATGTTTTCTAGGAATTGGCAATGACAATAGGTATTGGTCATTAATTGCTTGTGGGGAGGGGATGGAAGGTAATCTCATATATGCAATGGAATTTTTGCCCCCCCTCAGATTTATGTAAAAATTTTGGTTCCCCTCCACAACTTTAGAATAAACTCCATACTCCTTCTTCTAAAATTCTCATTACTTTTCATCCCTCCTCCTTTTGAGAGTGCAAAATTTTGGTCCCCCCTAGATGTCACCCACCCCCTCCCCTGCGAGAAATAAAGACCGGTCCCCATCATTTCAAAACGGTGGGCCATCGAACAGCAAAATCAAGGAGCCTGCAAATCAATGGCAATGTGATGAAAACTGAAGGGAGGTGGCGATGTCTTACAAAGCAGTGTATGAACTTGTAACAAAAAACTACACAAATTAGAAAATTAATTGTGAAAGAAGATAATTATTAACATTGAATGTGGTCTTTACTCTTAAAGTACGTTCTAATACTATCTACCTATGCTTTGTCAACGTTCAAAACTGAAAATGTATATGGATGCATGATAGGAGTTATCAACTAAAGCTAAGTAGGCTCGTTATCTATATGTAGAGCTTCATGCTTCCCTCGTCAAATCTATCAAGGCAGTCATATAAATGAACAAAATGGATTTTTGAAGCGGATAACATAGCAGTACTTGCATATACAACAATGACTGTCTATTCAAGATTTTCAGCCCTCTAGGCCTACACATAATTTCGTGATTATGCATGGAAAACAATGTGCAAAATTTCAGCTCACATTATCATTTGTTGAAAAGATTCCATATGGTAGATTCTGGATTGGAAAGTGGCTGTCTGGTGACACTTGTACGAAAGACATTATTGCAGAGTTAACCAACAGACACAACCAAGAGGCCTTCGACTCAAAAGGGCCTTAATGAACAGGAGACTGTCCACGTGCAAAGGCAAGACAATTAGACAATAGAGAGGTAGGGGAGCGAGGCTCGGCAACTGTGGGTTGTCACACCTCCGTAAACTCCCACTTAACACATAATGAAACCCAGAATTTAAGGGCGAAAAATTATTTAACGTACTTATACAACTAACGGAAAAAAACTTAAAGAATATTCAATTAGAAAAATATTTTTACCTGCAAATAATCAAGAACTGGGAAGCCGGTTCCATTCATTTACAGCAAAAACTCACATAGATACATTTATAAACTTCTTCCCTACCTTATTCGGGACTTTAGCTTTGATTTCTACCGAAAATTAAAGGTAAAATTAAGAATTTTGATATGTCCTTATGCCTGTACCACTTCTATCTACTTCGCTCAAGATTTGCAATCTCATTTCAATGTTTATTCACAATGCAAAATAATTTTGTAGCACAGACTTACCTGACACAAAATTGGTGTTGGTTCGACTGTCGAGGAGCGAATTGGAGTTATTTTTAGCTCTTCTATCATCAACTAGAATTGCTAATGGATGAAATGAAGACTCAAGTTGAGTACATCAGCTCGATTCAAAGATGACAAGGAAGCAGTTCAGTGGCAAACGTTGAAGTTCGAAGTACACGTTTTTCTTTTTATAAGAAAAAAGTTTATAAGACAATGAGGCTCAAATCGTCAAAATCTTAAGAAAATCGTAAGAAAATTACGAGGCTCAATTTTCAAAATTAAGTGTTTTTATAGGCCAAAAATCGGTATTTCGTCGTTGTTGCATTCAAAATGTTAAAGATGGAAATCAAATTCAAGTATAAAATATTATTAACGAAAGTGTACACCACTCCAGCCAGTTTATTTCAGTAAAAGTTAAGAAAAATTTAAGAAAATATCAGGCTCAATTTCGGGAAATGTTAAGAAAATTGAGGCTCAGGCAAAATGATTTTCTTGTAAAAAAAATCGTGTATTCAAAAAGTGAGGGGTCAAGTGAATTAATGGGCATATTTGCAAGCAAAACTGGCAATCTCTGTTCGCCGAAAAGGGGTACTTTGCCTTTAACGTTGTAAGTGGGGGCATCTGCCGTCTGCGCTCCCATGCTGTGCTGACTACGTCCATGCTTTGTGAACATGAATTTTTCATTATGTCTTACGGGCCTTTCCGACTTAAAAGTCTGAGAGTTTTGAGGACAGTATCTTCATGGAGGATTAATGAAACACGATATATGCGTAGTTTGCATTTGATAAGTGCGATTGCACGGATAACAGTGTTACACGCTTTTTTTTATAAGAAAACCGTAATTTTGCTTGAGCCTCAATTTTCTTAACTTTTCCCGAAATGGAGCCTGAGATTTTCTTAAATTTTTCTTAATTTTTACTAAAACAAACTGGCCAAAATGGTTTGAAATTTCGTTATTAATACAGTATACTTGAATATGAATTCCATATTTAACATTTTGAATGCCATAACGACGAAATATAGACTTTGGCCAATAAAAACACTAAATTTTGGAAATTGAGCCTCGTGGTTGTCTTACGATTTTCTTAAGATTTTGACCATTTGAGCCTCATTTTCATATAAACTTTTTTCTCATAAAAAATGTGTATTGGAACGGGCGATCTTTCGCTCCTGCTGTAGCTTTTCGATGTGTGTCCACACGTGCACGTGCGATCCCACGTGCCTCCGGGCACGGACTGAGAATGGCGTAGACCTGGAAAATTTTCCGCAATATTTTGCCTAATTGCATTGAAAATTTATGTGTATGTATGCAGAACATCTTTAAAGTAAAATAAAACTTAATTGATATGAAAAGAAATAAAGAGAGTCTCTATGCAAGGAATCTTTTCTGCGAACGAGAAAACTATTTACAATCGAAAAACTCATCCATATGCCTAAGCCAAAGGAGCCTGTTCTAACTATGTTTATAAAACTTTGAACATTATATAGGAAACTAGTGGTCTTGCGCATTCGTCATACAATAGGCCCTGTCATACGATGTCCCTCCTTGTGGCTTGGTCACAGCATAGTAAATATTGTCACAGAATAAGGACTCTGTGCCTTGATAGAGAACAATCTTCTTCTTCATGTGTCGTCTGCTCCAAGCAGGTCGACAGTCATGGACTTTCACTCCTCTCTGTTGTTTGTCAATCGCACACAATCACAATAATTCAGATTCATCCAATCTTTGATGTTGTCAACAATCACACCCGCAAAAATATAGAGAATGGAGATCAACAGCGAAGTACGCATGATTCTTCAAAATGAGATTTTTAAACTGACTACATATTTCTTCATTCAGTCTATCTTGAAATAATGAGTACATAAAAATTATATGAACACTAATTTCACACACGATCCAAACTACCAGAAATTACAATCGAGGCATTAGAGATCATCGCGACAAAATATCCAAGGATTAAAAAGAGAAAGTCGGTGATATTTCTAAGGCTAATTCACTACCATGAACCTCATTAGATAAAGAAATATTTCTAATATTATGGAGTAAACATATGGCATGATATCCTAGTTGAAACAGTCATCGCTAAACCTTTTGAAGAAAAACCTGAAAGATTACTTTCCAGGGGAGGCATTCCATGTTTTAGCTTACGGGGGCGTAAATCCGATACTTTTGGGTCAAGACTTCATAATTTTCGGTATTTCTGGGTTATAAAAATTTGCAAACTGAAGTCTGATACTTTAAGATACAAAAATCTTTTAAAATTTGATATTTTTGCATTCCCTTCTGGATGCACGTTGAAGGGGCAGCAAACTGGGACAAGCTGTTGACCTTTTTCCCCATAATTTGCCTCCGTAGCCTCTTGAATAACCTACTGATCTTCATAATTACTAGCTGATTTTGCTATTTCTGGTTTCTTGTAAACTGAATGTTGATATTTTAGGGTATTGTCAAAATGGATCGATATTTTAAGGCAGGGGTCGGAAAGCCTATGGCTCACGATCCAGGCATGGCTCTTTTGCTGAGTGGAACTGGCTCACTGGCTCACAGAAAAATTATACCTGACATTTTTCCATTCGCTAAAAAACATGCTCTATTAAAAATAACACATGAATTTAGTCGTATTTACTGTTACGAAAATATGTAATGACTCTCTCATGGAACTGCATTTTGCAATATGAAGCTATAATGGCTATCTGAGGCGAAAAGGTTTCCTAGGGTGTTGTCAAAATGGACTGAGACTTTTAGGTCATGTATTAATTTTGCTGGACTGACTGCCCTGTATGCTCAGTAGTGATTTCTAAAACTTTTATCAAGGGGGCTCTAGGCACAGCCACGCCCATAGTTTGGGTGTGGCCCAACTACAACCACGTCCATATTTTCGAAGATGGAAACATGATAATTTAGTTTAATACTGATATAGTATAGTTAACAATGAGAAATGCCTCAATAACCATATAGCAGTGCACAATTGATCATAGCACTTTGGAAGCAAGGCCAATAAACTCTGAAAAGCCAAATGCAAGTTTTAGGAGGCTGAGCCCCCAAAATGAGCAGAAATTTTAACAAGGGGGCTCCGCTCCCCTGAGCCCCCTAGAAATCACCCCTGCGTATGCTATGTTGCTGAGTTCCCCCCTGGGGACTACTTACTGAAAAAGGACAATTCTACACGGCTTCCTAAAGCCAATTGCAGTGAAGATCAGTTAGTGCCTTCTGGTTCAAGCATCGTCCTTATTTATCATTGTAGATACATTTAATTTGTTTCTGTAATTTATCAAGTCATTTAATTTATCTTAGCCTATTCCGGGTGTATTCTACTGAAGAGACATCGTTCTTAATGAATATTTCAAAAATAAAAATTGTACCTCGAGAACTTTACTGCGAAAATTGACCTCACTCAGAGTCAAAAGACCCAAAAAAGATTGATATTTCTTATTGCAAACATTATATCATACGATGTACAGACTACTGGATTCCCCTGTACAAGTGGAAACGGTACATGAAATATATATAACACAAATTTTTACACTACCTTAACAGCAGTCCTCCAAGTACGAAGTCATCATAGTCCCTAAATTCCCCTAAATGCCCATTTTCTAAGTCTCCCACAGTTATTTGCATTGCGTTATGATTCTCTTACCTTACAAAGCGGTATCTAACCTAGCGTCTGAATTCTCGGCATTCTCAACCAAATGTAAACTGGCTTCGTTATCTACAACATCTACAGCGTCAATACCGTTACCATTTAAGACAGTCACCGTCATAATTTCATGACGATGAGACACTGCAGACTTTTCCGTTCTTATCTCATTCTTAGTGACGTTCAGCAATGTTGTACTTTCACTGGCAGCTTCGTCGTCACTGTCAGATGGCACCTTGACAATTCTCTCTACTCGGAGAGGCAACGGTGATTCATTTTTATCGTTACCACTGGCCACAATTTTCTGGGTGACTTCCTCTCTGCTTGGAACATTGTCTTTGACAGTGCCATTGAAACCATAGTCAACACAGTCCTTAACTGAAGATGGTCTTGGCAACAAGTTAGTCGATGAAACAGCATATCTCCTTTGCACTAAATCTACAAAACACAGAGTCCCACCAACTTCATTCCCTAAATATTCTGAGATTTCTAATAGGTTCTAAGCTAAACTTATTTCTAAATATTTTGAAAATTCTAATGAGTGCACTGCATGAGCAGCCATGGCCTAGCGTTAATGCACTCGACTCAGACAAACGTGGTCCGGGGTTCGAGACCCACCGCAGACCCTTGGTGACGTCAGGAATGGAATCCGGTCCTAAATGCTTGTGCCTGAACTAAAGTCCTCCCAGAGGCACCCTCCAAGTTCAAAGGAATTGGGGGAAACAGAGGTAAATCGAGAGTACGAGAGTACACTGCCTAACTTAGAGTGGTCTTGGCCACTAATAAGGGCCTTGGAAATCTAATTAGTGATCTTAGAAAGAAAACTTAATGGAGAGAAATAGTATGCTTTGATAACTTTCTTGTACACAAGAGCCCTTTTGAGTTGAAATGCTTACAACTCCTCATTATCCCACTGAGCAACAAAAACATAACCAGGAAGAAAAATTTAATGTTTAGTCGGAAAATCTTTTGACTTTTGTCGTTGGTAAAGATGGAGGTTTTGAATTTTATAGGAAAATCTTTTATCTTTGCCCCCTCTACTCTACTGGTCACATGACGCATCTGATATAGAGTTCTTAGTGAGAAAAATTGATTGGCCTAAACAGTAACTTGGTGTGGCAAAATTTTCCTGCAAATTGAAGAGCGTGGTTTGCAGAAATAGTGTTGCTGGAAAATCAGAATAAATTAGGCATGACTGAATACCAATCCTGGACACCTTTTCTCTTCATAGATCATTTCAAACGCTGTATTAAAGATGTCCAAAAAGAAAATCTAAGGCGCAGTGCACAAACAAAAACTAAAAAACGCGCCCATTTTTGCTACTACAAAATCATAGGAACAGCCGTGATCTCAAAATTCTAGGGTAACTTTCTGCTGGGACATCAGGCTACATCTGTTCTCCAGAGTAATCAGTAATCTAGGGTAATCTTTTGCAGGCTACATCTTTTGCAGGGTAGTCAAAAATACCTACTCTCAATTGCTAGATAAACGTCCCCCCGCTTATTAATTTTCGGTTTTTTTCCAACTCCCAGACCTTATTAGGGATCACCGTTTATTAATTTTAAGGAAAATTACTTTTTGTATAAACCCCTCATTTAATTTCCTTTCTTTGTTAGTACAATTTACGCCCAATTTTCAAGGCAAAATAGCATACTGCTGTACATATTTTTGTTTTATGCTTTCTGAGAACCTGTTTCGTTCTTTCAGTCCTTGTATAATCATTTAAAGCTTTTCTCAAATTCCAACCCTCCCCCCATTTGTTTTGATCCCCCGTTTATTAAATTTCGGAATTTTTCCAACACCCTGTCTATTAGGACCCTCCCGTTTATTTGGTACTTGAGAGTACGTGCGATCCAAGATTTTTGCATCCAAAATACAGTTTCTTGTTGCTGAAGCATTTCGAATGTCTCATTTAGGATAAAGCAGGATATAGCAGAGCTTTGAAAGCAAAAGGTGACAGTCATTAATGTTGTAGTTGCGACAATCCCAGTTTGGCACATGTGGTTATATGGTCGATAGTGACGTTGGCACGGGCGATTTTTCGCTCATGCCGGGAATTTTGCTAGTGCGTAGATACGCGCACGTGCGATTACACGTGTCTCCGGACATTTCCTCTAAATATGCCAAGGCGTTCTTTGAAAGCCCGAACTTTATGATCCAGCGTTCAGTATAGATCGGTGTCCTTTTGAAAATGGAATTAATTGCAAAAACTGATTAATATAACTTTACACAATGTCTTACTTTACCAAAAATTGTAACAAAGACTGTGTGAAAAATGTCTGAACACTCAACAAAGATGTGTTCACAGTATGAAAAGTATCAAAAAATTTCATTAACACTCGTTCATGGCATGAACTTTTTAACGCGACATTCATTAGCGGAAATACGATATAAAATCCTTACTATCATTGCCTACACGTTTTTTATAAGAAAACCGCAATTTTGCCTGAGCCTCCATTTTCTTAACTTTTCTTGAAATTGAGCCTGAGACTTCTTAACTTTTACTGAAATAAACATATCCTTTTGTATGAAATGAATAAAGGAAATTACATATCCTTTATTCTTTTTCTTTTTTAATCTTGCAGAAAGGATGTACGTGTTAAAGTATTAAATGAAATGAAAAATAACGTACAGATTTGTTGTAATTACAAAGAAACCCAAATTAAAACACAAACGCGATGAATGATAAACATAAGCGTAGGAGGCGGGGGGCAGGGGGCTAGCCCCCCAAGTTGGGCAGACATCCGTTTCACTTGGGCAAATTTTCTGAAAGAATAATAATTAAAAATAATAATATAATAATGATAAATAATTTATTTACAGTTGGCTAACATCTAACATGTATATAGTTAAAATGAAAACTAATTAATGCCAACTATTTACATAATTAAACAAAACCTAAATTATCAATAAAATTTTTACAGATTCTGCGGGCACACAACTTTAGGAAGAACAATAGGAAATTCGGGCAGAAAGTTTACAGAACATTCACAGCCCCCCCCAAATTTGACGTCCTCCTACGCCCATGATGATAAAGACAACATACCAACAACTCTTCTGGAACTTTTATTTGGATTAAATAATAGGGTCACTTCCGTCTCCTCCAGTGAGCGCTTGATCGAATCTGTAATTGCATTGATTGTCTACAAAGCAAAAACTGCGTCATACTGATGAACTCTATAAGCAGAATCGGCATGATAAGCTTGATGGAAAGAGATTTTTCAAAGGATAGAGCTGTAGATACAGAGTTAAAATTGTTCTTGAGGAAGTAAGACTTAAAATCATAACATCGATGAAAATAAATTAGAAGCTAAATCATAAAATTATGATAAATTATAAAAATAACTAAATTATAATAAATTAGAAGCTAAATCATAAAAGTATAATAAAATGTAATAATTATTAAATTATAATAAATTGTATGACGCTCTGACAATTGCTGGAAGTCAACAATCTTTAAATCTCGCTGAGACAATCGAGTGAACGTTAATAAAGAACGAGCAATCACTTGCAAATCAATAAGGACAAGGGTTTACCATTGTTAAAGAGCCACTGAGAAGATGCTTTGACATAACACGGAGATTTTCAAGCGCAACAATAGCAGTCTCTGCAAATCCATCGTGCCTGAGAAACGAAATGGTAAAACATTGTAGCCCTACTTTACACAATGAATTTCCCTGACACATTATTGATGAGACAGTTATAAATGAATATATGATAGCCAATAAACATAAATATAATACTAAAAATATAAATATATAAGCAGATAAGTAGTATATACATACATATATATATATACATATATATT
>WIPJ01004592.1:100768-119000 GCA_018155075.1 Cassiopea andromeda | reverse complement strand
TTTATGTTTCTACACAAATCAAGTTAATTGCTAATTTACTCTGCATTTCTACATGTATTCGGAAAGTCGTCCTTAAGTGTAGCTGATAATCTATGTTCCCTTGTAACCGTCATTTGGTGAGGAAAGTACTAACCGCACCTACATGATAAAATACAAGCCAATGATCATTTGTTGATATACGTCATTTGGGAACTTGATTCTTGTATAATGTTTAATGGCATCAAGCTCAGACTTCTCAAGCACTTTTAACAATCTGGCATCATCACAATCAAGATTCGAAAAGCCACTTCTTGTCAATCTGCAAGTGAGAAATATGACAGTATGTAAATCACCTGTAGAAGCAAAAGAGCTAGTGAATGCAGTCTGCAATGATGTTAGACGAAATCTAGACCAACTACAACTTGTACTTATGGCTACATCAATGGGTCATACCGGCAAAACTGAATGACACTTGGACAGGGAATTATTTAAAATTACCACTACTTGGCCAATGGCCTAGTAGCCCCTATCCCGTTTAAAAATAATATAGAAAATTATTCGAAATTTTTTTGATATTCTTGATAGTTTGGGAAGCGAGGGTCAAGGGGTATTCCTATTGGAATTCGCTACGATTGAAGCCAGCACTAAGTTCATTAGTGAAATTACCGTAAAAATATGTCCTGCATTTAGAAGATGACTATTCAAATGTAGTAGCTGGAATATTTCTTTCCAAGAGCATTTCTAATATTTTAACATGAAATAAAGAAAATGGTGTTACTGAAATTTTTTATTTCGATTGATAAACAAGCAGATTCTCCAATTTGAAATTGCCACAAATATCATCATTCAGAATCAACATTCAGGTAAGAACATACGATTCACATAAAGATTCATTCAAGGTAACACTACAAGCTTTCTCTATAAGAAAATTTTCCTCCAGTAATAAAACATATGAACATAAACTTTTTTGGGTCTAAAAATTCCAGTACTGAACGTTCTTAAATTTTTGAACAGCTGAATACTACCTCCTCTTTTATATACACGTTTTTTATAAGAAAAACGTTTATAAGAAAATGAGGCTCAAATCATCAAAATCATAAGAAAGTCTTAAGAAAATCACAAGGCTCAATTTCGAAAATTAAGCTTTACTGTTGGCCAAAATTCGATATTTCCTCATTATTGCATTCAAAATGTTAAAGATAGACTTCAAATTCAATGCAATGTTAGTAACGAATGTTTAACCCATTCTAGCCAATTCTACTGCAGAAAAAGTTAAGAAAAATTTAAGAAAATCTCAGGCTCAATTTCGGGAAAAGCTAAGAAAATTGAAGCTCAAGCAAAATTACGGTTTTCCTATAAAAAAAACGTGTAAACCAATTTCTTACAAAAACACGTAACATATCCATGGATTCATTGAGTGTGGGGCAACACCAAGCTCTGCTACGAGTTACTACAGCAGAACGTTAGCTTCTAATATTCGAAAATTGAAAATAATGTTCAGATGATTACCTCAAAACCATTTTACAAAATGATACATGTGATGCTTCAACCATAGCACAAATGTTGTGGTTGTAAATACTAAGAACTGTGGCGATGACATCAGACCTGTAAACATGCAAACAGTATGTGAATGTATAAATATAAACAAGGTTCTTGCAGGACTTAACCTGAGTGATGGCCCAGTGGTAGATCGTCTGCCTCACAAACGGTAGGTCGTGGGTTCGAGCCCGGGCCGAGTCATAACAAAGACTTTAAAAATGGTACTCACTGCCTTCTCGTCTGGCGCTCGACATATGAGAATGGAGTGGGAAAGTTAAACTCGCGTAGCTACCAGTGGACCAGCCCCCCGCTGTAGCTGTCACTGCATTCGCAGACGCGTGGCCTAGGGCTATAGAAACGAAGATAGGTGCCGTCCTATGCGCCATTGGGCACGGGAAAGGATTTTGACTCTTGCAGGACTTTGATAAGAAAATTCAAGGAGTTTTCAAGGACTGTTCAAGGACTAATGTAAAACTTTTAAGGAGTATTGCATGAATATACAGAAAGCCTAAAAAACGAAAATGAGACATTCCTTGGCATATCATGAGTATACTTGCACGATGTATTTTAAACTTTTGGATGTTTCTATCAATCACTTTTTTACATTTTTTATTGCTGTGACGAAGCAGACAGTAAACATTCACAAATTTCAAGGAGTGTGATCAATTATCAAGGAAAAATTCTCATTCTCAAGGAGTTTCAGATGCCCTTTAAAAGATAGTTCGAATTCCAGCACGCCTCAAGAAGTCCAAGGACCTGCATGAAACCTGTATAAATGCATTGCGTGACATGCCATGATGGCGTGATAGCGGGGAGAGTGGCCAAGCGGTCCAGTCAGTTCCATTCGCTTAACTGAAGTTAAGCATGTCTGTGTACGGTAAGAAACTGGATGGGCGACCTCCAGATGAACGACCAAAACAGCTGACTCCGCCGTCCATCGGAAGGGACGTTAAACTAGGGGTTTCATGCCTGGATGCGGCATGCATAGTAGGCCTAAATTAGCTGAAAAAGCTAAGTATAACATGCTACTCAAAATAAAGTAAACAACAACAACAACAAAGGAACATTGAAAGGCATTTTTGTCGCAACCTAACACAATTTACTATCGCGTGATCAGAACCCACAAACACAAATATCTGAGATGCTGAATTGAAGCAGCACAACGTGGAGCTTTATGTGTAAAACAAAAGGCTTTCGCTTCCAGTAGGAATACAATAAATGCACTGAAAAACCACAGAAAACAAGTGTGCTATTGACGCATCTACCTGGTCCCACTTTGACGTGTATACACGCATATCCTTACGTCAGTGCATTCAAAATGGGGAAATCTTTAACCAGTCCATTTGAGTCGATCTATGCTTCTACGAAGGCACCGCTACAATCAGCGCGTGTTGCACACGCTATATTGATAGGAAAACATAAAAAGTACGTCTATCGGAGAGTTTTAAGAAACTGGTGTAGCTGCAACTGCTTTTAGGAGTGGTGCTGAAGAAACTAAATTTGTTGAAAATGGTAACTCTTCGGCAGATAAACTTCCAGACTTTATGATTTAGTAGTTTTCATTACGTGGAATAGGTAGATCTGAATTTCTCTAGGTGGGCTTAGACCTCTTCCACACATAAGAGATGGAAGAGAAAACGTCGGATAGTGACCTAAAAGATATATATTTCGGTTAACCTTTAGGTCACTATCCGACGTTTTCATACTCTGATGAGTGTCGGACGAATAAAGCTTCTAGTATGAGAAAAGAATGTTGACGCTTTTCGTGCTAAGGTAAAACTCTATATTTAGCACATTTGACTTCAAAATAGCAAGTTTAGCCCTTCTTGAAACAAAGTTGGCTCCATGTCTAAAAATAATCCGACAATCTTATTCTGATGCCATTTTGGCCATTTGCATTAAAAAACCAAAATAAACACATTATCATGAAAGCAGAAAACTGTCGTATTTAAATCCATAATTTGATGTCACACATTCGGGGTGGGTGGGTAGTTTTGAATTTGTGACAGGGGGTGGGTATTTGTCTAAAAATGGCAAAATTAGTGTGATGGAAACATTTGGATGAAAGGTATCACATCAAAATAGGACATTACAGTAGTAGGATATAGCTCTGAGATCAGAAAAGGAATTTAAATTTGGGTAAAATTCACTTTAGGCTATGTTTATAAGGATCAACCTCTCTAAGAAAGCTAACCCTTTCTGGCGAGCTCTCTTTTGTAGGCTACATCCGTTATCAAAATCATTTTTATTTCATTAAAAATTGATAAACAATTAGCCCTTTTAGGAGGGAAGGCCTTCTCCATAACAACAACTGCTATCGCAAAAATTTGTTTAGGAATCATTGGATATGTCTTGAAAACAGCCTAGTAAATTGTCGAACTGGCAACTGACATATCTAAAGCTTTATTCAATTTTCAGGAAACTCACTTCTCCTTCAACATAATTCATGCTTGACATGTATTTCATAACATTTGTTATGAGACTATATGCAAAGAAATAAAATGCAAATACTTGGGCAGAGGTAGCAGAGCACAAGTTGGCAAGTGAGTGGAGGCTGTTTGTTATCCAATGTAGCGTGAGCTGTTCTACCCAAGTTTCCATAAAGACAACACCTGCCTTCTCAATAAAAAGGAGGCTACAAAAAGCCCAATTTTTGGCTTTCCCAACCATGATATGTTTGTCGATATATACTTGCCTTGTGCTTGCTGTGATTCTATTCAATATCTGTGTTGGTAAGTTCATCATAACAGGTTTTTCAGATTGCTCGTGACGTGACAATGCACGCTCTGTTAGGGCTGATGTAGTGCTTGCCGGCTAAGTAATAAAGACATTTGCTTTAATAGAGAGACAACTATAATCAATAGCGCTTATTATACTCAACTGATAAAGCATTATAAATATCGTGTTTCCATGATTAGATATCGAGGATGTCTGAAGATAAGAGATAGGGAAAAAAATCTCAAAAGGACAAAAGATAACGGAAAGAAAGAGTGAAGTGGACTAAATTAGAAAAGCACGAAGAAATGGAAACAGAAATGCAGAAAATATTCGTCGAAAAGAAGATAAGACACGAGAAGATTAGATCTAAATCAACCCTGTTCTCAGATCATGGGCCTAGGCACACTTTAAAGAGGTGCGACGACTTTCGTCGTTATCTATTTTCACTGCGCAGTACCTCTTCATCATTCTAACAATATCCTTCTCAAGGTCTGCAGATATAAAGTATCCTGATGTTGTTAACAACTGGAAAGAAGTAGTTCGGGTTAATATAGATTATGAGAGAGTTTGACAGTCAATAGTCAAGTCAATAGTTGGCAGCACTTAACCATTTAATGTCACAGTGAAGCATGGGTGTAGGTGGACATAAAATTTAGGGGGGCTGTAAAGTTTCTGCCCGAAATATCAAATAGAGCTGTAGAGCAGGCAGAAAAGTTGCCCAAATTTCCTATTGTTCTTTCAGACAATTTGCCTGAGTGAGATGGATTTCTGCCCAACTTGGGACGACTGCAGCCCCCCTGCCTCCCGCCTTCTAAGCTCATGCTGTGCAATGATACTATGCAACAGCAAAGGAGCAAACTTTTGCATGTCCAAAAAGTGCTCAACTTGGTGGTCATTTACAAATTCCCTACCCAGAACCTAACATAAGTGCAGACGTGGCTCACTTCGTGGCGTTAAAAACTGTGGATCTGTAATCACAGCCTAATTTACAGTGGTCTTGATCACTAACTGTGGCCTTGGAAATTTAAGTAGTGGTCTTGGAAAGAAAAATTAGTGGGGAGAAATGGGACACTGTGATAAGTTTCTTGATCACAAGTTATTTTTGGTTGAGATGCTTAGCAACAAAAACGAAATAAAAAAGAAGACAAGGAGCA
The DNA here is from genome assembly GCA_018155075.1 of Cassiopea andromeda. Classification (NCBI taxonomy): domain Eukaryota; kingdom Metazoa; phylum Cnidaria; class Scyphozoa; order Rhizostomeae; family Cassiopeidae; genus Cassiopea; species Cassiopea andromeda. The sequence goes on along the minus strand of WIPJ01004592.1, from coordinate 113,610 downwards.
TTGTATAGACTTAAATGACATAATCTGTCTGGCTTAAACATAATAGCTAAGTGAGGCATCATTTTCCTGCAAATTGAAGAGCTTCATCGGTAGAAACAGTGAGTGGCGGCATCACGGGGGGAGCTGGGAGGGCAATTCATTCATATTCAATGAGGAAATGTTAGGGTTGGAGTGAGCAACCTCTACTAAGATGCTGAAATGGGTGTGGTAACCAAATCAGGCTGTCATTGTAAAGCATTGGTCCCCAAAGTCCCCCAGTCTGCAATGGCTGGTACCACTCCTGAAAAGAGTGATGCTGGAAAATCCTCTTAAAATAGGCACCATCTGTAATTGAGGAAAGTGAGAATAGGGTATAGTTATATACTAAAAGTAGATCATAAAAAAGCACCAACCTAATCCCCTGAAAGATATGTTATTGACAAAAAGCTGCAAACAACTCCAAACACAATACAGCTGGATTCTATTGTCTGGTTTCTACTACTATACAACTTTATTGCCTCTACTTCCCTGGTTTCTCATGATATGGATCTGTAGAATATTTTTATAGAAGCTCCTGCTCTTACCTCATGATATATAGAGGAATTTGACAATGATGGTATTTTATATGATTTGACAAAAGGTGTCTCTGTATTTGTAGCAGCTTCCTGTCAAAACAGGAATAAAGCAATTAGTGCATATAAGATAAAATGCTATCAAAAAATTATACCTCTTGGGCAGGGGTCAGGAGCCTTTTTGTCTCAGAGAGCCATTATAGCTTCATATTGCAAAATGCAATTCTGAGAGCCATCAAATATATTTTTAACAGAAAATATTACTAAATGCATGTATTATTACTACTAACAGAGCATGCTTTGTAGCAAAATGAAAAAATGTCAGGTATGATTTTTCTTTCAGTCCGAGAGCCAGATACAGTCATCAAAAGAGCCATATCTGGCTTGCAAGCCATAGGTTCCAGAACCCTGCTCTAGGGTGATGATGTTTCAAACAAAATGAAACTACAGAAACTTGATAGTTTATTAACAAATTAAACAACAAGCTGATAGTTTATTAACAAATTTAACAACAAGCTGAGGAAAGAGCTCATCAAAAGGGCATAGAAGTAATGGAGCTTAATCCATGATCATTTCATAATCTTACCTTGTTATATATCGACAATAGCAAGGTCTCAAGCCTTCCACCTCCCTAAATAAATTAAATGAGCAGAGCAAATGAAAAAACCAAAAATTAATCAACCAACTGAAGAAACCTTTCATAAGCCTTATCTCTGGGATGGATTATCTCCTGAAAATTGCTAGGTTGAGGAGATCATTGAACATACTCATAATTTGACCTTAATCATATGAAAAGTTGGAGTTCGAAGTTGAATAGGAATAGAGATAAAAACAGATCCCTAATGTCATCTATAAAGAGCCAACTTAAAGTATAAATATGCAGTTTAAGTTGGCAATGAAAAATACTTCAAGAATAAGAAATATATATTTCAGGTGCTTGAAATCAGCTTCAAGCATAATTTTCAGGATTCCAAAGGCAGGAAAAGTTAACCTTGACTTTAACAATTTTCCTATGAAAAAGTGACCCAATGAGAATAAACCCCAAAGTTCATCTCACTAAATCAACTGTGAATGTTGATAAAAATTTATTTTCAAGCATGCATTCAAAAAAGCACTTACAAAAAAATTATTTCAAAATAAAAACAGCAACTCACCAAGGCTATTTTGCGTCCCAGTAATGATAAATAAATAGAGATCAAGGCAGGCAGAAATTGAAGAACAAAAAATTGACATCTTTGGTTGCCATTTTTATACAGATTAAAAAGACCTTCATAGAGAAAATCATCAACCTAAAAGAGCACAAAATGATAGCAAATTACAACTCAAAGCTAAGCGGTTAAAACCAGCTTTTGATCTATAGCGGTTAAAGCTAAAGACTCTTTTGATCTATAGCTGGGTACTCCAAACTACAGCCCGCAGGCTGGATGCAGCCCTTGAGACTTTTTTATCCAGCCTGGGGAGACTTTCTTTATGGAAAAAGTAGGGCAATTTACTCGTATCCTGCCTAAATCAACCGCTTACTTGTAAGTTATGCTAAGTAGTAACTGAATAAAATAAGAGTGTATAATTAATTCAAAGCAACATTAGAGTTGTATTTCATTTTATTTGGACCTCAATTGTGTCATCGGCCCCCCCCAACCAGAGGTGTCATGACACCCGTAGAGTAGGTAAGGCCAAGTTCAAAGACTTTCTGATAAAATTCGAAACCTTTATTGTTTTCAACAGCAAAAGTCCAAAAATTTTCTGATGAAACATTAAAGTTTCTGAAAATCTGATGATCTCAAAAAAGTTGGGGGCCATAGCCCCCCTTGTCCCCAGCAATGATACCCCTGCCCCCACCTGCTGCTTAATAGCTGATGCAGTCCTTGAGCAGAAAAGTATGGAGATCCCTGATCTATAGCAGGGTTGTCCTAACTACAGCCCATGGGTTAATTACAGCCTATTTTCCATTTTCTATTGCCTGCACTAAATTCTGGAAACAGGGTTGTGCATCACTTATTATATAAATATTTTTACTCTTTATTAATGAAAATTTGGCCCCTAACCACAAAAACTTTGGATATGGCTGATCTACAGCTCAAATACAGCATAAATCATCTATAAAGTGATGAAAAACCAGGGTTGCCACTACTATTTCAGGAGAAAATTCCCAGATTTTCCCTGATATTCTTATAGTCCTCAATTACTATTTTATCATTTCATTAGACAGATATGGAGCTTTGAAGGGCTTTTAGCCTATTTTTGACCATTCAAATTTTGGTTTCATAGTAAAATGGAACTTTGCTTTATAATGACTGCATAGTGACTGCATAATGACTCATAATGACTAACAGACTGCATAATGACTGCATATAGAAAAGAGTCAAATTTGGTAACTATCACACTCAACTGGGTGTGTGATTGAGTATGGAGAAAAATATCAATCTGTAATGAAACAGTAAAAAACTAAAACTTCCCTAATTTTTTGGTATATTATTGTTTCCCCATGACTTTCTCTGATTGAAAATAACAATCCCAATTTTCCCTGAATTCCCTGATTTGATGTCAGCCCTGGAAAATGTTGAACTTATGGAGAACAATTTGTTGCCCTAATAGCAGCAGTGGTAAGGCTTCTATTTATAAAGTACTTCCTGCTTACTATTATGGTAAATTTTTCGCCAACCAATGGTAATCACCTTCTAGTTCAAAAGCTAAAAGAGTTTAAAATGAGAATTTCACATACCTCTTTGGTAGCAAAACTCTCTAAGCAAATGTTGATATCAGTTATCAGTTCTGCATTCTGGTCATGTTCTTGAACAAACTGATACAACTGCTCTTTATCCTGAAGCATAGATACACTGCTCACCTATGACCAAGAATATAGATTAGAAATAAGGAAAATGAAAAGATATTGTGAAAACCTAGATATGTGTTTAAATAGTGAATACATGAAACAATAAGGCTGACTATGCAGCCCATACTTTACTTCGTTGTATTGAACAACCTACCAATACAAATTGTATAAAAATTTACAAATCTAAGATTGCCTTGACTTATTTCAGGCATTTTTCAACTCTGAACAACCTGTAGAAATATTATTTACTATACCAATGGACTAATGGGCATTCAACAATGACAGATCATGGCCTATAGTGCTTCGATGTAGTACCAAACAACCTTGTTTCCCAGTGCCAGGCTTGACTTACCCTTGGACCAACTCTCTCTTGAAACCTTACCTCAGAGAAGATTGGTGGCTATTGACAATCCAAATCATCACCCATTAATAACATCAGGATATACATTCAGGATCATTGACACTTCAGGATAATAACTATTAATTAACATTTTCAGCTTTTCCAAGACAAAGAGGGTGGGATTGAGCAAAGCCTATACAAGCTTGTGCAAAAATGCATTTATACTATATCGTCAATGAATAGTTATTTTTCCAAACATTCGTTTGAGTTCAAAACCTAATTGTTGAAGAATTGGTCCTACTTTCTAAGGACAATCTATATCCTTGTCACTAGCTTTCCTTTCAGGGCCTATGTTATACCTGTTATGTTATAAGCCAAACAACCTCCTGCACATTAAATAACTTGTCATGTTTGATTATGCAGCTATGACCTACAAGTTAGTGGACAATCTCCAATGGAAAGCTCCTAGACAGAAAATTCTGTGAAATTTAATCAATATATAATATTTAGGGGGATTAATTGCTACATCTTTTGGTGTTGGTGCAAAACAAGATGGTGACACAGCCAGCAAATAATTTTGCAGGTGCATAAAATCCAGATTTTAAATATGTACACAAATTTAATCTCCCAATAAACAGAATTACCACTTATCAATAATCAAATTTCCTCATGCAATCAATCAGATGCTATTCTTACTGCAGCAGATGGCTGATTAAACCGAGAAATATAAAGAATCTCAAAACATCAGTAGACAGGTGATGTACTGTATTCTGTTTTACTTGAACTTGATGCTTCTATCAATATCACGATTGAATAGAAAAGCGGGTACCTCAATCTTCTTCATAAATTCAGTATAGCATTGATCTCGTCCGCTACTGGGCTTGCTCATGTTTGCTCTTCTGAAGTATTTTGATTACTGCTCAAACATGAAGACAAACGGACAAATGTGGCTGGAATTCTCCCACAAAGTTCTGCTAAAAATCACGCTCCATCTACTTCCTACTGTAGGAGAAAGAAACTAACAGGAGAAAGAGTCTAATTTTGACACAGTAATCAGCCTAATTCTCCCAGAAAAATATCCTGAATGTCAGCAGACATGTAAGCAAACATTTATCTCGACTGCAGCTGAGTCTTTGAATTAATAATTTATACAATATTTCCTGATTCCTTGCCGCACTACTTGGATAGTATTTACAAAAGTCGCAACATAGAGGCTATTTCAAAAGTGTAGAGGAAGCAATGAGTACGAGGTTTTTTCAACAGGACAGTTAACTGTGAGAGCAAAGTAGACTTGCAACTAATCAAGTCTTTTCGCATCAATGTCATTTTACAATGAATTTAGCTACAAGTAGAAATACTGTCACAAGTACAGGTAAATCCTTTTATCTATAAGCTGCCATCGAGTTTTTTTAGGAAAAATTTGGAGCAAGTTGTTAATTGACTCTTCAGACTTCTTGGTGCAGATACAGTTTGGAATTTTTGCCTTGCACGGGGGATTTCTCCCCTGCCCACATCAGTTGTCAGCCGCAATTGCATCCGCGTAATTCTTTTAAAATGATTGTTCCAGCCGCGCAAAATTCTTCTAGTAAGACAATTTAATAGGTTACTCTTTACTCTCAGCCACGCACGCAATACTCCTAGCCGCGCAAAGTTCTTATACAAGCCAAGCACAATTTCTAGGTCACGAAGCAAATCCCCCGCACATTATTTAAAGTTTCCAAACAGGATACGGATGGCTTTCTAACTTCGTAAAGTTGCCTTTCGTTATAGGATTTGATGAGATACCAGTTTGGAGAGTATGGTATGTGCATACCAGAGATATTTTTGCCCTAATGCTCCTGCACATCGGGTACGCTTTGGGTGTGGCCAATACAAGTAGTATAAATGGTCGTGGTCCTAGCTGACTTTTATTTTGAATGGTAGATTCATGCAGAGAAGGCAAGTGTACACATGCATGGGTGTGGTCATTGGCTCCCAGTGACATTGCAGTAGGAGGGATCATAGCGGTAGGATAATAGGAGTGATACAGATTCCTGTGCACGCACACATGCGCAATTGAATTTTTCACCAATGACTGCATGCATGTACATGTGACCATAGCTTGTCTGCATGCGTGAGATCTCGTTGTAAACTGCCATACTTTCCAGTATGGGCTGTGAAGTGTACTATCAAGTGCCAAGTAAGCAAGGGGCCCTAGTAAACAGGGGGGTCAGAAAACATTGTGAAAGTTAATAAACCAGGGGATCAAAATAAATGAAAGGGGTCAGAATTTGAAGAAAGGCTTTAAATGATTATACAAAGATGAAAAGAGCAGAAACAGGTTGTCATAGAGCATAAAACTTAAATATAAACAGCAGTACGCTATTTTGCCATGAAAATTAGGCATAAATAATAGTAACAAGGAAAGGAAATGGAATGAGAGGTTTGTAAAAAAAGTCAATTTCCTTAAAATTGATAAACAGGGGTCCAGGGGGTTGGAAAAAAATCAAAAAATTAATGAGCAGGGGGGTGGGGGAGTTTATTTGGCACCTGAGAGTAGTTTTTATTCTTAGTAGTTTGATGAAGAATGATACCTACATTTTACAGATACATCCTGCTAATAAGAACAAGCAACCAGAACTTGCTGTTTTGTTAGCTTATAGTAATTTTTTGCATCTTTTACACCATATTTTAATTTCCCTGCCATTTTGTGACTTATTGTAGCTTTATTGACAAAAAGATGCATCATGGCACTGCGACAGCCAGAAACAGGCCCAATTTACTGCAAAAAGGGAAAACCAAGAAAGCTTGACAAGCCAGTAAGTCTACCTCTGTTATCAAACTACTAATATTCAAGTTCAATCTGTATTTGAGAATATTGATAATAATCACAATGTGGTATTTCTTTTTTGTGCACATCAAATTGAAGCACTCTTTCACAAGAAGCCTATATTTGGGGCTACCAGTTAATTTCCCTAATCTCCAGTTAAGAAGAGAAGAGAGGTGTCCTCATTCTACACATTTCTTGATTCTAAGAAGAGGTTGATAAGCCCATCAGCATGTAATTGATGTCTAGTAAGTGTACTATCATTACTAATTTTAGAGAAAGAAATAATTGACTTTGATATTCTGAAGGTAATTGAAGGGTTGAGAACTAGATTTCTCATAAACTTTATCTTACAGAAAGCATATATTCTTGTAGAAAAGATTTCATCAAAGATCTAGCAAACGACTACAAGTCCCTAAAGTTGAAAGTGAAATATAGAAATTTCTTTATTACTTTGTTTATTTTGTACTTCCTTGCTAGTTATTTTTATTTGGTTTGATGATCAAGCTTGCTGTATCAATTACAAGCAGTTTTTTTCCTTTTATTTAAAATTCTCAGCCCTAGCTATTTTGTTGTATTGTAGTTTAGTGCTTTGCATATCCTTAGGCAATGCTCATTTTTGTGTCTTCCAGATTGATCCAAGAAAGAAGATGATTGGAGATAAGTTGAGAGCAGCAGTGGAGAGTCCTTACTTTGTATTTTTTCAGTATGGAAATATGAAAAATCCAAACTGGAATGACCTCCGATTTGAGCTTGGTAAAGAGAATATAAAATTGACAGTATTTCCAAATAAAATTAGTTGTAAGGTATTAGAAGGCACAAGATATGAGAACTTAAAGTTTCTTTTCAAGAGTTTCACTGCTACCTGTTATAGCACAGAGAATGATCTAAAGGTGTTGCTAAAGATAATGAAGAGCTTTCCACAGTTGCAGTTGATGGGTGGGAAGATTGAGGATAGGATATTGAGCAGAAATCAGATTATTGAGCATGGAAAATTGCCACCAATTGAATCAGTGCAAGCAGAATTCTCACACCTCTTGATGCAGCCAGCACAACAACTGGGAAATCTCTTGAGCCAATCACAAAGACAGTTATCTTCAAATTTAGAACAGTATGTTTCACAAAACAGTGGTGACACTACCAAATAATGTTTAACTTTTTCATGTGTGAAAAGAAAGTTCTCTATGACAATACATAACTTCTTTTCCATTTGCTGAATTTCATACGACTCTATACACTTCCTAGAAATATTTGTAGCTAAAACTTTTAGCAGAAAAAGCTAGTTGTGGAGAGATTGAGCAACCTTAGTACATATCACATCATCTATGAATCAAATGGTAGCTTAATGCTTTACTTCCAATATATTTTGAACTGCAATTTAAATTGCAACCATTATTCCCTACTCAGGAAATTTTTATGAGTAGAACATAAGTACTATATTTCAAAGGCATGGTGGGACATCATCTTCCAGGGGGTTGTCATTACTTTAAGTTATATCTAGATTTTTCAACTAATTTTAGGCATAGTTCAATATCTCTTCTGATGGAGGCTGGAGTGAGTCTCTGGTTTTTTGTCTGGAGATTTGCTCATCCATTTGCTGTCCTAACAGGGTGAAGCTTACCTTCAGCAAAAGAATTGCAGGCTTTCTCATCAGCAAATACTGCATGTGCGGTAATTAGCACGCGCAAATGATTCTGCTGCTACATTCACAATGCTAGAATAATCTTTACATGTGCACGCTCAGATCAAATTAAGAAGCAGAAGGGAATCCTAAGGTTCAACAAAGACTACATTAATCAAACAAATCCTTTCAAACAAGGAAACTACCGTCGTTTATACGAAAATTTGTAAAAATGATTCTTCACAACAGACTATACGCTGGTCCTGACAGTCGCGAGTAGGCGGTGATTGTGGTTAACATGCTAGGGTAGGAACTATGGAGACAAGATATAGGTCATGACCTTTCCAACTGACGAAAATCCATGACCTTTCCAACTGACGAAATCACCATTTGAAGTTACTAGAAAGCGTTCAAGAACAACTTGTGAGTGCGATCAATCGCACGTGCAATGTGATTTGTGCGTGTGCGATCGCACGTGCTAAATGACCAGGCCTGCTAACAGAAACTGGCTGGTCCAATTTGCCATTTAACCCACTGGCGTGCTCATATAATTGAGAAAAGTAGTGCCTCATTATTGATTCAGATTTTAAATTAGCACCCCACAGTATGATGGAAGACCACTATGTTACTTTTTTTATCACATAAAAGGTCTAAACTACAACTGCAATTTAAAAAGTCTGTTGGAACTACAGAACTTTCCCACAGCACGAAAAAGCAGCAACATTCTTTTTACATACTGAGAGCTTTTTTCGTCCGACACTCATCAGAGTATAAAACGTAGGATAGTGACCTAAAGGTTAACCGAAATATATTTCCAGATGCGGTTAATGTGATAGGATGCATCTAATTGGCCCCAAGTGTGACCAATTAGGACCTATTACCATTGTTTACGGAAAAAAAGCTTTAGTATGTGAAAAGAATGTTGCCGCTTTTTCGTGCTGTGGTAAAGAACTGCAATTTACTTCTTTTGCACCATATGCAGCGGGAAAGGGCACTGAGTCATCTTGTCCCAACTGTATATGGTGCTTACAATTTAACAAGTTTACAATAAAGTAAAGAAAGTTCAACTCATATCAGATGCCATAAGATAACAGTTATTAGGAATATACGGACGTACTAGATGTCCAAAAAATCGTTTTAAGTATAGATTGGACAATTACAGATGTCCAATAATACTTGACAGCTATGTGAGATGAACTTTTAAAGCTCAAACCCCCAAAGGAACTATAAGCAAACATAAAATATGTGGTGTGCTGCTAGTAGTTTCATACGCTCATTCCATCCTTTTAGTCGACAAAATATGACTTTGTTACTTTGGTGCCTTCCAAAAGATGACCTCGTTGCATCCTAATCTTAATTAAAAATTGAACTCAAATTTGGAATTCGTTGAGTAATACAAGACAGAAACAGTCTAGGCACATTCATATCTGTTAATTGATGGTGCTTCCATTGTTTGTTCTAAAAGTGCTTCATTGTTGGCTCACTCAATATCCGTTGCCTAATCCATGTTGTTTTGATGTACACGTTTTCTTTATAGTAAAATCACTTTTTGCCCGAGCTTCCATCTCCTTAGATTATCCTGGAAATAAGGTGGAGATATTTGAAGATTTTATAAACTTTTACTGACAGAACGGGTGGCCTGGCTGTTCTTAATTTTTGAGTACAAGAATGAGGTAGTATCGATTTTTGGGAAGCAAAAGCCTTAAATTTAGACCCTAGGCTTTATTGTTTTTCTAAAATTTTTCTTTTGAGTCCTGTGTTCTTAAGCTTAAATTTTTTCTTACAAAAAATATGTGAAGCTGATATAAAATGTCATTCATGACCACTTTCGGCTTTGAGATTAATTGCTTGTGAATCACAAGCAAATAATGGGTATCACAAGTTGTCTTATCTAGCGTCCTTTCACTTTACAACCTGCTATTCACTTGACACAAGCAACCATTTCATTGGCCATTTGAATATCTGTATTATCATCTATGTTTCTAGACGCCAAGTAAGCACTGATATGATTGGTGGTGGGTGTGGGATCGGTAGTGCACATGCAAGCATTAATTGAAGTAGTGTATGAATACACTGGACTGTCAGTCTGGTAGTCCGACGTCAATTTTTTAAACCCTTTGTCTCATTCTCATAGTGTATGCTATGCTGTGGACGGACTTTTTCTCAATGGACAGACTTTTCCCATAAAAAGTACCGACTTATGATAATTTGTGGAGTCTCATACCTCCATTCACTCCTCTATTCTTTTCCTCCCTAACGTAAGTGTTGATTCTATGACCTACTTTCCTTCAAGGCCCTGTTTACATGAGGCAGAATGAAAAGTTCCGTTTAGAACGGTTCCACATTTATAAACTCGCGCTTGTACGAGAGCACTAGAACAGTTGCAAGCCACTCGACAAATTGCTTCAAGGAAGGAACTGCTTACACATAAATTCTCTTGTTAACTTTGTTTCCTATCCGTTTTCTTTTGGCTCGGTTCAAATTGGTTCTACCCGTCGACACGGGGACCAAACGGAACGGTCCCAAATGAAGCTGTTCCTGTAGTGGAGCCAAAGGAACACATATACTCACTTTTTATAAGAAACGAAATCTCTTACTTCAACCTGGATATTTTTTTGCTATTTCGTCAAATCCAGTCTTAAATGCTTCTTAAATTTGAAGACTTCCAATAACAATAACAACCCTGTTTAGGCAATTGTGAGGCAAGAAAAAGAATTCTCAGGTTTGTGAGGCATGTAATGAATGCTAATTTTATTTTCTTGCAAGTTTGATCCAAGATTTACTGGCGAAAACAGTTTTTGCAAGTTATTATTTGAAACTCAGCCTGCCTCTGTTTCTTAAAAGTTGCTTAATTTTTGCCTGATTTCAGCCTCATGTTTCTTATAGACATGCTTCTTCTAAAAAAACGTGCAGTTGTTCTAAACTGAACGGTTCAGACTGTTCTTTAAGCAAATAACTCGCAGTCTTAATTGTTTCGTCTTTCATGACGTAATCTCAATACCTTTTGAGATATGACAACAAAAGAAAAGTAGAATTCTATCATGAAATAGGCCATAACATTGACAACGTTCTAAGTGAAAAATCTGCCCTAACCTGTTCCATCAATTTTTAAATTGGTTCATAAGCAATCCTAATTATTTTCAACAAATGGACGAGGCTTGCTCTAATTAATTCATTTGAGAATCGGTAATAAAATGCTCATATATACACTAATCACATTTGCGATCTCAATGCACTAAAGAGGATATTTTGCAACGACCACAAAAGTCGCAAAGGATGCCTGAAAATAATTCGGCACCAATTCTTTCGGGCTTTACTGTTACTTCATTTAACGCTTGCTAGCAATGTCTAGCTGCATAAATCATAGAACTGGATTAGACACACCGATAATGGTTCCTTAATTGATAGCGAAATTTAAGGTATGAACATGTAGGGGATTACAACAGGCCTTTTGCTTACGGTTGAAAATATAAGAAACTCTGCTTGTAAACATGGCTGCGAGGTTATATGCCGATTTCAAAACGCTTCTGTGTCAAACCACAAACCATAGAATTTTTTCTCTCGATTTTACCTCCGTTCCCGCCAATTCCTTGGGGCTTGGGGGTTACCTCTAAGAGGACTTTAGTTCTGGCACGAGCATTTAAGACCGGATGCCCTTCCTGAGATCACCAATGGCCTGCGATGGGCCTTGAACCCAGGGCCACGTTGATCTGAGTCAAGTGCATTTCCGCTGGGCCACGGCTGCTCAAACCACAAACCATAGGATACAGAGCAATTTTTAAACAACTCTACTACCGTAAATCCTCGACTGGCCTCCCTCGAATAATTCCCACCTTAGAGCTACAACTTATTAATAAACCCCCTCGAATGCGCCCCTACCCAAGCATGTGACTGTACCTATTTGAGAGTCTGTTAGTGCTTTATAGAGCTAGGAAAAGAAAAGGAACCGTTAATTAACGAAAATGTGCCTGTCGTTCAAAAAATATCCTACTGCTTGTATGTGTAGCATCGAAGAAATAGTTTATAAGTGGAAAAATTTCAGCTGGAATTTGATCAACTACCAGAAAATCCAAAAAATGACTAACCCCCCCAGGGGGCTAATTGGAGAATTTACGGTGCTGGACAAAACCAATCTGAGGGCTTTATTTCATGCACAGCCACGCTCGGTCTGCAAGCTTCTTTACCAGTGACGTAACAGAAGTACTCAGGGCTCCTGGGAATTAGTAAGATTGGGCTCCATTCCAGTTTTCGCTCTAAATTGCGCAAAAGACTTGTCTCTCCAAAACCTCTGAGGGTCTCTTATGTAGCCTTCAACTTTCAAAGATCACTTGATTTTGAAGATGCAATGACCCAATTTTACCTGAAATTCTGAAGTTCCGAATGTTGACAGGGTGTTACACCTTCACACTCCCTGTCGTTTTTTTATGCCAACCTTTGAAGAAATTTCCAAACTTTGAAATGAGTCCCCTTGAATGAGCTTTCCCCTTGAATGAACCCCAATCCGAAAATTCATTTTTGCAAATAAGCCCCTGGGGGCTTATTTGAGGATTTACGGTACCTAATCCATGAATCCGAATACTCAATCCAAGAATCCGAATATCCAATATAAGAAGTTACATAGCCAATCCAAAATAAAATATTACATGTCAAGAATCTGAACATCCAATCTCGTGAAGATTTTGATTAAAGCA
>WIPJ01004592.1:44670-80664 GCA_018155075.1 Cassiopea andromeda | reverse complement strand
TTTTATAAGAAAATCACTATTTTGCCTGAGCCTCAATTTTCTTAACATTTCCCGAAATTGAGCTTGACATTTTCTTAAATTTTTCTTAACTTTTGCTGAAATAAACTGGCTAAAATGGTTTACACTTCGTTAATAATATCGTATGCTTAAATTTGAATTCCATCTTTAACATTTTGAATGCAATAACGATGAAATACCGATTTTTGGCCTATAAAAACACTTAATTTTTGAAATTAAGCCTCGCGATTTTCTTACGATTTTCTTACGATTTTGACGATTTGAGCCTCATTTTCTTATAAACTTTTTTCTTATAAAAAAAAGGTGTACGGCAGTGCCAGAGATTAGCGCTAAGTTTGTAGTTTGCAAGTGGTCCGATTAACTTTTGTAACTGATATGTGATACAGTTTTGTGCGTGCTACGAAAGACGTGCACTTTATATTGGCATAATGGAAGCGAAGGTGAACAGGCCCACTTTTATAGCTGACATAAAAAAAATGAGTATATTGGAGACGCAATTGAAATGACTTAAATGTCGAACACCTGAATAACAAACAATAGGGAAATTTGTTTACAATTCTCCTAGGAAAGGTGAGTGTAGCCTGGGATACTCTTTTCTGAGTCACACTCTATACTACTATGCAAAACTTAAACAAGGAAAATTTAAAATGTGCCTGATTCTACTTATCTCTCATAAAGAACACGCTCTAATTCAATATTAATAGCTACTTAATAATTTAATATAGAGCACTCAACGTGAATCAGAAAATGGCATCGAATTTATTCGCATACAAAATATATATAACAAAGCCTGAGACACGATGCAAAAAGCTAAACTGGCAAAATGACAACGAAAGCTTACCAATAATTGATGGTGCAAATCCAAACCAAATCCATCCGTTAAAAGGGTACTGATATACGTTGTATCCATGCATAAGAATGGTTTCCCATTGACACTGCCTCTTTCACATACTACAGCAAGACAAGGAAAGATATTTAGAAAATAATGGAGGACAAAAAAAGCGATGCAAATATGGTAGTGTAAAACTTGAAAAATTGCTACAATAGAAACACGCATAAAAGAACCTAGGCTTTTCTTGGCCAGCCTGGACAGGTTCTTAAGTAATGGTTGGTATTTTCAAGTGCAGCCTGTAACGTTCTTAACAAGGTTCTTATATATATCAGTCTTTCTTAAATAGTGTGTATTGCAAACAACAACTGAAAGCGACTGTTCTATACAGTACATGCCTTGAGCACATTAGCACTGTTTCCAGCACAAGAATTCTTGACGCTTCTCGAGAATGTCTTTTGGCCAGAATTCTTGTTTAATAATTTTTTTAATCTGCTGTGAGACTGAAGAATTCCTAAAACGTTTTAAGGACTCTTGTAGTCGTTAAATAGTGCGTGGCTTTGTTTTTTGTAGAAAATTAATTGGTACACAAACAGCCTATCAAAATTTCTACTCTTAAATTTTTTAATGACACAATATGAAACCATTATAAAAGAACCAATCCCATTTTCAGCTTTTTTGGGGGTTCTTATTTAGGGGGCACAAAAGATGAGGTTTATGCGGGTTTTTACTGTATGACTAGAATGAAAGATGAGGGGAAAAGGCAACATGGCAGCTGAGGGGTTTCAGTGGCCCTGGGGCAATAGAAAAAGACAAGGCCCCATGCGGGCGATAGAGGCAAAAAAATTCAAGGCCCTGGGAAAAAATGATTGCGCAAAGTTAATCTACAAACAGTGATAACACTCGAAAACACAAAAACTCCTGATGAAGCTTGAGCCCTGCACTACTCCCAAATTAGTCTTAAATTTCAGCCATTCTGAGCCTTACTATTCTCATAAATTTTACTCCTAAAAAAGTGCGTAGCATGAAATTTTGGATTTTGATCCTATTACATACTGAATGGTCGACTGTCATTCGCATCCAATTTCCCATACAAAAGGAAAAACACTAGATTTGAAAAGGCTCATGTCTTCGTGTCGACTAATTGGCTGTATACTCTACATATCCTGCTGTGCTTATCGCTTTCAGGCACCTTGCCAGCAGCTGATAAACATTTAAAGCAAATAATATGAGCACTTACTGTAGCAAAATGGAATGATGTAACAAAGACAAAGCAAAGATTATCAATAAAAGCCGCCATGGTTGATGTATTGAACACGTTTTGAAAACAGCTAATTCTAGGTGATTTCCAGACATGACAGTCAACAATCCTATCTCTTCCCATAAAACAAGCAGTCCCATCATTTCGCATATCAGGAGAGCAAACTAAACTTCAAGAATAATTATTGAGCAGATGTTGTTTGAAATTAGCCAGCGTTGAATAACGAAATCTGAGAATTACTGTGCAAAACAGCCACCATACAGGAGAGGTAATGCAAAATAAATCTTAGCCCTGCCTACATGTTGTACTCACTCACATGAAAAAACAATCAAGTTCTGTTTACGAAGAATTGCGCAGCCGTCGGGCACTGCACCATTTGGTGTAACAATGATTATGAAAGCATTCAATCTACTGATCTCTAAAGCCTGGGAAAGTAATCGCTAGTAATCAACGTATCTTATGTGAATTGAAGCTATATGATTAGGGCTTACTCTAAAAGTATGGAATAAAGATCACCTTCAACAGAGGTGTGCATGGAAAAATTCATAGAAGAGCTAAAAAATGTAGGCTTTCCTACAGAAGCAAAATGTAAAATTGTTTTCCCATAATTACTCCCACTGTTTACAATCATTCATCTACCACTGGTCACCCTGTATCCTCTAAGGGCGTGAGTATTATTAGTAGCGCCAGTAACAACATTGTTCTCTTAATTCATGAGAGTTTACTAATCCTTAGAGACCGTCAGACCCTTAATTCCCAAACGTCCTCTATCGAACTCACGCTTTTCTAATTCATTAATTACCCTATAATTTTACCGTGGATTTCATGGTATACCCTTCGCATTGTTATGGCTTATTGATTCAACCTTAAATTCGTTTTCCCTGGGTTCCCCATGTCTATTTTGTTTACCATTTACTTTCCTACAAATTTTGATTTTGTATTCTTTTATTACACTGATGGTGGATCCCTGGAATTAGGGTCCGAAACGTCTGAACTTGTCATGGTTATGTCTAAATAACTGGAAATGTCGAAAATGGAAATGTCGAAATTGGAACTGTCGTAATTAATGGAATCATGTCTCTTATTACCGTTGTAGTCATTCTGCGATTTATTGTAAAACTACACTTCCCTCAAAGTGAATCTATAACTACTTCCCAAGAAGATAAATATTCTCAGACAAAATGGGAGTCCCGCTCCATAGGGGGGGGGGGTTCGCTTCCACTGACTTCCTTCCATTTATGCCTCTGGTCTTCAGATAAAATCCAACTAGCCAAGTATTTTTCAGAAGCTTTTCACGTTTCTGCAGTGGCATTATAGCAAGACAAATTTCACTACCCAAAATAGGGCATGAGATTTCCCGGAGGTCAGAAATCCTAAAAAAATCCACCGGGATTTCGGGATTTCGCGTAAATTTCGGATTTCCGAAAATTGTTGTCAAGGATTTCTGGATTTCCAGGGATTGCTTCATTTTTCCTCAACATTAAAACGGATAGATCTTCACTAGCACATAAAAGTTCTGCCTGGGTCATTGGAGATTGCATTTTTGACTCCATGATATCCTCATTGTTGGGCAGCAACAAAGCTTCTTCGCACAACTCTTCATTATCATTCGAACCAGCCTCACTTTCAGCATATTCAAGGCCTTTCACCAGGTCTCTATCACTGTATGAAGTAAGCCTCATCCCACAATAAGCTGCGAGCTTTATTGCATCTCTTTTCCCTCTAAAACTTGCTGGGCCATGGACTCCACTGTAGGGATACAGAATGTGTCATGAGTTTCCTCTTTTATCTGGAAAAGCTTTCTGCAGAATCTAGGGAAAAGGATGCTGTCAGACTCGGATGATGTTATAAATTCAAGAATGTGAATCTTTTCCAGAATTCCTTTCATCGACAAATTGACAAGAGTTGAAAAAATTGGTGTCATTGACCTCAGAAGGCGAAAAAACTGCTCGCAAGATTGTGATCCAGGCATCCAGGCTCGAAAACATTCTACTGGAAATGCTTTGGTAAGAATGTTATAAACAAGGTTTAACAGCATGTGCGCATGCAGTTCTATGCAAACATAGGCATTGTTTTTGATGAAATGGCCAGATTCGCTTAACTCATTGCATTCAAGCTATGTTCTCCATATCTTCATGAAGAGTACTACCTTCCAAATTAGATACAAGCGAGCCACTGGAGATATTGCTTTGTTTAAAAAACGTTCTTTGCTATGACGCATTAATGCTAAATACACTGCAGTACCAGAAGTACTAAACTCTGGATTCAATTCCACCAAGCATTCTTCCACACAAGGGCGCACTAGAAGTTCAATGCTTGAAAAGTTTTGCTTGTCTTTGCAGTCAAGTGTACAATAGACTAATCCACGTTTCCCATTGGGGAGTGACTTTAAAACTTGTAAAAGATGCCCTTTGCATGCTACCAATGAAACCAATCTGAGGACGTTTGAAGGACTAATCAGTACCAACAAACTTCATAAAAGATGGCTAAAATAGAAGGGAATTACATAAGAACTAGAGAGTATGGATATTTTCATCTTATTTTCGAACGGAATGTGTCGTAAAAATCAGCAGTCCAGGAAAGTACCCTTTCTCAACATACCTGTAATCTTGGCAAGAGCATGACTTTGTTGGGGGCATTTGCTAGATACACCAAACACCGCCTGTCTATTTTCAATGACCCCATTCATCGACTTCACGAATGCAAAGATATTGTCCACTTCGTGTTTTTCCTTGATGATGGATTCATTTCTTGCATAACCACAAAACTGCATGACGTTCTTCAAATAGTTTCCACATGGGGGTATGATATTCCATATTTCTTGACGAATTTCCTGCAAATCTCTCTCGGTAAAACGTCGATCGGTAATTCCACTTTCGCCCACTTCCACAATGTCCGTCACTGGGTACAGGGCACGTGTTTGAGATTGTGCTGGTGACTTTGCCAAGCAGGCAATCAAATTCCATGGCAACCAACAAAATGCTCCTGCAGTGCGCCTTTTAACTGACTGCCATTGGCCAAGATCCGCTTGGAACACTATTTGAGCGATTCTGTAGCACACTTTTAGTACTAGCATGGTAATTTTGTGAAAAATCTCAAACTATAGACTGTTTGAAAGATTTAAAGGATTTGGGGATTTCCTAGGGATTTCCACGGATTTCGGATTTCCAAAAGATTTCACGAGGATTTCGGGATTTTTTTTCCGGATTTCCAGGCAGGGTGCACGGGATTTCCGAAGTGAAATGCCCCTAGTAGCAAGATGAAGGTTCTGCTCAAATTCCGTATCTACATCCTTGAGTTCACACCCCCGATACACTATCAGAACATAGCATTAACTCATTGAAGTAGCATGTATGGCCGGGGTGAAATATCAGAAATAGTGATTATCATAACCACATTGATGATGGTGGAGTTCATTTAAAAAGTAATGCCATAAATTTGTCCAAGGAATATACCTTAAAGGCCAGGGGCTAGTCATGATAATTTGTACCCCCTGGTATCATCCTTGTAGTGTTGTAATGTAGCTATTAGGTTTTTAATTTGTTAATGTAAGTTTTTACAAGTATAGAAGAAAAGAAGTATTCGACTTTCAAACAATGAGGTGAGCTTCGCTCTCGAAAATAAGAAACTAATTAAGACACTGAATTTCAATATTTTTACGTCAAATTAAGGAGCTTTTAGTACTAGGTGCCGATCAAGTTTCTTATAGAAAAATGAGTAGTCGAAAGGCAATATACTGCCATATTGCCAACTGAATTCCTTTTTTTCTATATTTCCATCTATATTTATTAAATTACTTGCTACGTTAGTAGATAAGATAAAGGTAAATTCCTTGGGGATCAAGGTATCTCCAAGGAGATGAGTATAAACTCAACTATTTTTATAGGAATACCAAATTTGCCACTCAGAGCAGCCGTGGCCTAGGGGTAGTGCACTCGACTCACACCAATATGGTCCTGGGTTCAATTCCCATCGCAGGCCATTGGTGATGTCAGGAAGGGCATCCGGTCTAAAATGCTTGTGCCAGAACTAAAGTCCTCTTAGAGGCACCCTCCAAGCCCCAAGGAATTGGGGGGAACGGAGGTAAAATCGAGAAAAAAAACCAAATTGGTCACTTAGCCTCAATATTCTTTACTAAAGCACGAAAAAGCGGCAACGTTCTTTTAACATACGTAAAAGCTTCTTTTGTCCGACCCTCATCAGAGTACGAAAACGTCGGTTATACTCTAATGAGTGTCGGACGAAAAAAGCTTTTAAGCATGTCCAAAGAATGTAGCCGCTTTTTCGTGCTGTGGTAAAGTTCTGTAGTACCAACAGACTATTTAATATTCTTTAACTTTTTTGCTTTAACCCTTAGAATATTCTTAAACTATTCTTAAGTACCAAGGGTGTAACTTCGCCTTAAAATCAATGGAACATGCTCAGATGTTTGTTGAAGTCTTACTTCATCATAAAGCAAAATAAAAGTAGAACAGAATAATAAATACTGTATCTATAGTACAAAATTTAATCTAAAATCAATATTATGACTAGAATACACAAAAGTTCTTTGTCTCGATGGAACTTGATGTTTGCATCATACGTCATAAACTTCAGCAATTCTGAGCCTTAATTCTTATAAACTTCATTCTTATTAAAAAAGAGTGCATTGTACTACTACAGGGGTGGCCAACGCGCGGCTCTTTGCCCAGTTTCATGTGGCTCTTCCAAGCATATTGAAGTGTGTGTTTCTTATGTATGTTTACTTCGCTTGGTTCAAGTAGATATTTTCGTGTGAGAGGAAAGGATGGGGGTGAGGCTCGCGTGTCCTCATGTATTTGATGTAGCTATTTGCCGCATCAAAGGAAAGAATGCGGCTCGTAGCCTCTCTCTGGTTGGCCATCCCTGTACTAGTAAACCGACTATTTTTTCTACCTTTTTCCAATGCAACTAGCAAAGAAGAAACAAGCTATGGTTTTGAAGTATAAGGCGCTAAGTTCATTATTTGCCCTATTATTTATGTCATGTAAAATCAGGGGTGTTGGGATTGAATAGTTCTCTTAATTTGTCTTCAACAATTAGGTAACATCTTTGGACGCACAACAGCCGCACCCTGGCTGGAAAAATAGGGCAATGGAACAATAGGCAGATTTCTATACGAGAGTCTCGACTGTCCTTGAGAATTGATTGCATACCAAATCATTAAGAAACCGTGATGGTTATATAGTCTTGAGTAAGGGCAGCTATTTTCATCACTCAGGGGAATCAATAGCTGTGAAAAACAAGACATGTAAGCTTATTTTGCATACTTCAGTGCGACAAAATCATTTGAGAAACTTTGTCTTATCAGGTTGTATGCAGCATTATCACTAATGAAAGCATCTCTCACGTCGAAAGTTAAACAATCATCAGTGTTCAACATCATGAACACCACTAACGCCATTGACATTGACACTATCACTATCAACGCTACCACCAACACTGTCCCTAAACCATCATTGTTATAACTACCATCATCGTCATATTCCCCATGAACACAAACACGATGATAGCCATAAACACTACGTTCACCATGGCCATCACGTACATGGCGCATAGCATTCTCATGAACTACCTTACTATCACTACTATCATCGTCATATTCCCCACGAACACGAACACGAAAACGATGATGATGACCATAAACACTACGTTCGCTATGACCATCACGTACATGGCACATAGCATTCTCATGAACTACCTTACTATCACTACTATCATCGTCATATTCGCCAAACACAGACAAGACGACGATTAGAATGAGCACTACGCTCACCATTGTCATTACGTAAATCACGCTTAGCATCCTCATCATTTATGTCATTTTACTGAAAGGCAAAAAACAAAAGCGACAGGTTTATACCTGTTTGTGCGGCATCTACATAATTCTGAACCAATATGTCCCCGCCTGATTCTTCATCTAAATTGAAGGAAAAAAATATAAGATAATCTAGCCAAAAATAAGATTCCACCAACAGCTGTTCGCTCTCATTTGCAAACACGTGCAGGGTAGCCAACAGCTAACTGAAATTCTTTTCCAGGATTTTCCAGGGGATTTTCTGCCAAATTTTAGGGGTTTTCCAGGGTACTTTTGATTATGTTTTCGTAAAATATAATTGTCACATATAGATCTTCTGTCTGTACCCATCTACCTTTCATTCTGCATTTTACTTGAAATTGTGTGTCCTTTGTTGGGAAAAGAGACTGCTTGCCACACGACAAATGATGCGATGTTTTTAACCCCAATAACCTGATAGATCCTCCTCAACTGCGTTACTGGAATAAAACATGTAACAGCACTGCAAGGCCAAAAATTGATGCGTGGAAAATCTGCTTCAGAACATGGTTTTTCAGGGGTCACTTGCAATGTCAGGGTTTTCCAGGGTATGTTTCCAGGGGCATACAAAATCCAGGGTCTTCCAGGGTTTGTTGGCCACCCTGACTTGGTCTCGCCTGTTAACAGGTGAGAACAAGTGTTTGCACATGAGAGCTAGTAACATTACTTTATTTAGGCCAATGAAATAAATAACGAGCGGTCGAAAACCAAGTCTGGAGATGAGATGTGCTCGATGGAGCGCGAGCGCCTCCACACTCGCCTCACAAATCCTACTGGCTCGATTATTCAAGCCCCTAGAATTGATCAATGTTTACATTGAAGATATCGAATTAAGAGAAAGATTTTGCCTGAATCTTCCTTGAAAATCTATAAAACAATAATTAAATTTCCTTTCCCTCTCTCCCTTGAAATCGGAAGTTCTTATGTATAGAATTCACATCGTGGACTATATTCGTAGAACGAGCTTCATATTGAGATTGACACAGAAAATAAAACTGCGGAATTGCGACTACCAGTTTCACGATTTCTTGATGATCGAGAAATCGTGAAACTAATAGTCGCAATTCCGCAGTTTTATTTTCTGTGTCAATCTACCTATATTACGCTCTACGAAATGTATTGAGCACTCTCAGTTATAGAGGATACAAGGAATTCAAGTTATATATACATATATATATTTCAATTTTTATAGAAGGTGACCATGTTAGCTGCACTGTTCTATAAGGAGCTAACTATTTACAAATAGATGCTAAAAACTTTGGAAAAAATGCACCGCTTCATATACTTACTTTTGTCAAAAAAGCATAGGCAATTTATCACTAGAGTCAACTTTAATCTCAATTGAATATGCTAAAATTTTGCTATGTCGCCACCTAAAAAGTTTTCTCAAGGAAGCACATGCCCCCACCCTCCCCAGGCAGCACGCCACTGCTAAAACATCATAGGAAATTGATCAAGCGCCTTAATGAATTGAGGAGCTTGATCAATCAAGTACCTAACATTTGCTCAACACTTTCAACACTTTCAAGGCATGCCGAAGACACTAACAAATACTGACCTGATGAATTGTTAAATTAAAGGAAAATTAGGTCAACTTAATTTCAATTAATACAGACGTGGTAGTTAAAAGTCAAAGGAATGAATGAATGAATGAATGAGTGAGTGAATGAATGAGCCACTGACTTAAATGAATGAATCGAAAGAGATGAATTAAAACACACATAAAAGAGGGAACTGAATGGAATCGCAAAAACAAATGAATTTTATTATCTTGAAATGGCAGGTGTAGGACAACTCATCGCTAGCAAAATGCTCAACTTGGAAACAATAACAAAGACATCATAAATTCCTTACCTATTAGGCCAAGTTCTGTTGCTCTATCGAAGAAATACGAGAAAGCAAATATGTTGACATTTTTGACTTGTGCTGTAAAGAAATTTACATAAATTTCAGGCAAGATGATAGAGGAATAAAAACTATGCTTTCAATATTTACAGAAAAATTTGCTTTAAACTTAAAGGACATTCTGGAAAAATGATAAGAATAATTGCTGCGTAAAAGCACTTTGCAATGGAGGCCGTAATACTCAAATCGCAAGCATACACGACAGTATACCCAGAAGAAGTAAAAATAACAACAAAATGTGAGAGGATTGGAGATTTCCAAACAGTGGGCCTAAGTGAAGTAAAATGAGCATTCTGACGGCCGCTAGAGAAAAGAGTTGAAGCCGTACCTACTAGAACGAACATGAAAGCTTATTTTTTTAAAGTTATGCTTTAAAGCAATCAAGAGAAGAAATCAAACTTTGCATGCCATTTGATATTACAACATAAGCTGGGTTCCTGCTAATAACAAATTAGAATATATTCACAAGACAATAGGCGACTACGTGATGGCCAATTTTACAATGAATGGCAAAAAGTCGTTTATTATTAGTGCAATTCTGCGGAATTACTCAATGGGACTCAAGAAGCAGCGGCTAAATCTAGACAATAAACCCACGACCGTATGGGTGGTTAAACTGTGCTTAAAAATAATTCTGCTATGAAAAAGCCATTTAAAAAAAGAACAGCTTAGTAATTCTCAGGATAGCAAATTGGAAATTGGTAAGGTGTGGCCACATATGATTACTCTATTCAGTCCAGCAGCTGATTAGGATAAAGTTTTCTAACAGATGGTTACCAGAAAACATAGGTGCGTATGTACAAGTACTACATATATATATATTTTTTTACAATTTTGAATTACTCAAAAAGCAGAGAATACTTCAAAGAAAGAAATGGAAGGGAAAATGAGAAAATTCTGAAATGATACAGATCAAGGTTCTGATGCAAAACACCCAAAGGAGAGATGGTGTATTAAAAATTGTGTCTATCGTAGGATGACATCAGTTAAGATAAAATTCCACAGAGGATATCTTGCTAGACGGTCAAAACGATTACGAATATGAAGTTGGGGAATTATAAGAACGGTTGCCACTCTTTTTTTATCAATCTTTAGGATATTTAAGGGAATTTAGGAGATTTCATCGTCCATTTTAGGAGGCTTTGCAGGTTCCAGAGAAATTTGGTTAGCGTTGAGGTATCTTTGGGAAAATAATGGATAAAAGGTTACTCGGATGACATGGTATAAATAGGGCAAATGGCCAACATATGTTTGGCATAACAGAAAAAGTCACTAAGCCTATTCAAAAAACAATACATTCACGGTAGAGTTTGAGAGAATTGATGTTTTGACCATTTTTATTACGATAAACTATCACAAAATCATTTATGAAGTTATATAACTGATGAATAGAAATTCAACTTATGAAAAATTTAGAAGAAAATTAGGAGAACAGCAAAATGTTCCTGAAGTTTTAGGGCGTTTAGGATATTTTAGGGTAGTTCTCTTTTTCTATGATATTTTCAGGATTTTTAGGTGTAGTAACCCTGATAAGAGACCAGAGAGTACAGAGAGAAAGCAGAGCGCTTGATAGCAATGCGGTTGAAATTCCTACCTGGTCGATTCATTCCATTTCTGAGCACCACCTTTTTGGCAAAATCACGGCAATTTTCAAAGCTACATTGATCAGTACCCCTAATAGATAAACAATCAACTGGTGAAGATAATCATGCATACGAGCTTTTCCTTACTATAAAAAAGCTATTTCCTCGTCTTTCAATTAGTTGTAGCACCAATCCTTTTTCCTATCTTTAATTCTGAAATTGCCATATAAAATCTCATATACGGATTCCTTTTTTTCTTTATTCGCATAGAATTACAAATAACAATATACAGGACTACACCACGGGAAATACATAGTAACCCTGTGGCAATTACGAATAACTAGTAAACGAAAACTACGCACATGGAAGTAAGCCTATCTGCATAGCATGATAGAATGCATTTGGCAATGGCTAGTGAAAAGTCAAACGTAAAAGTGGAATTACGGGCAGACATGTCAAATGAAAGTTGATAGATTACCATTGCAGGTTCTACCATACTTTGCAGACAGGCATATAAAAGGAAAACTACAAAGAAATTAAAGTTAACATACAAAGCCAATACAAAGTGTATTGATGGCTAATTAAATTAAAAAGAGAGGGGGAAGATTCCTTTCCAAAAAGAGGCAATTACAAAATGGCATTGAGATGATTAACCCAGCCTAAATACTGTATCATTGCAGCAGTACGAATGAAGTTTGCTGAAGAAGATTATCTTGTTTTAGTAAAGGTAACCCCATTGAGGCGAATTGAAACCAAGAAGCATGGAATAATACTTACTTTATTAGAAATGAATGGCCTGCAAACTTCCAGACATCACTGTAACCAGCCGGGAAGCATGGACTAGAGATCTCTAAAGCGTGTTTTGAATCTAGAGTAAAGATTATGAAAGAATTACTGCTCTTCAGTCATGATGGAATGCCTAATAGTTCATCAGAAATTTTATCATCTCCGAGCTTGTTCATTTTCCTACTCTTCAGTCTGAGTAAGAATTTTTCTTGCCGAGAACATCCTGATCGGTAGCTTCCACAAGATATTGTTACTTCTCTACAGTAGGGCTTAGTGGTTTGCTGCAAGTATGGACACTTTATGATCTTCATCGTATCTTCATCTTCATCTACGCATCTGCATCCACGCATCTTCATCCACGCAACGGAGTAAAAGTCCCCACTCACCCTTGATGTATTAAGACCCCCATTAATTCACTTCTTGGAAAATGGCTCAGCTCCGTTTATTGAGAACACTCGTAATGAGGGACTCAGAAGGAATCTGAGACCACCCGCAATGGGGGAACGAATTTCTTTTTTCTGACACCAGATTTTGAAAAAGATGATGTTCTGCAAACTAGATAGCTTTGATCAAAGTTGTGGCAAAATTCGGATACTTTTATGGTACCAGGAATATTTTGTGTAAACTAGATAGCTCTGTCACTAGTGTTGCTTTATACACTACAAAAAACCAACTTCTTCACTTGGTTCGACTGACTCGTACCAGTTCCCTACTGCTCTTCGCCAATCACGGCACGACAAGGTAGAGTTCAGCGCATTAAGAAAATGGTTCTTTGCGTTAGAAGTAAAGCTATACATGCCTGGAATAAGGGAAAGAGGCTAAACTAAATCAAAAAATAAAATGCCACACATGGTACTGTATTCTGAAGCTATTGAAAGTTCCTCAGCCTGACTACAGAAGATATCTGATAGGAGGTGTCCACAAATAAAACGTAGTAGATTTGGAAGCGTTTATATGAAGGCTCTTTGTTTCAAAACAATCATTCAATGCCATTCTTCCACTTAAATCGCCAATTCAGTGATTTGAGCAGTGATTCTATCTCCAAGATGACGATTTAAAAGGATGTAAAGACACGATAATAGCGTACCTTCGTGGCCTACTGCAGATTCATTCAAGATAGCGGCACGGGCAGACATAAGTCCAAGACCAAGATAGCTGCAAATATGAAAACATGCTGAATTCAACAAGACCTATTCCCTTTTACATCTCAAAGATAAGGTGAGACACAAATACGCAAAACAATTGAAATGAAATTCAATGAAAATCAAACACCCCTTTTGTGGAATTTCCCTAGAGAAGAGGATAGCAATACCGAGGGGATAGCTCAAACAATGAAACATATAAATAGATTGCTCAATATAAACAAAATTACAAATACCTAAAGGTATTACTAACTGAAGAAATAAACTATAACAACGATAGGAAACCGATGCAACACGGCTACAAATGTAGAAATTTTTTAACGTCCTAACTTCAATCTCACTCTTTCTACTACGAAGTGAGGCAAATAGGTAAAAGTGAGACTACTTCCTGCATAATGTGACAAGAAGTGGAAATTGGTTGGTCTAGTAAGCATACAACTGTTGATGTCAAGCTTAAATAATGGGATGTATGTAACCACAAATTAAGTAAGATACTATGAACTCATACCTGTGCGTGTACAAAGTGTAAGAATTAGGTGATATATCCACAGATTTAACATATGTTTTGGGAACTTCAGTTGTATCCACTTCCTACAGTAAAACCAATAGATCAATTTCTCAAGGTGTACATGTGGTAATTCAACATCACTCAACAAAAGCCAAGAAGCTTCATTCCAGTCTATCTCAGATTTCCCCTACCTAACAGATCTTCTCTCTTATGTACTGTGCATAGGGATACTCCTGACGCAAAAGTACAAAACACCTTACTTAACATTTCATAAATAAGCATTCTTTAATCTTTCTAATATCTAATGAAATTCATGATAAATTAAAGCACAAACATTTCGCATAAAGGAATATAATTAGGTCGGTGATTCTGAAGAAATTGAATTCATTATTTTTCAGTGGCCTACGTACAACGTCTGCCGAAAGTCCTTGGAACACCCATCCAGTGTTAGGAATTTTCCACCCCCGTCCTGTTTTCGCCGCAGAAATGACAATTGTGAGCCCCCTTCCCCCTTCATACGATGTTGAATCGATAGCCGAAGCCCTTAGCTATTTGGAAAGACACCATTTCTCCCTCCAGTGCTATTCCTATCACCGTCAAACAACTTTGTTGCACGGGGGGAGGGGATTTTGTAGTTCGTCTACAGTATAAATCACAGGAAATGTTTCAAGATTTTTGGCAGACATTGTAGGCCTACCAGACTAACTAAAGCTGATAAACTGCAGAAAGAACTTATATTTAATTAGAAAATACACGTTTTTTTTATAAGAAAAAGTGTATAAGAAAATGAGGCTCAAATCGTCAAAATCTTAAGAAAATCGTAAGAAAATCACGTGGCTCAATTTCAAAAATTAAGTGTTTTTATAGGCCAAAAATCAGTAATTTCGTCGTTATTGCATTCAAAATGTTAAAGATGGAATTCATATTCAAGTATGCAATAGTATTAACGAAAGTGTAAACCATTTTAACCAGTTTATTTCAGTAAAAGTTAAGAAAAATTTAAGCAAATCTCAGGCTCAATTTCGGGACAAGTTAAGAAAATTGAGGCTCAGGCAAAATAATGATTTCCGTATAAAAAAATGTGTATGGTACCTTGCCATTAAGAGGTATGGTAATTTGAACTGATCCACCTCCTAGATCAAGAGCACCATACATTTTACTAACATCAACAGGCTTGAGTTTCTCTGTTGAAAAAACAAGAGATTGGAAACATGAAAGTTCATACCACACTGCACTAGTAATAAAAGAAAAAATTTTACTTAAAATATGGTTGCATGCAGAGAAAGACAATGATTAGAAGACGATAATCCAAACATGTCCTCTGAAAATATAGCTAGTAGTATGAAACATTAAAATTATGCTATACAAATAGCAGGAGTGACGGCCCAGTGGTAGAGCGTCTGCCTCAAAACCGGTAGGTCATAGGCTCGAGCCCGGGCCGAGTCATAACAAAGACTTTAAAAATGGTACTCACTGCCTTCTCGTCTGGCGCCCGACATATGAGAATGGAGCGGGAAAGTTAAACTTGCGGAGCTAACAGTGGACCAGCCCCCCGCTTTAGCTTCCATTGCATTCGCAGACGCGTGGCCTAGGGTTATAGAAACGGAGATAGCCGCCGCTCTATGCGCCTTTGGACGCGGGAAAGGACTTTGGCTTTTTTTTTGATACAAATCTCTATAAAACTTTGAAAAATAGTTTTTGATGCCAAAAAGGAGTAAATTTTGATTTACTGAATGGTAGAAGATACAACTATTCAAAAAGTAACTACTACGTGGCATGAAAATAAGATAAAAGCAGATTTTAAATTGACACTGGTTTTTAATGTAAGGAGCTCAGAAATGTAATAAAAACAAAGAAGTTTTCACTCAAACAGGCAAAGCTTCTGCTAACAATTGATCTAAGTAATAAGGAAGCTTTGCTAAATCCAGCCCTATGTGTAATAGGCAAATATTTAGCATCAGAGTTGACCAAGTACTGAATAGTTCACAAGAAGTCTTCCATGCACAAAAATTTCACCTGATAGCCTGATCCTAAACACAGAGTTGATCAAATAAAACTCTAATTGTATTTGCCAAGTGATTTAATATATTTCTATGAATTTGAAAGAACGAATTTGAATTTATTTTGGTCATTGCTGGTTTTTGCTAATGAGCACACAAGATCTTGTGTGTTGCAGCATAATTTACATCTATAGTGATTTTATACAAAAATGTTATTACTAATATACAATTATTATCAAGACTCTTAATTTACTACCACAAAAATTTTTGTTGCCTTTCAGCAACCTCCTGAGTGAGCATATGGATTGACGTAACTATCAACATACAACATACTCAAAAACTATTTTGCTACAGTTCTATGGAAAACAACTTCACAGTAAATAGCATCTAAAACTCGTTTTTGGAACTAGAGCAGTTTAAAGCTAATTAAAAGCATTGAGGTGTCTTCTCTGATCAATTAAATATACTTGATGTAACCAAAGCTCATAGGATGGAATTCTTGAGTGACATATGACATTCACATGAAAAATTGCTAATGGATTCAAGTAATTTACAAAGACATGGCAATGCCAATTCCTCCTAGCATCAACAAATTACAGGGTTTGTGCTCTAGTGAGTAGATAAAATTAAAGGACTTTGAAAGGAGTTTTTAAGGATCAAAAAGTAATATGCAAAGAGCATTTTTTGTGTGTTTCCTTGACAAAAAGGAAATGATTTCCTAAATAAATCCTCGGCTGAAAATCATCTCCCCCTAGAACTGATCAGAAATAAGGAGTTTTTTATCTAAAGTGTACGAAATTAAGTTACGTTTATGAAAAAAACACAAGATAGATCAAAGGAGTTTTAATGGAGTTTAAGGAGTAGAGCAAACCCCAAATTATAATGAATCAGAAGATGAATAAGAGTATGGGCATACAAGGTAAAATTGAGACTGGAGAAAGTAACAAGATTCTGTTGAAGACCAGAATTTCAACTTGTGATCCAGAAAGAATACAGCTGATGGATATAAATAACCTACAGAGAGGTCACAAAGAAAGTGATTAATTTATGGATTTAGGAAGTGTTCCCTTTAGGAAGAAAAGGAAACTGGTGATAGAAATGATCATCTAGAAGTATTCTCAATAATAAAGCAACTTTGCTTCAAAAATTGCTCTGTCTGAGTATATCTGAAATTGACTTTCTGGAACATTCATGTTCCCTTAGATTAAATCTTCTCCTACTCCAGATAAAATCTTTGCCTCTTAAAAAATACCTCTGGTAAATTCTACACCATGGTACGCTTAATAATTTTTCCAGAAGTCTGAAGATAAGAAAAGTTTTGATCTATCCATTGGTCTCCTAGTCTATAATTCCTTCCTTGATTCTTTTACTTCAAAGATAATGTAAGGACAATCTATTGAAAAACAGAACCAGAAAATTTCATTCAATAAAATCATGCATATCGTGATATGTGATTGAAAGATCAGACTGCTTTCAGAGCCAAGACTCCTCTATTTAGTGATAAAACATACAATGGCCTTTGATATTCATTGTACTTACCTGTCAGATAGTTCACAGTAAGCCAGCCATAAATCCCTGATTGGAAAAAAAATGACATCTTAATGCTTGAAGCAAGAAAAAGTAATTAAATAAGCCATAAATTCTTAATATTAATTAACATAACTCCAATTATTTCATTATTGCTACCATTGTTAAAGGTTGGTTTTAACTCTTTTCACAAAGGCAAATTAAAAGCCTTGATACTTCATTATGAATGATATACTTCCCAAGGCATTCTTTATGATCTTCTTATGCTACTGAAATCTTCAGTCCCTAAATTGATGCAAAGAATCTTCCTAGCTTCATAGAATCCTACAATGGAGTCTATATCAAACAGGGAGCCAAATTCTATAACCAGCCAAACTGCTCAAGTAACTTTGTTGGTGCCAAATTGTATTTATAAGATTACATTTACATATATATTTACATACATACCTCATTAAATTAAATCTATGGAGCACAGTAAATAACATCATTTTGGGTTTGAATACGCTACTTAATGATCCACTAAATTGAGCAGTGTTAATTTTTGTGATGTACAGTTTAGCACACTGCTAATTATTGTGATGTTAATTTGTACAAAATATGAGAAAGATCTATAACCTCTGTAACCGGAGCCATGCATCTTTTTTGTCTAAATGCTTTCTCTCACTATAAATCTTATAATTAAAAACCTGTTTGGTATTTTTTTCCCAGTGCCATCACCAAAAGGTAATGCTCATTGCCATTCTTTTGTTAATAACTATGGATTCAAGTGAAAATCTCAATGTTATCAAAAATGCATTTAAAACAAGCTAATAACACTATTCTAGTGAAAATGGAAAACAACTTTGGAACATACCTTCACTGTCACCATCCATTATTGATACAAAGTCGTCCCCAAGTTTTTGAAATAAACAACCCATGAAAAGTCTTTTGACCTATAAAGAGATAAGCACCACAAAATGAATGAATGTAAAGAAATATTGTAAAACAAACATTGTGAGCTACAATACTCACCAAAAGTCCTGGGACACTTTGCTTATTATTAATCTGGATGGAACATTTGTCCCCCTCCTCGCCATAAACAATGTTAGTTTTTGGGAGAAGTACATGTGGTAATGGAAAAATTTTTAATGCACAATAATGCCAAGTGTCTCCGGAAAAGACCAACATTGTTATAGGAAGAAGGGGTTGAATCTAGGCATGATGGTTGACGTGCTGAGAAAGCTATAGTTTTTTCATACTTTTGTAAAGAATCCCAGGGACTTTTGGCAAACATTGTATTTATCAAAAACAGCTGATGCTATAAAAGTGAGCTTGACTGGCATAATTTGCAAAGTTTAAACTTGTAGCTGAATCAACATACAAGATTACACTTCAGGCAACCAGACAATTAATGACAACCCAGATTAGATAAACTGAAGTTTCCATAAAAGACTACTCACTCCATTTAAAATGAGTTCAGCTTTTTTTCCTGGAAGCAATCTCAGACCAGCTGTAGCCCTCAATACAAGAGGAGTTTTGTACCATTTATCATGTGGGACATACTCTTTGGCAACATTGAGAAGCCCTTTGACACTCTCAACACCCTGAAGCAATGGTGAGGAAATATAGTGCAAGTCGGACAAAGGATGAAAAAGAAAATTGATCGCCAATGCAAAAGTGCAATATCAAGGGGCTAATTCACAATCCCCAGTGACTTTACTCTTATGGTATTAGAATAAAGTAAACGATGATTGCATTTAATTAGAAATAATTACATATTCTGTATAAAAACTAAACATGATAGAACTATAACATAATAAAATAGCATCATACATGTTATATAATCCTAAATTTTTAATTACACTTCTAATGGAAATATAATAAAGCTCAAAGAGCTTTGTAATTTGATTTAAGATAAATCAAACGAAGGAGAATAATAAGTCTGAACTTGCCTTATCTGGATTGTCTGCATATGATGACAGGCCTGGCTTTACCTTTTTAAATATGTCTTTCACAAGTTTGAGGCTCCCTCCTAACACAACAGAACATCTATGAGCTGTCTCATTACTAACAACAATCAAAAGAAAACTTACAGCTAATTAAAAAAATAACATCAACTAACAAATGATCCAATATGCTATATGTTTGTTGTCATATTTCAAATGATAACCTATTCTAGCTGAAAGCAAAGATTTAGGTATCTCTGCTAGATTTGGGTGGAATATTATTGCCATGCACAGGGGTAGCACTACCATCCCTGGGGGCTGGACCCCCTCAAAATTCTGTCCAGCCCCCATCAGCATGTATCTGCAATGTTGTCACTTTCACAATATTGTAAAAGAAAAGAACTTTATCTTTTCTTTTCCTAGCCAATCTGAGGGCGTCTTTAAGTGCAGTGATTGGGAAAAGTTAATGAAATTTCATGATGCATTCCAATATTTTTTGATCCTTCGTAGAGGTGAAATCCAACCAACTTTCTTAGCAGTGCAAATATCATTCAACTTATTTCTATAGAACAAGCAAACTTATGTTTATAGAATGGGAATACATTCATAACTACTTAGGTCAAATAATATGTATCTAACCCATCTACCATAGCTGTTGATCTAATTCTACCTTGCTCTTTCTTGAAATGAAAGATATGAATTCTCGTTCCAGTGCTACCAGCATCAAACACAATACAAAAATAGTCTTCACTTGGAACACTATCCCTAGCAATCGATGTATCTTCTTTTCTATCGAAATAAACATTTTGAGTAAGCTTGTAAACGTTGAAACTGCTGAAGTTGAATCCTGGCTTGGCTAGTATCATATAGACTATGGTTACGAAGCAGAAGCAACCAAAAATAAGACAAAATGACTTTTTGGACGCAGTCCTCCAACATCTCCTTGTGCTGTACATGTCACCATCGTGTTTATGCCTAAACGATGTTGCTGGGTCTAGCAGACTGTTATCTTGCATAGCTAAGTACCTTGAGGGGTGCAAACTTTTCATTTGTCTCTTTCTGTATAGTTAAATTGTAAATCTCGCTTCCCAAACTGTGATGTACGCTGTTAATCAGCTTCCTGAGCTAACTCAGTGCTTAGGCCATGTTTGAATGATGGGTTGATCTGAGCCGCAGTGGTGATTGTCGAAGCAAATAGTAGCCTTCAGATAATCAGCTTCACATGAATATAAGGCCTTCTTGGAACTTGTGTTGGAAATATCAACACTTGTGTCGTTCCCCGAAAAATACGATGCGAAGACTTAGTATCCTAGGCCTGCAACCGCTGCCAAGTCACAAAAGGCGTTGTTACGCAGGCTATGACTAGGCGCCTTCTCAGCAGGCAGAAGTGTTGTTTATTTATAGGTGTGGGAAGGTTGTTAGGGATGAAAGTCAAACGCCAAAAAATAACCATGAATCGAGTGCATCTCGAATCCTCGACCACCACATGTCTCTATACATATCTGCCACAAAAAAGTAAAAGCAGAATTTCCCGACTTTTACCTGACCAAAGGGGCAGTGTCTGCCAGGAGGACTTTGGTGAGCTAAACCCATTAGAGCCAGGACTGTTGTGATCGCACCTATTTTACTGCAAGGATGCTATCAAGTGACCCAAAATTCACCGGTTTTTCCTTTTTCCATATATTCCTTGACTTTTCCAGGTTTTCACTGACTTTCATAAAAATGGGCATTTTCCAGGGTCTGTGGAAACCATGCTATTACTAAATTCAAGGTAAATTATTTCAAATTTAAGTATCCTTGTTCTTTGTGGTCATTCAATAACTGCCATGCACAGGGTCTTCTTGGTCATTCATTTAGTAGGTACGCACCAAAATGATAAAAAGTGGACCCATCCCCCCATCGTGTACGTACTCTTATATTTCTAACAGGAATCTGTTTAAACATCCGATCAATAACATTTGAGAGACAGGAAAATGATCATAGCAAAAGTTTATAAAACAGTAATGACCACACCAAAGAGAACAAAGTATGAAGAAGTATTTTCCATATTAAAATATAACAAAATGCATACAAAAGGGACTTTTTGCGTACGTGCTTAGATGTGCCAACCCCCTCCTCTTTCTACGCATTAGCTTGACCCTCCCCCCTTCGTGCGTACGTACTAAATAACTTACCTCTTTCAGAACTTTGTACTTTGTTATCGCCAGCAGGGGCAGACTATAAACTTACCTGGACAAAAACACCCAGTTACTGTTCAAAAAGATGAAGAGTTTAATGGTGGATTCTAGAGACCTGAGGAAATCGACAGCTTCAAAACGCAGTCCAAACGTTCTGTTTAAAGTGCTATGTACGTAAACGCTTTCCTTATCAGGAGCCATTTTATAAGGAACCTACATGTAGACGGCCGAAATATTAACGCATTTATACTACTAACGGAAAAAAACCTAAGAATCTTCGTAATTTGAAAACTTTTTATCACTGCAAATAATCAAACATTAGGAAGCCGGTTCCATTCATTTACAGTTAAAACTCGCGTGGATGCATTGATAAAACTTCATTCCTACCTTGTGCCTTTGGTTTTGAGTTCTAGCCAAAATTATAGGCAAAATTCAGAATTTTGATGTTTTCTTGTGCCTGTAACACTTATATAGCACTGTATGTGCAGTGATAATTAAGGAACTAATACTCTCAAGTGCCAAATAAACAGGGGTCCTAATAAACGGTGATTGGAAAAAATTTCGAAATTTAATGAACGGGAGGGGGGTTGTAATTTGAGAAAAGGCTTTAAATGATTATACAAGAACGGAAACAAAAAAGGTTATCATAAAGCATAAAACTAAAATATATACAACAGTACGCTATTTTGCCATGAAAATTGGGCGTAAATAGTACTTACAAAGAAAGGAAATGAAATGAGGGGTTTGTAAAAAGTCAATGTCCATAAAACTAATAAATGGGGGGTCCTAATAAGGTCCAGGGGGTTGGAAAAACATGAAAAAATAATAAAGGGGAGACGTTTATTTGGCATCTGAGAGTAAGGAACCTTTAGCACTGGAATTTGATAAAAATAAATATACAAATATGGAACTTTCAGAACTAGGCCTTATGCTAGGTTCCTTATGAAATAAAAACTGTGCGTGTTCACTTTTCTTCGAGTTCCTATACTTCCTACGCGCAAAAAGCTAGAATTAAAAAACACTTATAGGCCAAAAAGCCAAAAAGCTTTCCTACAAAAATTGTGCGCCAAACACAGCATTACAAATTCTATCTAACAAGTGATAGTTGACAAAGAAGAAATGACAACAATTTTTACAATCAAGGTCTTCAGATAACAAAATTCTACTGCCGCAAAAACATACATTAATCTTGCACAATGACATACCTGGCTTCAGAATCGAACTTTACAACCTATATAGACTACAACCAGTGGCGGACACAAGGGGAGGCCAGGGGGCGGTCGCCCCCCCCAATACTTTAAAAAATATGGCGAAGATTCATTAATTGTGGTATACGCCTTAGTTTTCATGAGACGCCCCCCCCCCAAAAATGTCGAAGTGTCGACCACTGACTACAACTGTCACCAAATAATACCATGACGCAGCTTATGATTTCTAAATGGTTCAAAATGAACGTTACTATTCAACTTTCCTGGTAAAAGATCTGACTTAAAAGCCCTAAGAGTGAGCCTATACTGAGACCATAAAGCTTTAAAACAAAAACTTCACCCAAGTGTAAATCAATTCATCTTTATACAACGAGCCTTCGCTTTTCATCCACGTGACAGAATTGGGACACTTCTGCCACGGAGTTATCTTGAATGAACTACGGGTCACGCCAAAATAGCAATGTAAAAATACAGAGCATGACCATAAATTGTTACTAAAATACATGGCAGGAGAGGAGGAGCTGGTTTTGAAGACATCATAATTGCATGCATTTTCATGCAAAAGCTAGAGCTATCGACCTTCAGCAAAAGGCCTCTTTTCGCATTAAAATCAAAACAAGCGAGTGGGTGATAATTTAATATACCTGACTGGCACAACAATATAAATCCTACTCCGGATCTATACAAAGTTATCTAATATCCAAATAACGCCCTAAAATACATAACAGTTCTTTGGCAATTACATGGCTAGCTAGGCGATCTATTGTCCGGTCTTTTAATAACCACGGTAATTACCGCTCTGACCCGAATACCCAGAGCTACCATAACTTTGCTGGCTACCATACCCTTGACTCCAGCCACCACCTCGAGGGACATGGCTTCCACGACTCGAACTGCCGTATCCACCAGACTGTGACACTCCTCCTCCTCCTCGGTATCCACTGCTTCCTTGCCGATATCTGTCGCGATCTCCGCTTCCGCCGCCTTGTCGATATCCTCCGCCGCGCTGCGATGACGAGCTGCCGTAGGAGCCACCTATAAACGGAAATAAATATGGAGCATTCATTACGTAAGGCAAAATGGACAGCAAGCAGTAACTTAATTATATTGGAACACGAACATATGATTCCTTTCTGCAATGCAAGAAAAAATAGGATTCCTAATCTCAGCTCTTTGATATAAACCTATGTCCAAAAATTCATCTTTTGTTGAGGATACAGAGGATTCCCCACACTGCTAAAATCCTAAACAATCTTGCTACGGAAATTAAAAATCCACTAGCAATAGACTTCACATATATAGGGAGTTCTATGCTTCGTGAAAACTATAGTTCATTTCACTTCTATCTATACTTATTTTCACGTAATTTTCAAACTTGAAATTCCACTTCTTATATTAACATTTGTAACAAATTTACTGCATCAAGATCATGGCACTTTCATAAAAAATGTCAACTATATCTTAACTAATTGCAGCTTTACTGGGAGCCATTTGAAAACCAACTTCTTTGCTGAAGGGCTACACTACCCAAAAATTTTGAAAATGACATGAAATTAAAGACAAGAAGGCATGAAATTTAAAGTAAAACATTAATATATTATCATTTACATTCAATTATGCAATTTTTAATAGATTCATTGCAGATGTAGAAATAAACATATAAATAAATATTCCATAAAAATAAAATAACAGATAAACAAACAGTAAATGGAAGACAAATTACCGCTGCCACTGTAACCTCTCTGTCCACCTGAGTAAGAACTTCCGCCATACGACCCTCCACCACTATATGATCCATATCCGCCGTATGAGCCGCTGCCATATGAACTACCACCCATTCTTTGACCACCATACGAGCCCCCACTGCTACCATAGCCGCCACTATGTGATCTGCCACCGTAGCCACCACCATAATTTCCGCCATAGCTACCGCCGTAACTGCCTCCATAGCCGCCTCCGTAACTACCGCCATAGCTTCCACCATAGCCACCACCACCATAGCCACCGCCATATCCACCACCATAACCGCCACCATAGCCACCATAACCACCACTTCCATAACCCCCACTACCATAACCACCACCGCTATATCCACCGTAGCCACCGCGGCGATAGTCCCTCGAGGGTCCTCTACGGTCGTCGTATCGGCCGCCTACGAAGAACAGTGCGACAAAAATTAGAGGGTTATCTACAAAGGCATAGAAAAAAACGACTAGTGTACATCAAGAAACGGACTACGTCATGTGTTTACGTGCACAAAATACACACACACTGGACTGCAAGAGACATAGCAAAATGACGTAGTAGGAAATAGCAAGATCCATTGATAATCGTTCATCAGTTAAAGGCTGTCTCCATCTGTCGGTCAGACGGCAATTCCTATCAAGAACACTGAGCTCATCATTTGAACGAAACGAGGAGATGCTACGTAAAGTTAAACTTAGATATACAAAAATCAGCTACAATTAACAATTAAACAACTCTAAAATTCTACGCCATATGAATGAAACGCAGTTCGAGGGAACGCCTAGGGTGAAAAGCAGAGCTTGAATATGCGATCTTCTCAAACTTTCCAGTAAGCGGTTGCCTAGTCCTCAAAACTGCGTTACTGCCATTCGACTTACATCACCACCTAGCTTGCAGTGTGTTTCGAAAGTTCGCAAGTGTACTGCTCGTTGAGCTAAAGAGTTAGGCAAAACGAGTATTAGCAATCTTGCTCATTTGATACAGATGCCATCTGAGACGTCTTCTGTATCTAGAACACACAGCAGCCAGTCATCAGTTGGGGGGAAGACTGACCTGATGGCATTTGTCTCCTCCGGCCTGGATTCTGCTCCCATCTGCGAGAATCTACAAGGTAAATCATATTCCACTATGTGTCTTGCCTTTACACTAGAATTAACCATGACTTTCAACCTCTGTATTGCATCTGTCTGTTGTGAACTTGCCTCTAAGCTTAGCAACATAAAGCTTCATTGGAATAGCATACAACTAACTCTGTTGAGAAGTTGCCATTGATGTCCCATACTATATTACGCACGTAAAATCTTTAATTATATACATTCATACATAGATATCAGCGTGTCTGCCATATCAAAACAGCCACTTTCCCTGATATTTCCCTGATTTTTATCGTATTCTCCTGATTTTTACCGTATTCTCCCCAGTTTCATATAGGTCCTGAGCAAATAATACACACTATGCTTATCACAATGTAAGGCTATTTAAGCAAATTTTTGCCTACTTGAGTGACGTGTGCTCTATTTCCATCATGGAAAATGAAAACCAACAATTTCATTATGGGCACTGTGTGTTTTCTTGCCAGTTTCTGTAGCATATTAGGAAGTCCACTGATTGAAGAAACAGAGATAAACATTTTCCTTCTATTTCTCTGATTGTCTCTAGAATTAGCTGACTTCCCTTATTTTCCCATCATATTTTTCAAGCACAGCTTTCCCTGATTTTTCCTTCAACACCCTGATTTGGCAGACACCCTGCATATAAATAATAATAACTAATACACTCCTAGTCGTGTTTGTAATGTGAATGGGCAAAACTTTACATGAGTAATTGGTAAAGGTAGTTGCCACTTTTGGAGCCTCGCTACTTATGCCTCACATTGGGACCAAAGGATGGACAATAGGTTGAGTACAGGACTCTTCAGGCAGCCTTAAGGTTGGATAGATCAAACTTCTTGTCCTTCAAAGGTTGGGTAGCATATTTCTAATAGCTCTATGTTGGTTGGGGAACTATTATTTTCATAGTTAACAAGGTTGGGCTATAAAAACTTACCCCAATAAACACATCTTCAATCCCAACCTGAGGCAAAAATTATGTACAGTCCCTCAGAGCTAGGCACATTATACAAAATAAAATACATCCTGAAACATACCATATTTTCCACTGTCACGCCTGCCTCCATATCGTCCACCATCTCTCCTGTCATGGTCATATCTCTGTCTCTTGTGTTGTGGCTCCTCTCCCCTGTCCCTATTTCGCTTCCCTTCCCTGTGGTAGCCCTCAATTGTCCTTTTAGCTTCCTCTTCACTTTGTTCAACAAACTGCACCTCATCAAACAGCTCACCAACCTCTGGTGCTTTGAAGAAATCTGTCACAGGGAAGCAGCATTAAGAAAATTAAACAAAAACAGAGAATTGATAACAACATAACTGATAAAAATCCACAATAAAAACAGAATTTTCATCACATAATGGCATTGGTATAGAAGGTGGGGGAAGGGGACTGCAGCTCACAGTTGGGCAGGAGCTATATTCACTTGGGTTATTCATTATTTGAAAGAGTTACAGATTATTTTCAACTTGCCACCCAAATCGTCTAGCCTTCTAGGTCAAAAAGTACAGAGATCCCCTAAACTTTAAAGTCATACAATGGTGCTTCTAAATGTTTTTCTCTTATGTCCGTTAGAAAGAGGAAATAGTTTTGTGACCTGTTCATCTAAAGCCCCACAAATACAACTTTATAAATCATGTTATTCAGCACCTTAAGACTTCTAACATACACCCCCTGGCATCACAACATGATCCTGCAGGAAGTCACACACCACCATTTCAGAAGTATTATTCTAATCCAATGAAATCTGGGAAAAAAATTCTTAGTACCACTAGAAAAATTGATGAGGATATCACTTAAATACAATAACCAATACTAAAATACTAACATTTCATGTTAGCAAGAGCCATAAAGGGAACTTCTATTGCCTCATGTCTCCGGTCTCCGGTCCTCTTCCTCAAGTTTTCATATGTTGGAACAATGACCATAGCCTTCCTTTTAAATCCAGCAAACGGCTCCATTTTCATTTGTTGAGCTTTTGCCACTATGTTGGCCTAAGAGAATAAAAGGCTTGTGTGAAATGATTAATCTTAAGTAACAAGTCACAGTCCATGCCCTGAAGAATATGGCACACAAGTGTCAAATCACACCTGTGCTCTTTTGTGCACAATTGATAGCTCTGAATTATTTGGAGCTGAATGTGTGATGCAAGATCCCAGTATCCAAGATGGATAATTCTGCAAATCCTATGTCATAAGCATCATAATTCAAAGTATGATACTATTGAGGACAGTAACAACAAAACACTGTATAAAGGAAATTTGCATTTGAAAAATGTGATGGCAAGGACAACAGTGATGCTTGCATGAACAATCATTTTTACATATGGTTATAAGCAATTACAACATTGAATACAGATATAACCTAAGGTGCTCTGATATACTAAAACTACCAAAAGCAAAAACAACTGGCCTAGGAATTGACACAGTTAGATTTGTGGAGGGAAAGGTATGGGAGAAACTACCACTAGAACTGATAAAATCAGTTAATTAAATTAAATTAACATAACATAACTACAACATAAATAAATTTTGCTTCGACCAAAGGCTTATTACAGCTCTAGTTTCCATACTGAAAATAAAAATTATAGTGTCATTGGGGCACTGTGCAGTCAGTGATCAGTGCTGGGGGTGGATGAATTTAAAGGTGACTATATTAGCTGGTTTGTAGTTTTTAATTTGATTACGTGGGAACCATGAAATAACATTCAATCATTCATGCTGTATCTTTAGCATGTGAGTGGGCAGGTCCATGTGCAATCACACATGTCTCCAGGCATGGACTGAAGTCATGTCATTTAATCTCATGTCAGAAACTGAATTCCTTAGCAATTCCTCAATTTCCCTCAGTACTGGTCATTATGACATATCAACCATCCGATGATGATTGAAGATAAATCACCTCAAGTAAAAAGCATACCTGATCCAAAATATAATTTCGTCGTCTTGAGGGCGCCAAAGATAACAACTTGGCAAGGACTTTCTGACTTGTTTCAACAAGCTGTTCAGATTCACTACTCTTCTTCCTTGATTGCCCTTGCAACTGAAATACAAGAACAAGCTGCATCTGTTTAAGGTGGTACTTTCATGTTGTAGCAAAACTGCTTCAAGACACATGAAACATGAAACAGCAAAAAAACACAAGCAATATGCAAAAACTGTTTGGAAATATTGGAAGAATGACAGCAACTTATACTACCTTCATACGATCAAATATCAGGTCCCTTCCCAGAATGGTGAAATGCTTATCCTCATTTTCCCGACAGTGATTCTGAGCCAGAACTGTTTTGCCAGCTGCAGGAAGGCCTACCATCATAATAACCTGCAAAATTCATTGTACTGCGTGTTACTTGCAAAACAAACACCAAAACAAGTTCTTATCCTTAAGGTATATGACATGATTTCAAGGAAGCAACACATTTCCAGTAAGAGGCTGCCAATACAATTCTCCTAAAACTCTCAGTAATCACAAACATGTCTCACCTCACAATCAGACTTCTCTGCAGGTGGAGCTGGCCCCTTGTGTAGTGCATCCTCTTTGCACTCCTGCACAAAGGTGTAACCTTCTAATCTTTCATGCCAAGGCTCCTCCTGCAACATGACAATGAAAAAATTAAAACCATGTGACAGCTATTTATCATGGTAATTGCAAGAAGGTAACAAAAAATGATAAAAAGAATTTACAACATGAGAGAATCAAGAAACAGTGCATTCACTATTGAGAGAAATGTGGATCAAATCTCTGCAGTCCATGCAAAACTTATTTATAAAAATGATATTAACTGAAGCACCAAAGCCAAAACAAAGCTACTTATAAGAACATGTTATTTCCTACTGAGACTCATGTAACTTACCACAAATGCTCTAATAAACACCCTGGAAATCTATTTCATTCTCAAGATTACTTGAGATCCATTCACATCTCATGAAGTTTTGGATCCACTTGTAT
Organism: Cassiopea andromeda; assembly: GCA_018155075.1. Classification (NCBI taxonomy): domain Eukaryota; kingdom Metazoa; phylum Cnidaria; class Scyphozoa; order Rhizostomeae; family Cassiopeidae; genus Cassiopea; species Cassiopea andromeda. The sequence continues at coordinate 51,143 of WIPJ01004592.1, read as the reverse complement.
TTCATCAATCTACTGTAAACTCCTTAATAAAAGCCCTTGGCTTATAGAGGTCCATTAGCATTTTTGTTGGGCTTATATTCAGGAGGGGGGCTTATATTTGGAGGGTCTTTTGGGTTAACAGATGACTTGTATTCACCAAAAAATTCACCATTTGATGTCCAATCAGAGAGACTAGTAACAATATCCAATACATAAAACTTCAGAACGGACAAAAGAAAATACAGAGGCTGTATATATGATCTGTCCATGGTCATTCATTGTTCTAAATATATACACAGAATCCCCAATGTAAGCCCTGAGCTTATATTCAGAAGGATGCTTGAGGTAGCTTACAGGGGGCTTATATTCAGGGGGGCTTGTATACTGGAGGGCTTATAATCAGGACTTTACAGTATGCTCTTTGGGGGAGGGGGTATGCTTGAGAACGTACTCAATAAAGACTTGGAATTTAGTAGAGCATTTTTGGTACTTATGATAACACACATATTATAACACATAGTAATAATGCAAGCATTATGTGGGATATTGATAATATTTTAACAGACATTTCACAATGCTGTCTAATCTGAGCATCAACTGTCCTATGTCTCAGCCAGATAGTGAGATATGCAACAGAGGATGACATACTAATGCTATCAGCATACCTTTGATCCAAAATTCACTTCCACTTCCATGTTCTTTATAAAAATGTGTGGAAACAGGGCTGTGTTCTCAAGATTTACTGATAGTGACATTGCAATACCAAGGTCAGTTCCATTCTTTGTGTACTTCAGTGTTTTGACATCACTTTCTAAATCCTAGAAACAGATCTCTTAGTCAAAAATACATCAAGCATAAATAAGAAAATATTGCGAAAACATAAAATTACCTGTTAAAGCAATAACAACTAAGAATTACCTAATAAGGAGTAAGTAATGAATGTTATAGAGAGGAAGGGGGAACTCTAATACTTACCAAGTAAATACCAATAATGTCACCCTCGCCAAATGGGTCAGCATAATCAGCAAAATTTGATGAAGCACAGATTTTTCCAGAACTCTCATAGCCATAGGACAAGCTAGCTTCCCCTATGAAAAAGAAACTTTACAATATACTAAAACTAACACATCATAGCAACAAGTTTGAAATGGTCCTAGTAAACAAATAGAGTCTCATTTCTATGATCCAATAGCATTCATATTTGTGCTACATGCACAAATATGAATGTCTCAACTTCAATATCTCAACTTCAATACATGCTTTTCAATCTCAACAAAGATATTGAAGAACGTTAAATGCATGGTTCCAGTACTCTTTAGATTATATGTTTCACCCAATACCTTTCAGATTCTCTTTCTTCTATATAATCTTACATTTACATTAAGTATATCTGGTGCTGAAGGCTCCCTCATATGATCTGATTTACTCTTCCTCTAGTCTACACATGAACAATCAAATGCTTTACAAAAAACAGCTACCTAATTGTAAATCAGAGCTGCTCCCTGACCATCCAATTCTAATGCCATGTTTGGGGTCTTCACTGTCTGGCAACTCAACATCAAGTTTTCTCAATATCTAAAAGCAATTCACATATCTCATATAGAAAAATCATTCTTAGTTGGATATAAGACATTGGACACTGGGCTTTGATTTTGGAAACAGACAACAGCTAATGATCAGAGTACTGTAAAACATTGATGGAGTGGTGATACAAATTTCTAAATGTCTACAAGGCACATCTACACCTGCACACAGAATGTATGCAGACTCCATAAATCACCAAAATGAAACACGAAGCAACAAATCGCTACTTAGATTGCCTTGGTTAAAACTGAAACTGCATAAAGGTCACTTTACTTTCAAGGAATGAGCTGTTTTAATGAATTTCCTAGAGACATACATTCTGTAACATCAATTTTACTTTTAAAATCCAAAGTGAAAGAACACTTTTTATCATGAAGGAACTTTCTCATTGCAACTGTTGTTTTTTTTCATTGCTACTTAGTATATTGTACATTGTACTATTTTAAAACAAGGCCTTTATTGATAACAGCTGAAAAGGCTGAAAAAGCAATCCTGTATAAAGAAATGCTTTATTATTTTATCGTTATAAATGACAATTAAATTCAAATTGCACTAGAAACTGAAGTCAACAGCTCTTTCCACAAAAAGATAACTACCTTGCATTCATAACAAACTTTTCCAGACTTGACGCCAAAATTTGCCTTTACTCCACACCACAAATAACAGAAATTATTCTTGGTTAAGTTTCTACCAGTAAGACCATCAGATGAACGGACAAAATGCATATCTGCATTGTCTGGAATTAAACATTAAAAATCAAATAATAAACAATCTTGAAAATACAGTTTAAAACAAACGATTTTTGCACAAAACATCAGAACTCCACTTAACGGTGAAGAATGAGTATATACATACATGAATCCAAAACAATCTTTGAATCTTCAAAGTCAGGCTCCTCTTCTTGCTCTCCATCTTCAACAACCAACTCTATTTCTGGTGCACTAAAAATCAAACATTATATTCACATCAAGGCAGATGTCTAATCAATATATCTGTAATTGCATTAAATTACCACTGGCAGACACTTTGGCATTCATTGGGAGTGATGGGGGGAGGGGGAAGCCTCCTAAATGCTCTAAATTATTGCCACCTGTCAAATATTAACAACACATGTAAGAATTCTGCAAAATTACTGGGGGGGCTGGTGGTCCAATTGCTTCCTCCAAGTGTCTAACACTTTTGAAACCTACACAAACATGAATTCCTGCAAAAAAGCTCAAATAAAATTCAACTGAAAGATCCTCAAAAAAACCCTACACAACAATTTTCTCTTCCTCTGCTTTTTTTTCTTCAATTCTCTTCTTTTCTTCTCTTTCTCTTGCTTCCTTAGCTTCCTGTTCCTGTTTTGCTTTTTTCTCTGCTTCCTCAGCTGCTTTGGCTGCTGCCGCAGCTTCTGCAGCTGCCTTCTCTGCAGCTAGTTCTTCTTCTGACTTCTCCGGTACTTCTGCCTTCTCCTCTGATTTATCCTCACCCATCTCAGCATCTTTAGCCTCAGGTGCATCTTCACCTTTAGATTCTGGTTTATCTTCACTCATTTCAGCATCATTAGAACCTGCTAACCCTATTTCATCTTCCTTCTCAGATGGCTTCTCTCCATCTTGCTCTTCCTTTCCTGCATCTAGAAACAGCCAAAAGAAGCTGTCAAGCGATGACAGTTACCAACAATTTGTGCCACATTATAAAAAAATCAATCTAAATGAGTGGCCGCAATCAATGCAAAACTCAAACAGGTGATATACAAAATGTGATAGAGCAGGGGGGTGGGCAGGGGGTTGTGGTGATGTTAAGATCTATAGCAAGCACAAACTGGGAAGATTCAAACACGAATGGGCATAATACTATGCAATACTGTAACACTCCGTTTCATGGCATTATAATCTTAAGCTTGCTCAGCTGAGGGATCATAAATGTTCAAGCCATATGCAAGGCTGCAGCAGACTTTCTTCCGAACTCTTGTGAATCAAACACGCTCCTGTTTTGCTGGTCCATTGAACAAGTTGAGCAGAAGGCATTGACAATATCTACAGTGCAAATATCAACACAATTATAATTCCATGTGATTCATTTTCATAGCATATTCACAAATACCATACATCATGTAGCACAATATACGAAGGCTTTCCTCTAATGAACGGCAGGTTCAATATCAGTTTTACCATACCCCAGAATCATCCCACATACCCATTTCAAGCCCTGCTAACACAGAAAGGAAAATTGTGGAATTACCATTAGTTTAAGATGATATGGCTGATATGGCAATCTTCACCACAACTGAATCAAAGCCTGTCAAAAGATTTTTCATCAGCATTTAACATTTATAAGTTTACAACAGTTTTACAAGATACATTAATACAGGATGTTGTGATTCAACACTTCCAAATACAACAGCTTTTCTTCCATGTAAGATTGATGCCCAGGTTCTCTTCAACAAAATTGGTATGGCAAAAACTGGTTCAAAGCAATGTCTGTGTTTCATACAACTTGATAGATTCATGGAGCTCTTGGGCACTGTAGGTGTTCTGTCCACATTGATATACAGTGGCAATATAATGGATTCACAAATATTACAATGAGAATGAAATATTTTCAGTCATTTCAGCAGTCTTCTACAAAGATTGTACAATGACCTTACATGTGGACATGTAGGAAATAAAGTTCAAACCACAACAATCCACAATAATTTGAAGCTTCAAACAATTATGGTCATGATGTCTATTGAGACATTTTGCCACCATTACAATACTCAAATGGCATATTTCAAGCCCAACAACTGATAATTCAAGCAGTAGAAATACAAATGATTTTCTCAACTTTGCATATTCTGAATCCACTGAGAGTTTAATATCTTTAAGTAAGCTTAGGTACTCAATCAAATCTTTGCCTTTAGTGAAGTGATTGTACTAAATAATAAACATTTCAGGGTTGAAAAGCAGGAATAAAACATTTTGCTGAATGTTAATTCATGTCCAATAAATAATGAAACAGATTTAACTATTACTGAGACCAAGGAATATCAACAAAATTCTGTTTCACAGTGAAATAAATTGCTATGAAACCACCTGATACTCATACTCACCCATGCGATCTTGAAGTTATCCAAAGATAAAAGAAGAAAAGATCCTGCAATAAATCAGAGCTATTTTCCCTAAAGAAGATTTAAAGCTCCCATTCCTGTACAAAAGTATTACCAAAGTAGATAATGGGTCATACGGTACCTATTTTTCTAGCTACATTACAATTGTCATTATAGTTAAAACTGAATCATAACAGAGCACTATTCGCAGAAATCTCAATAAAGAAAATGGCTGCAACAATGCACCAATGTGGCTGAGACAGTTATAAACTATTAAATGGAGTACTTTATTGATAGAGACTCCCATTGAATCTTGCATCTCAAAAGTTGATGAAATAGTAGCGGTAGAATGCTCTAACAAAACCTCTTCATCTAAAACTGAATTGCAAATTAACACTTTTCTCCAAGTGTTTGAAGGAACAAACTATTTGCTAGCTTCAGATGTCTTCATTGCATAAGGTTGCGTGTGTTCAAAAACTACTCTCCAGGTTTGAGAATGTACTTTAAAATACAAGAATAATTTCTCACTTTGAAGTCAATATATCCAAAGTCACACTGCAGTTTACTATACTTGTGCAATAGATTCAATCAGCACATGAATTTTTCTTCTAGTTCAGGGAACTGCTTCTTGTCAAACTAGATGGTGTGTGTATGCTTCTATCGTCCATCAGCAAGAGTTTCTTTGTGGCAAAAATTAAATGAACTTCAGCCAAACTTCTAAATTCAAGAGCAGCATTGAACAAATACTCCAGCTTTATCATTGCCAAATCCTTGCATGATGCATGTACCAATGTCTTATTAATGTTACTACTTTGTAAATTGAAAGTACATACAACAAATACCTTCTTTAGCATTCACTGTGGTTTGTCAGCAATTTATCACAAGACATCCTGACCCAAACACTTCTTCCTTCTTGCATTCAACATTTCCATTCATGCAAATTTTAGGGGATTCTTATAAATGTAACTTCATGGTTTCTCATGTATGGAACTTCATATCACGTATAGATATTTACCAACAATTACACGTTGTGAAATTCTAATTAATACTCCATAACTTAGCACTATGAGTATTTAATCAACCACTCTTCCTAGCACAAATACAGCTACTTGTTCCAACATCCCTCCAAACTGTGAAACATCATTTGCTGATGCCTGACATTGAACAATATTACATGATAGAATGATGATACCAACAGGCAGTCCATTCCTGGGGATACATGTGGTCACACATGCCCTTATCCATACATATGCACAGTTTCCAGCAAGGCAGAAATACTACAAGTGCCAATATAGTTTTCCAGCATACTAGTGAATGTCCCAATTTGCTTCTATGACTGTTTTATCCTGTTGTAGCCCTAAGAAACTCTATTTTTGTCATGCTTATCTTTCAGATATATGGATTTGGAGCAGCTCTACATAATTCAAAGAAATCTCTAATGTAGAAATGGGTTGGCATGTTATTTGCTATTATTGAGCCTTTTCCTCAAGGTATGGACTGTATGTGTGTGCAAGAAGTTCAAAAAAGCAGCCTTCAATTGTTGCACATGGAAGCATTATTTAGAAAGTAGAAACTTCAACTGGAATATTGTTTCCAACCAAGCTAATGAGACTGATCTACACAGCTTAAAATCCCCAACCAGCATTATTTGATAGTTCAAATGAATTTATCACATGGTTTCCAATCATGATGACATTGCCAGTAACACTGACTTATCTATTCCTCTGGGAAGCTGGTACAAATGGCAATAAATCCCGTATCTTGCCAAGAACTGAAGAAGTTGGGAACTTCTAAACTACACAAAAAGCTTAGAGGATACTTTACTAGGTACATGGTT
>WIPJ01004592.1:29178-41784 GCA_018155075.1 Cassiopea andromeda | reverse complement strand
TAGAATAACTTACAGTATACCAACCCTTGAGCTGAAATGAAATCTGCAGATTGAGTGAAAGAAAAAGAATCAACATAAAATGCTACACAGCAACTTAGGTACTCTTTGGCAGCAAATAGTAGGGGCCCCTGCTTACAAATTTCTCAAAAATTTCACAATCCATTTCCATTTATCAAACATTTATCTAAGTAATGTTAAAGAAAATCCAGCCCCCAACATCTTACTTACACCCCACCCCAACTAAATAAAATACATTGGCTTTGTAAACATAACTCAATACTAACAAGCAAGGAAATCATAACATACTATACAAAATAGTAACAAGAACAAGTAAACTTTTGGGGAGACATCAAAAAAAGTAAGTAATAACTACTTGGCATTAAAAACCTTTTGGCATTAACTAATTACAATAATTTTGAAACGTGTGGGTTCCCCATAAAGTCTATTGAAGATTCACCCCATCCCCCTGTTACTGTAATTATGGAATGACTATACCCGCTTCCACTTATCAATACCTCCATATTATGCCTGTTAAGCATAATTTCAACCCCCTTGTTATGATACCCCCTTAGTATTTGGTGCCAAAGAGTAACTATGATATATAAATATAGCAGAGGTTGAATATAGATTTAAAACTAGACATGAAGCCCAAAAAATTTGATACTATGCCTTGTCCCACTTCAGAGATGTTTGGCTACAACTTAAAACACTAAGCACAGCTGCACTGAAATGCAGTTTCTTGCCCATGTCCACATGCTGAATAAAGGAACTATTTCCTAGCCTAAGATTGAACAAATAAACTAGCCTTAAATACTACAAGTTTAAAAAGGCCCTTCTTAAAAGCAGGGTTATTTTTGCACTAAAAGGTTTCGGACAGAACAACTGTTTTCAATTCTAACTGCAACATCTGCTCCTATCCAAGGAATAAGGTTACTTCTCATACTTTTCGCCTAGAAATTACTATCCCAGTCTTAATAGTCTCTTCAACATAACATTTAATTTTTTATTTTACAACTTCTTCATAACATTCCAGAGCCACATTTGTGTACTTCCAAACTACTTGCAATACATTTTCTGCAGTGCAATCAACTTTTAAAATGCAAGTTTATTAATCTAAGGAATTATGCAAAATTAAATCATGATGGCACCATAGTCTTCGCAGCGTAATTCCTGCAATAGTTATCTTTTCCAACTCACCTTGGTCTGCTTCTTTTATCTCTGAATCAGCAGTCTCTTCAGGTTGAGGCTGGGCGCCATCTTTATCATCCTTTTCAGGTTCAGCCATCTCTGCATCATCATCTGGCAGAGGCACTTCAACAGGCTTTGCATCCTCTGCCCCATTTACATTTTGACTTGATTGATCTTCCTCTGCCTGAGACTCACTCTCCTCGCTCTTTTTCGCGTCTTCTACTTCTTCTTCTGCAAGTGTTCTATCTAGGCCCTCTACAGCGTCCACCAGTCTACAAGTAAGTTCATCTTTTCTACCTTTAGTAGATAGGCCCCTCTTTGAAAGTTCTGCCTTAAGCTCTGCAACTTTCAGCTTCTTTATTGCTGCAGTAGTTAAGTCGCTCATTTTTGCAAAACTCTAATGCTTCTCTGTAGTAAATGAATTGTTTTGGCTACTTCTAGATCTTCCAGTGACTATTCGAGAACACAGAAACACGCGTGAACACCCAAAGTCCCGTATTGGTATTCCATGATGCACTTCGGCATCCTTCGCAGAGGCTTTCCAAAGCGTATGTTGAACAGAGTTAGAATTGACTTTCATACTAAGAAAAATTGACTTTCATACTAAGAAAAATTGACTTTATTTTTTGATGATTTTGACCTTATTTGGGCGTAGCGAAATCTCATACGTTTGTAGTAGGTATGATTCTTTTATCAATAAGCTATACTATACCACTCTATTGCAAGCAAATTTGGCCAGAGCCCTGGCCAAGCACAAGAGGAATCAAAACTTCAGCGAGGACATTGAAAATGGAAAAGAACTAAAGGAAGAGAGTAACTACTGTTGGGAGGTAAGAGAAGGCCTATCTTTGAGAATAAGCAAAAATGCTGTTATGTGAATTTTCAGTTTTATTCACTGACATGCACTACTCATTCATTTAGTTCTATCCAGTGATGTGCCGCCGAGACACCTCCTGTTGGGGGGTGGGGTGTTTTGATTAATTGACCAACTATTGTTACTAAAAGAAAGAAAAGGTCACAGAAAATACTGTTGCCAACTCATGGCATGGCTGCCTTTTGACCAACTTTCTTGCGCCCCCTCCCCCCCCCCAGTCGGCACATCCATTGTTCTATCTCAGAGTTAGCAGAGTTACTGTAACTCTGACATAGAACTAAATGGGTGAGAAATGCTTGCCATTGAACAAACTGGAAATTCACATAGCAGCATTTTGGGGCTGTTCACGTCACGTCTTGGGGTAGGTTGGTCGACAGGTTTTTCGTGATTCTCCGTGACAGCAATGTAGGGGAGTGGGTGGCACTTATTCCGTGGTGTCGCGGTAGCGAATCTTTATATTGAGGAGTTTTGTATAATGAAAGAGCTACGATATCTGGCACACAATCCAAGTTAATAAAGTTGTTGAACGAAAGCCTGTTTTGTAGATGGAGACATGCAAGCACTAAAATTTCCTAAGTGATTGCATTTCGCGTGATTTTCATTTAACTCATTCATTTTCATTTACTCACATTTTTTGCTCATGTCGAGAAATGTTCTTTCACCGGGTCTTTCAACGAGGTTTAGGAAGGTGATATTGCAGACTTCGATTGTGGAAGTTGATATCTTGTATTAATTGATGTTGATATGGGGCCAGTTTTTACAAGCGATTCAAAATTCCATATTTGCCACTAATAATTTACTGTTACTTTAAACATTCTTTACTGGCACTTCCTGCTTTTGCAGTAGTTGAAAAAACATAGAACAGGAGTGAAATGTCTTCACTTCTTCCCCAATCCAATCCTTCTACTATTTTAAAGTGTTGTTTTGCATCGGGGCTGTAGCACATCGGAAGGGCGTGTCTTTTCTAAGTATGACGTAACGCAAGGGGGTCTTGTGACCAACTTTAACAGAGGGTGATAATGGGAGGTGGGTGGTTTTAAAAACAGCAATTTTAGCAATTTGAATTTATTGACCAAAGACGCCAAAGACATAAAATCATATGCAAAACTATGCTCGTTTATTTATAAGAAAAAGCTTATAAGAAAATGAAGCCCAAACGGTCAAAATCTTAAGAAAATTGCAAGATTCAAATTTCAAAATTAAGAACTTTTGATGGCCAAAAGTCGATAATACGTCAACATTGCATTCAAACTGTTTAAGATTGAATTCAAATTGGAGTATAAAAGATCAGGGACGCCGGAACAATAGTAGGGCAGGGGGGGAGAAGTTTGGAAGAAGGCACGTGCACTGATTATGACATCATCATGACGCCATAACTTGAACTTATGGGTTACTTTTCACAAACATATGCTCCCAACCATTGTTGAATTTAATGGCAAGTGATGAATTCCTGAGGACAGAAGGGCGTCGAGCCTGAGAGAAGAGCGAATGTAAGAAGAAATTAGGGCACTTTTGCCCCCCTTTGTCCCGTGCTCCGGTGTCCCTGTACAAGACTAACAAACAAAGAAACTCGAAACTCATTATTGCCAGTTTATTTCAGTAAATGTTAAGACAATTTAAGAAAATCTCAGGCTCAATTTCGGGAAACGGTAAGAAAATCGAGACTCAAGCAAAATGATGGTTTTCCTATAATAAAAAAACGTCTATTTGTATCTTTTGACTTTATTGACTAGAAAACTTGATTTTGACTTTATATGATTCAGACGTTTACTTGACCTATAAACGTCTTCCAAATGGGTTTGTAATCATGTTAAAAGTGTCTTTTGGCATTTCATATCACCCAAAGATATGAATATATCGAGGGTGTGGCTGGGTCTGAAAATCAAAGGATTACATTCAAATTTTTATTGATATCTTACTTTTCATAAAAAAGAATGAAGTGGATAAGAATAACAAATATTACATCGATTGTGAAAAAGTTAATCTACAAACAGTACTATAACTCAAATGTGCAAAAATTCTAAGCCTTGGTGAAGCGTGAGACTTGCATTATTCTTAAATTTCAGCGATTCTGAGCCAAACTATTTTTGTAAACTTTATTCTTAACAATGTGCACTTATTTTGCAGCGGTGGTGCCAAGCTTGTAGCTAGAGGAAATGTCTTGGAGGTACAAAAGCTTCTTGTACTTTTAGGAGTCGAAAGTTATGTTATTTCATTATTTAGGTCTCCAGGTAAATTTTCCATTTGGCGATATTGCCACTCCATGCCCCCTTGCAGAAACTTGCCTGACTTCAAGCACGGCTCCGCTGGGGCCCCAGCCCCCCAACTTCTTGCCAGCCAGTGACGTCAAAAGTTAAATGTTGTAAAGATAGTACATTCATAGCCCCTCTATTTCTACTTGGTGGCGCCGTCCCTGTACTTGCCGAATCTATTCCATTTCCCCTGATTTTCGAATTTAAAATCTAAGATATCACAGAATAAGAATCATTCTTATAAACAAACATCATATGAAACATGCACATAAGTGTAGGTGGCGGGGGGCAGGAGGGATGCAGTTCCCAAGTTAGGCAGATATCCGTTTCACTCGGGCAAACTTTCTGAGAGAACAATAGGAAATTCGGGAAATTGTTTTGCCTGCTCTTCAGTTGTGTGATATTTCGGGCAAACAGTTTACAGCCCCCCTAAATTTGACGTCCTCCTACGTATGATTAGTTGTAGCCTTGTCTGCCAGATACAAATTATCCATCAATGATAGAGAGATTTGTATTTGTAATTGGAATATACCATGAGAAGTTTAAAAGAAGTTAAGAATTCTTATTATGAAGAAATCTTATATATGTCTTGGGGTCTTTGGCCGCTCTACTGATTCATCAATTGATATGTGCAATGATATAAATTTAGACCAAAATCACCCCTGCTTCATCATTAAGAAGACCTCTAACATTATCATCCGTCCAACCTATTTTATTTTCTGCCACAGAAGCAAACCTTGGACTAATCTCGATTTGATTCCTTTTAGTTGTATTTGCATGCATTTTTTGCTGCTCTTCTTACTTATAACTAGCCTAGCCTGCCCAAGCTATCTTTGATAGCGAGGTTTGATATTGTATGTTAGTGTACGAATTATATATATGAAGTTTGAAAAAAATACAAGCACCAAGAGCCCATGTTACAAAGTCATGCGCAGAAATTATATCCTACAACGATGGCCTCGTATTCAGACAAGTTGGCCTAAATCAATGGCCTAAATTTCAAGAACAACAGAACCACTTTGAAACACGTCCACGTTTCCTCTTATATCTCTTCTATTTGTTGATTTATAAGATGGGTAGCTCAAAGAAGCACAAGGAGAAGCATAGAAAAAAGCGAAGAGATCGTTCAAGGTCAGGAAGCAGGGATAGTGGTGGCAGATATGACGACAAACGTGAAAGAAAACGGAGTCGCAGTCCAATTCGTAGAGAAGGGAGAGATGCAGAGGAGGAATATAGAAAAAAGGAATCTAGAAGGGTCGAGGAATTTAGAGATCAGGAGGAAAGAAAAAGAGATCGAGATTATCAAGATGAAGTTGAGCGACAAAGAGTTTCATTGGAGAAAAAGAGAAGAAAGGAAGCCGAATTTGTGTCAAGACGAGACGCTCATAACGAAGATGATCGCTCAGAGGGTATTATTTGAATTGTTTTCTCGCTATAATAAGTATTATTTATCGCCTCCCGGCAGTGTTGTGTAAGAGGTAGGGTGAGGCCCCCTTTTCTTCAAACTCAAGAGGATGTATTGGATATCTTTGGAGTGAAAGACCATGAATGCAGCACAAATATTAGTATTTGAAAATGCTCGATGTTATGCTTCCCAAGGCACCATTCCAGTCATGGAGTTTGGGACAGGAGGCATGTGTCCACACGTTTTGCAAAGCTTTACTGAAGTGTTCCTTCTGCTGGTTACAGATATACTCTACTTTGTTTGTTAGTTTGTTAGGGTGCCCTTTATGACAAGCAAAAATGTTCTTTATTGTAGTAGAGAACAGCAAGGGAAAGTCAGGTGGAGATGTATCACTAAGCATTGAAGAGACAAAGTAAGAAGCTACAGTGTTTTATGTTAGGCTGAACCTTCATTAGATGGTATACCCTTTCCATGAGAAATTGTTCATTTGCACAGGAATAGACCATGTAGAATAATAACATGACTTTGATACTATTTTAAGGGAGCTACATTTTGCCTTAAAATGCATCTTGCAGTCACAGTCCTTATTGCTATATTTTTGTGCCTATGATATTTATACTTATGTTGCTATATTTGCATACTTATGGTGTTTGGAATATTTTTCTGATCCAATCTGACATGTTATGTGCATATAATTTGCTATTGGTAGCCAACATCTCATATCACACCTGATTGTATATGACATATATCATTATGGAAATATCATTTCAATGATATTTTTAATTTGCTTTTTCCAGCAAGCTAAGAATAAAACTTGGACTTAAACCACTAGAACTTGATGGAGAGAAAAAAGGTATGTCACATTTATTGAAGTTATATTTATGTTATACCATGTTTCTCTTCCTATAAGCCCAGGGCTTATCTTTGTTTGTAAGGCTTTTTTGGTGAGCCTATCTGTGCAGGGGGCTTATCCACAGGGGGCTTATATGAGGGGCAGAAAAATGTTCAGTGAGAAAAAGATCCTAGATGCTCAGTTTGCTAGCTTAAATGGAGCTATTTAGCTCTAGAGTAGTAGCATCTTTGACGACTATCTCAATAGTAACCACTTATGATCAGTTCTTGCAGTAGAGTGTTTATTCATCTTCTTTGTCACAAGTTTCACTGTTAGTTTTCCTCTTATTGTCATTCCTTTTAATCTCAAAATCCGGATGGAGGCATTGAGATACTTTGTACTTATATATTCTGTGGTACAAAATGCACAAAAAGAATGTTAGAGATATGATAGAAAAGGTACAATGCTATTTGTGAATACTCTTTCTTCTTCTATATAAGAAGCACCCTGCAGGTTCTATGTGCAGGGCATTGCTTATATGTGGAGTAAAGCATGCATTAGAGAAGGGGTCTTATATGCAGGGGGCTTATAGGGGGAGAAATGTGGTATCTTCTCCAAGATTATTTTGAACACTTGATATGTTAATTTGCAAAATATTTTCATTAGAGTGCAAGTATTTTGTTTTCTTGTCTTTACCTTGTGGCTAAAATTAGATTAAGCTTTAATTGTTTTTGCAATAGTTTTATCTTTGATGTGATATTCTTCTTGTTTCATTTGCAATTGACTCATCCTAAGTATGACAATCTTCAAGAGGAAATTGAATCATTTGGTAATTTCTGTTTAGATAAAGAAGAAACTTCATATGCAGATCGGCCTGATGTGCATACCCCAGCACAAAACATTTCAAGCATCAAGAAGTCAGATTCAGTAAGTGAAATTCCTTGGATGAGGCTAGGGAGAATTTCCATGTTTTACATTTGGGCATAAATGCCGCCATAGATGACTAATTTGTACTTTTAATTTGGGTCTACTCTAAAGATTTTTGACATGTATGTCAGGCATGCCCAATCAAACCTGTCAGTAGCCAAACTTTCCAGTATGATATGGCTTTTTGTTTAGGAAATTATATATGAATGCTATACATACAGCACTTGTGTAGATGTCAAATGAAAATGCAATCATAGTTGGAAATTTATCCTTGTATGTCCCCCCAAATGGACCCCCATTTTTGTACCTGCTTTTTCAGAATGGAGCCACATGAAGTTTTTTTTGTTAGGACTATCACAATAAATGTAATGATTTATAGTCAGCAACAACATTAGTACTAGTATTTTCATCAGATTTATCTCTGTACTATGGTAATCATTGTCATAATTATCATTGTCTTTGCTGGTATGCTTTTTAAGAAAAATTTAGAAGGAAAAATGAGGCCTTTCTTCTTATATTGCTTTTCCTTGTTCAATTTTGAACTTATTTTCTAGCTTGCAGTTGTTCCCAGCTCCTTATGTCATAATTATTGTGCTTTTTGTGCAGTTTATGTGTTTTTGAGTGTCCCAAATCATTTACCAACTTTGCTCTTTCAATCTAGCTGAAGCAGAAAATGGAAGAATTAAGAGAAAAAAGAAGAATACATAAAAAGCTACAGTATGTACTTTAATTATTATGTTGTTGATTACAAATTGTTCAAGTAAAAAAGTAACAGAGTGGCTTTTGTGCCTAGTTGGTGTAGAATTCAAAAGTGTTTCACCAACTGGAAGTTTATGCTGCTGTCAATGCTCTTAAAATAATAAATTTTTGATATGATGCTGCATGAACATGATACTGTGTGTGCAGTAATTAGCATTTGGGAATGATTTTGCATGTGCTATTGCATTGTGAGGAAAATTTTACATTTTTATTCATTTTCATAATATTTAAAACTCCATTAAATTAATCTGATTTGCACCTGTGTGGGTCATGTGTGTGTGATCATACACATTAAATGACAAGGCCTGTTGATCTACAGTTAGACAGATCTTTTAAAGAAGAAGGGCTTTGGGCTAGAAAATGTAGTGGACCATAATGGAACTTGTCACCAGATTGTTTTCTGTCTTCAGAAAGACTAGCAGAAAGAAATAGAGAAAGAAAGAAGGAAGGAAAAAGGGAGAGAAAGATAGGGGAAAGAGAGAAAAGAAGAAAGGAAAAAAGGGGGAAATATACAGAAAATTCTACTTTTCCGTATTTTATTCTGCTTTGTTTTTTGATGTGCTCAAGAAAATTTTTTTCAACATTTTCTATGATCCCCAAAATTGAAGCATTTTTCCACCTCTGCATATGTTAATGCTTCTTTTCAGAAATTGAAATTCAAGGTTGCTTTGGAGTGTAATGCTTCAAAGAAAGTCTTTACCATATTTTCATACCAGCTAATTTTGATTTGCACAACCCACTCTGATTACTGAAGTATTTGGTCACATACACTGCTGTAGAAGTTAATTGATAGCTAGGGGGGCTCTATTGATAGCTAGGGGGCTCAGTATGTATCTTTTTAAGAAACTTTGAAATTAATGTACCCAGTTATACAAGAAACCAGCAATTTTGTCCAGTAAACAACCCATTTTGATCACCCTATATCTTGTGAATTAATGACTTATCAACAGCTTTTTAAATTTGATATCGCCTTTTACAGCAGAATAATGATTCTTCTATGCCCTTATTTCCAACAAAGTTATAGAGTTGGGGGGATTTGCCCCCCATGAAATCACAATTTATATGAGGCTATGCCCCCTTGTTCCCCAACTTCTACACCATTGGTCACACACCCTTTCCAAGCACCAAAGCTCTTAAATAGGTGGTGCTTTGTTTTTTAGAAAGGTCCAGAACCTGGCTGATGATGATGATGATGACCCTGCCACTCAGAGTGCAGCTGCCTGGGTGGAGAAGATGCGAGTGCAGGATGAAGAGAAGAAATTGGCTCAGAAACGGGTATCTAACTTCCTTGTTTTAGACAATAATCATAAAACCATTACTGTATAGTAGGGTCTAGCATATAGTACTTGACCCCTGCCCATGAAAAAGACAAAATACCTTTAATAGCATTGCAGTGCAAATTTTAAGAAGTGCTTATATTCCCATTTGTAGTTGAATCAATCCCAATGTTTTTATTATTATTTGGAAAGATTTGTATACTTATTGCGAACAGACAACTTTTCCTCATGATTTGAAGACTATTAAAAACCATCCCTCATAAAACGATAGTTAAATTCAAACTGGATGCAAAGATGTTAACTTTGACTTTTAGCTTCTAGCAATTCCTTTAACTTGATACTTTTTGAAGTTGTTAATTTGTGCATAATTTGATGTTAGTTTTTTTAGGTCAATATTCCTTAAATAGTGAGGTGCACCCCTTACGGGGGCATGATGCAATGCTAGAGGGGCACATATGACCCTGGAGAACAGATATAAATATAAAATTTTTATAGATAATGGTCTTATTTATGGCAAAGGGGGGCACACAAAATATTTTCTCTTTCTATGGGGGGCCTTGGAAAAAGTAATTGAGAAGCACTGTTTTAAAGTAAACAGGTCATCATTGATCGCAATCAGCAAATCCACTTTGCTGAACAAGCTAACTTTTATAAATATTGTTATATTCTTATTATTATTATGAATGCTTTTGTAGGCCAAATTGCTGGAAGAGATGGATGATGATTTTGGTGTTAGTAATGTTGTTGACAAAGCATTTGCCAATGTAGCAAAGACAAAAATCAAGAAGGAGCCAGTAATTATTCACAGTTTGATATATTTCCATCTAATGTCAACCTTAGGAATTCAATTATAATGGATGTGTTTTCTGCTTTATGTGAAGTTGTATAGGCACATTACTGGTTTGCACATGGTAGTGACTGCTCTGTATTTCTCATTTAGCGTGAAATAGTTTGGCTTTTTAAAGTTAGAACTATGCAAAAGTGTTTATGTATTGTGGCATCTGTTTTGACATGGTGGGCAGTATTTATTCATTTAAGTTGTGGAATGAAAGTTGTAGCATAGTGTAGGAAGGATCCATCTTTTCCCTCCATCTTTGTACTTTATCATGGAGACTCATAGCCTTGTCGTGTTTCAGAACTACACTTCAAGAGACTTAGCTGGTCTGAAGATCCAGCACAGTGTGAATGAGATTTCTGTAAGTTGTGTTATCATTACTGTTATTTACACTACCCATTTTCCTCTCTTCCATATACTTTGTCA
Organism: Cassiopea andromeda; assembly: GCA_018155075.1. Classification (NCBI taxonomy): domain Eukaryota; kingdom Metazoa; phylum Cnidaria; class Scyphozoa; order Rhizostomeae; family Cassiopeidae; genus Cassiopea; species Cassiopea andromeda. The sequence continues at coordinate 31,009 of WIPJ01004592.1, read as the reverse complement.
TTCCTTCCAGCAAATGTACACTATATCTGTGTTTTTTCTGATGTGATTTTCTTTTATTATGGTCTTAGTAGCTTGTGGTCATGTGCTTCTCTTGCAACCACCTGGGGAAGTATGCTGTACATTGAGAAGGCCCTTACATTAACCGTTTGTTTATAAGGAGGGTAGCCCTTCAGCAGATGCTGGTTTGTGATAGGCACCCCATTTAATTTACAGTATAACTGTTAGAAAACTATATACACTATGATATATGAAGTAAGCAACTAGTTTTAGATACACAGATGAAAAGATCAAACTTAAATTTGTTTTAGATTTGAATGCTTGCAGGGAAGATGTCAGCTTAATTTCAACTGAAGGGTCATTCTAAGACTCTATGCCTTTGAAAGAGAAACATCTGAAGATTTTTTATTTTTTACAATTTCTGGTTCTCCTTTTAGGATGGATCATCATACATTGTCACAATAAAAGACAAAGGTTTTTAATTTTTTGATTATGGGTTGAATAAAATGCTTTTCCCATGTGCAAGGTACAATAGTTGCCGAAAGTCCCTGGAGTAGTCACAAATATTTTTGAACAAATACAGTACTCTCAGAATTTAAATCATTATGCCATGCACACACCCCCTTCCCCCCTACAACAATGTTGTTCTGTTTCTGAGGTACTTGGTATTATTTTGCACTTGAATTTTTTTCATTCCCGCCTGTAATATTCTCATAAATCAACATTGTTTAGGGAGAGGAGGGGGCGGGTGTTAAGTACAGAATAAAAATAGCTCAAGTGTCCCAGGACTTTTGGCGACTATTGTAGCTTATTTTTTGTGCCACCAAATTGCTTGTAGTCTTTGTAGACTATTCAGATGTGAATTAAGTCAGCTTCTTGCTTTTTTGATTTCATTAGTTAACATGTGAACATTATAGCTTGTATTGTTGTAACAAAGCCTCTACCATCATTTATGAGTAACATTGTTGATGTTGCTCTTCAAAGCGTAAGTGAATAATCAGCTGTACCCTAAGAATTGGAATCAGTGGAGTAACCAAGGTGGTTTGGTGTTAGGACAAATCCTAAGGGCCTCCAAGCATTTGATGTCCTGATGGGACCCCTTAGAGGTTTGATGAGACAAGTTTTTTTGCATTATTTGGAGGGAATTTTAAGTTGGGGCCCCAATACTGTGGAATCCTTAGGAACCCTGAGCATCTCTGTAGATAACTGATTAAAATCTCACCTTCTATACTCGTAGTCAGTGAAAAACCAACTAACAATTGAGATTATCTTTCATGGCTCAGCTTATACATTATCCAAAGATTGTTTGAAAACCGGGCAAGAAATGTAACTTTTGCAAAGTTACTTACACCTTCTTTGGTAATTGAGGCGTGACAGCTGTTGTTGTGAAATTACTTCATTGTCATATTTGCAACGCAGGTATCCTGGATGATGATAATACAGATGTGCTGGAGAACGTGAATTTAGTAGAAACAAGAAAGGTATGTTTTTTGGACCTCAAGGTAACTTTGGATTATCACCGATGGTAGCCATTAGTTTTTTTCGAACTGATGTTTGGACCAAATGAGCATAATGACTTGGACTTCTGTGTGATATATGTATTAGTATCATTCACTCACTCATTCATTCATTGATTCAGGCTATGGAAAATATTGAAAATCGAAAGAGACGACCTGGTTACAATCCTTACGATGAAGTGGATGAAGATACTGGAATGGTTTGTGTTCCATATTCTGATTTTTTCCTCTATTATTCTATTGTACTACATTATTATATTATATTATATTATATTATATTATATTATATTATATTATATTATATTATATTATATTAT
>WIPJ01004592.1:6048-16411 GCA_018155075.1 Cassiopea andromeda | reverse complement strand
GGGAATTTGGCGTTCATAAGGTGGAGGTCAGAAGCCTATTGAATATTATGCTTAACATCATGAGATGCAATGTATTTACTTTCAGATTAACTGTTTTTGGGGGCAAGTGCATTCATCATCTACTCACCTAGGAGGACGCTATCTCTTTCTGATCTACTGTCCTCACCTAGGACCTTATCGCTTTCTGATCTACCGTCCTCACCTAGGACCTTATCTCTTTCTGATCTACCGTCCTAGATGTCCTAGGTATCTGGACTTGTCTGATACTACTTTATGCTCACTATCACGTTTTTCAGGCTGACGATTTAATTCCGCTTGAAGATCAGCAATCTCATTATGGATCAAGGTAGCAACATGTTTTATTTGACCGCAGATTTCACTGTATATGTGTTTTTCTATCAAATAGTCTCTCTTTGTGCGTACCCATGCAATTTTGCGTTCAGAAGAGAGTTGACGGGGATCTGCTTCTTTGAGCATCTCAAAATACTCCAGTAAGAGCTTGTTTATGTTACAGAATTATTCATCTCCATGCTATATTGCTTTCCTAGTTCGTAATAATCCAGTAAGAGCTTGTTTGTGTTACAGCATTATTCATCTCCATGCTATATTGCTTTCCTAGTTCGTGATTTTTATAACTACCCTATCTTCTCTCGTTCTAGGAAGAAACAAAAAAGTATTTTGAAAAATTCGGCCTTAAGAAATGACGACATGGATATTGAAGTAAGATTTGTATCATATTTTGTGGGAATTTCGCTGTACAAATTATATTTTTTTCATTTCATTCATTCATTCATTCCTTCATTCCTTCGTTCATTAATCTTACATTCTTTCAGAAGGGTAAAATTCGCAGTTATAAATTGATTTTTATGCTGCCCTGCAAAATAATACGAAACTAAATAATCTAATTATAGTTTTAATGAAATAAGACTTACAAAAAGAATTATATACAATACTAGATATATGAAAAGAAAACCAAAATATTGGAATTAACGAAAAAATTGCTTACAAATTTTTTATGCAGCTTTGAATTAATTAAGGGTTTGGGAATTTTTGACATCGGCACTTTGATTGTTCCAGAGTCGTACTCATGTATAAGAGAAACATTTCTGGCCATTGGAAGTTCTTCATTCCGTGCATCAGAAATCACTCGCTTAATTAAATCCTGTGTAATATTCTTAGTCCCTGTGCCAATTTAGAGTACTTTGCATTTTAGGTAATGCCGAGTTTGATGGAGTCAAATGAAATGGATGAGGAAAGAGGTGAGTTACTCCTCTACCGAAGATCATTGTGCTAACCAGGCAATTAATAGGAGTCTTATTTACCATGATATTCTGGCATGAATCTTAGGGTTTTCAAGGGAAAATGTAGGAAATTATGCGAAAAAACGATCTTTTCTCTACAGAATTAAAGTTGTATTCCGTACTACATTGCAACAGCTTGAATTGATAGATAGCGTGGTGATACCAGTTATAGACAATCCCGGTAAATTTGGCAATTATTGACTTGGGATAGGGGGAGGTGGGGCCCTCTTTGTTTTTGTCAATTTTTGCTATTTGTAAGCCATTATTTTAGTAGCAATTCTCCAAGTCTAAAATCATTGGGGCAAGCCCCCCTCACCCCTTAAATGCCCACCACTGGTTATAGAAACCTTGGGGAAACCTGCAGTTGAGTTTTACTGCAATCCAGATACTAGGTTTTGTATAAGGAACTGCTCATTATTTGCAGAGGAGTTGTTACCCGTGAGAAGTGATTTCTTGTCCTAAAAATAGTATTACCAAACCTTTAATCCTGTTTTCCACTTGGCAAGATCATTCGTGTGATACGAAATTATTCGATGTTACGCATGAGTATTTCATTCCTTTGAGCAAAGTTAATGAAATGCACATGCGTAACTTCGAGAAATTTCGTGTCGTACGAAAGACTTCACCTAGTGGAAAACAGGAGGCTATTGCAACGTTTTTGCACCAGCCTTTGTCTATCCGATAATTTCGCTTACCCAACCATTTTCTCCTTGGCACCAACCATTCTGTAAAAAGTAAACGGTTTTTAAGTCCCAGTTAATACCTTTGTTTCATGTTTTCTTACAGAATTCTTGGAGAGAATGCAAGCGTTAGAGAACACCCACATTGAAGAGGATGAAGCTGAGCTGGAGTTACAAATGGCGCTTGCTAGGTCACGGAAGGTGAAAGTTAAAAAGGAACCAGATGAACAGCTTTTAGGACCAGAAATGGTTTGTTGCTTTAGCACTAAGTCTTAATATAGAGTTAATATTACTTTTTCAGGTTGTAATCCTTTGCGTATCCATAATTTTGAATCTGTTAGAATTCTGGCTCGTGAGTGGTGCCGTTTTTGTTTGGTTGGAAAACATTTTGTTTGAAACTTCTCTCCAATTTGCTTTGAGGTATGTCTCGAAGCGACTGATCAGCACCTATTTTCTTATTTTTTTCATCTTTTTCCATTTCAACCTCCTTTCATTCTTGCCTTATAGCTATATTCGTATTAGTATTTAAGTTTCAAAATTTTGTAATTAAGTTCCTAATTTTATGATATAGCTTGCAAAGAAGCTGTTAGAACAAAACGAAGAGGAGTCGAAGAAGAAAGAAAAGAAGAAATCAAAAAGTAAGCTATATATTGAAAATGAGCACGATTTGGAAGCTGACCTTATTTATTGTAAATCTAGTAAAGAAAATGATGGAAATTAGAAATCTGAAACTGTCAAAATTTTTTGTGGAAGGTGATAGTTTCGTTTTACTGATGAGATGTTGGGAATATCTAAAGCAATGAAAAATTTCACCAATCAATCTATCTATCAATCTATCCATCTATGTATCTATCTGTCTTTCTTTCTATCTATCTATCTATCTATCTATCTATCTATCTATCTATCTATCTATCTATCTATCTATCTATCTATCTATCTATCTATCTATCTATCTATCTATCTATCTATCTATCTATCTATCTATCTATCTATCTATCTATCTATCTATCTATCTATCTATCTATCTATCTATCTATCTACTTATCCATCTATCTTTTATATCTATCAATTGAATTAGTCGGTTATTTAAGCAATAAGTGAATCGACTAACAAAGTTCATCACTCGTAGGTGGATTAATAGTTTTAGATTCTACGTCAGAATTTTGTCGAACTCTTGGAGAACTGCCAAGCATAGGTATGATTGAGATTCTTTTTCATTTGATTGATTCCTTTACTTTCTACGCTTCGTATCAAACTAGTGATGGCAGATTTTTGTTTAGGAAATTGCAGTTTATCAAATTTTTACATGCTTTTGCATATATCATATAAGTTACATTTTAACCGGAGTTGTGGAGCTGTGCCTTAAACAAAGTGAACATTTTACCGCAGCACGAAAAAACGGCAATATTCTTTTCACATACTGAAAGCTTTTTTCGTCCGACACTCATCAGAGTATGAAAACGTCGGATAGTGACCGAAAATTATCGTCTGTAAATGTTTTGGTGCGTTCTAGATTTGCAATAAGATGTTGTCCTATTGCCGACTCACAATTAATTTTAGTATTGTTGTTTTTGCACATACGAGGTGGCTGTTCTTGTTATTACTTTTCTTGCCGATGCTCATGTTACCACGAGACAAAGGTTAAAGTAAAAAACAAAAAATTCAGTTTGCCAATTTCTACTCTTCAAGCATGGTCTTAAATTTCATCTTAAATGATTGGAATGTATTAGCTTTCGTACAATCGTTAGGTAGTGAATTCCAAACCAGGGCCCCCCTTAATGCAAAAACAGTAATGCCCATGTTTTGTTTTTAGTCCTAACGATCTTATATTTAATTCGGAATTGCGAAGTGATCTGTTTGTTACAGAGGATACTCTATTGACTAGGGTAAGAAGATAGATTAGGGCTTGGTTATATATAGTTTTATTGACCATGCTTGCAGATTCATGGTAGACCATTTCATTGATACTAGACGACTACTTTCGCTTATAACTGACGACGTTCTTCCCAACTAGTAAGTTTGCACACTTTTTAATGTGTTCCTCTTTTAGGCCCAGCTCACGAAATTAAAGAGGAGCCGGTATGAAGTTATACTGAAATGTGTTTTTGTCTTCGATCGTCACTCCCGTATTTCGGGTGTCACTTTGTTGTCAATAGCTCTATTTTGTCGCAAACTTTGTTACATTTTCATCTTAGAAAGAAAAATAGATTTATTGAAGGTAAACAGCAAGAAAATCTTTGCTAGCTGACTTCAAAAAAAAGTCCAAGTCCTTTCCCGCGCCCAATGGCGCATAGGGTGGCGCCTATCTCCGTTTCTATAGCCCTAGACCACGCGTCTGCGAATGCAGTGAAAGCTACAGCGGTGGGCTGGTCCACTGGTAGCTCCGCGAGTTTAACTTTCCCACTCCATTCTGATATGTCGAGCGCCAGACGAGAAGGCAGTTAGTACCATTTTTAGAGTCTTTGGTATGACTCAGCCGGGGCTCGAACCCACGACCTACCGGTTGTGAGGCAGACGCTCTATCACTGGGCCATCATTCCGGCTAACTGACTTACTTGAGTTTAATGAATGATACATCTTTGTTTTGTCATACTTTAGGAAGATGATGTGGAAATGACAGCGGCATCAGGAGGATGGGAACAAGTTGTTGTTACTGAGAAGAAGGAGAAGCTGAATGAACAGGAAAATGTAAGTGCGGAATGATTTATACTAGCCTGTGTAAATCATGAAATCACAGCGATAGCAGATCATTAAGTTAACATTTAGAGAAAGTTAGAAGTAGTGAATTGCTTTTTAGTGCCCTGAATGTTAAGAACTCGAGCATTTTTGCAGAGTTAAATAGCTACTTTGAAAAGCTACTGACTGTTATAGAATTGATTTTTCTTTGAGCAATCCCTGCCTTTTTTGAACATTTATTTCCATTAGAATTTTCCAATGTCTCATTGGATTTTTCACCATAATAGAAACTTGCAAGAGAGTCTTGTTTTGGTGCTAGAGCATGAAGTAAAATTTCATATCACATGAAAATAAATCCTGCATTCTCAGTATTAAATGAAAATTGAAGGCACTCAGTCAAAGTTAATAAATTTCCTGAGTATTATCCGTAGGTAGAACTTCGAGATTTTGGCGTTGATTTCTGTTATTTAAGTTTGAATATTTTAATTTGCAGTAGCTTAGATTTTTATAAGAGCAGCCGTGGCCTATACCGGTGAGGAACTCGACTTAGACCAACGCGGTCCTGGGTTCGAGGCCATCCGCAGGCCATTGGTGATGTCAGGAAGGGCATCCGGTCCTAAATGCTCGTACTAGAGCTAAGGTCCTCTCAGAGGCACCCTCCAAGCCCCAAGTAATTGGGGGAAACGGAGGTAAAATCGAGTAATCTAGTAGTAGCTTAGATTTTTATGTTTGTGATGCCAATAGTTTATAGATGATATGCTGTTCGTGCACATAGTGAACATGAAATGAAGTGAAAAAGGCTTCTAGTTGACCGAGTAGTCCTTAGGTGCAGGCTGGAAATGGGAATGTGTGCATGAAATGTTTTTTTTCGTTTTCTTCGTAGAAACACGAATCGGTCCTTGGAGATGAACCAGATTTAAAAGTTGGTGTTGCTAGTGCCTTGAAAGTAGCTTCAATGAAAGGTGGGTTTTTGAAGGTTCCCTATGACATTGTTTATGTTGATTTTGTAGAGTTGGAAAGGCTTTTGTTTGCAGAAAATTATTACTCAAGAACATTAGAAGGCCCCTGAACTAGCTTTTTCTACCATCGAACTCGTTATCATCACAATTGGCTTTTGCCTTGTGGGTTATGTAGCTGGTGCTGGGAATGCTAGAGAAACTAGAGAGTCGTGTAAAGAAATTTTCCAAAATTAGCATCATAAAATTCACAGCATGAAATTAGCCATAAATTGTGCAAGAACTTCATATTCCTCGTGCATGTTACACATCCTGTTTTTTGTAAAGGGTTTATTGACGGTGATAAGAAGAGCAAGTTAAATGTTGGACCAACAAATCTACCTAAGACTAAAGCGGTTATAGATGAAGAGAAGATGAGGTACATTATTATATTCCATATATTATTCCATATATTCCATATATTGGACATGTTAGGATGGCATCATTCAAAAGCATTGTGCACAGGGATATAGCCTTGCAGCTCAGGGGACACAACCCCCTTGTTAAATCTCTCAAAATTTCAGGGGGCTCAGCCCCTCTTTGAATGTTGAAGTATTGAAAATTTTTCTCTGCTTTTTCTACTTGCAAAATATTTGCATACTCATGTCAATAAGTGCTCACATTATAATTTAATGTTACTGCATGGCAGTGATTCAACACAAGTTTGGTATTCAGTGGAATATTGAGGAATGAATTGGAGTTATTGTGCACGATTCTAAAAAGGCGTGGTCTCCGAAGTTCTGTTTGGAGCCACTCTTGTTATCATTTTAGCACTACACCCCTGATTGTGAACACGAACATTTGCTACCAAATTTTATAAGCAAAGCTTGCTTAGTTGTCGTCACATCTGCTCGATCTAATTTCACATCCTATGACCGATTGAGACATATCTATTCTTATGACGACACATTCTGTTAGACCACGAAGATTGACTCTTTTAGCTTTATATTTTGGTCCCACATCATTTCAAATGCTATAGGATTTACTTTGTAAGATTCTCCTCAAGAAGATTCTTCTCTTCAAGAAGATTCTTCTCTTCAAGAAGATTCTTCTCTTCAAGAAGATTCTTCTCCTCAAGAAGATTCTTCCCGTCATAAGATTCTTCTCTTCCTAAGCTCTTCTCCTTTTAATTAGTTGGCCATGGATTTTCCGGTTTAGTATCATAAGCGATATTCTTTTTACACCATGAAGATACTCTTTATGTTTGTATCACTAGTAAATAATTTGTCTTCATAAAGTTTGTGTTTTATCTCACTTTTAGAGAAGAGGAGAGAGATAGAGGAAGAAGGTAGTTCTCTTTTCCTATTAGCCTAAATGACGGAGTGTCTTTCACCACTATGAGTGACATGTATTTAAGTATCTTTTGTTTATTTGTAGCAGCTTAATTATTCAGATTTTTTGTTTTAATTCATTAAGAAAATCGCAAACATTTATTGGAAACACTTATTAAGCAATTAGTAATTGCTGATATAGTATCTTTTTGGTGATATGAATGGTATTTTGGTGACCACGATGTGGCATACTCTTGAGCTATACCAACTTTTCTTGATCAGCAATTATTGTGCTCTTAGATACACAGAGCTTTCTAGGGGAATGAAATGCCTCACTCACTCTAGCAGAATTTTTTGAGAATCCGCTATTAAGTTAATAGTACCTGCCCTCTGATAAACTCTGATATTTTTCGTTTTAGGGGATACGACAGAGAGAGGTACGCATGTTTTGATAGTTCAATTCCAATGCCTCTTCATTTCAAGTGATTTTACTCTGTTTGTTCCTTTTTCCTTTGTCTAATTTTCTCAAGCACGTGTTGGATAAAATTGTGCCACTTTGGGTCAAAAAAATCTTATAAGAATAGACAATATTTCAGTGCAGTTAACTTTTCAAGAATTCTATAATTCCATACTTTCCTGTATTGCAGTCAAAACTAATTGATATTCGGTTTGTAGGTTGTAAAACAGAAATTTAAGGGTATCCCCCTTTGGTTTAGTGCAGGGGGATACCCATAAATTGATATCCCTCTTTTATATTCCTGGACATATTTGTCCATATATAGTTGATTTCCTCAAAGCTTATGCATAACACTGCTATATTATCACACTTCAATATTTCCAGATATGATCCCTACGCTTTCAAAGAGAAAGATACGTATAAGCCGAATGTCAAATTAGAATATGTTGATGATCATGGCCGACCTTTGAACGAAAAGGAGGTGAGGAATATTTTCATTCGATTTCATGCATAAGATTGGCAGCCAATCAGAATAGTGGAAAGATTTTGATTGGCTCTTGGCAAGCTCCCCAATTGGGGACTCTTCTTGGTTTTTAATCAGTCAGATAGCCAAGATCTTCAATTTCACTACCCCTCATTCAAAAAACCCGGTGTAAAATCTGTCGAAACATTTCCGAATTCTTTCTTGACAAAAATCTTCACTATATATTTCTCTAAATATCTACCGCGAACTTTTTCGCGATCCCGCCCCGTTTAGGAAATATCATGTTTTGAATGCAAAGCAACTTTTAAGTACCTGGGGATCGAGTATTGCTTGCATATGTACCCGAATAATTCATCTTTCTAAGCAAAACATCGATTAAATCCTTTTCAAAATTTTAAATGCTCTATTTGTAGCACACAATAGAAATTGCAGTTGAAGAGCCTCACCATCTGATTGGTTAAAAACCGAGATGATCCCCCCATTGGGGATCTCGCCAACAGCCAATCAAGATTTTCCCGCTATGCTACATAGCATTTGGGTTTGCATGGGATATTTATCAGCCATAACCTGTTTATTTTACCTTTACCATAGGCATTCAGATATCTGTCACATCGATTCCATGGAAAAGGCTCTGGAAAAACCAAGAGTGAGAAGAGATCAAAGAAAGTAGTTGAAGATTTGGTAAGTAACATAGCTCAGATATTGGGATGTTAGAAATAACAGAACCTACGTAGTTCAGTTCTATAAAGTATGCTGGGAGAAAAATTACCCCACGATGCAGCAAAATGTAATGATATGCACTGATATTATAAAACGGGGTGCATTTCAGACAACAAAAAGCATTCTGTTCAATCCATTACGAATTTTATCATAGAAGTGTTGACAAAAATGATTTTCTCTTCACTAGTTGCGATTCCATCAAGCCATGTACATTTTCATTGCTCACAGGCCACATTGTAGAGCTACAAAGCATGGCACTTCTGACACATTGAGCTCCCCTTTCAACTTCTGACACGTAGGGCCTCCCTTTCAACTCCTGACACATAGAGCTCCCCTTTCAACTTCTGACACATAGGGCTCCCCTTTCAACTCCTGACACATAGAGCTCCACTTTCAACTCCTGACACATGGACCTTCCTTTTCAACTTCTCACTCAAAAACTTCTCTTTCAACTTCTGGCACACAGAGGTCCTTTTTCAAGTTTTTTTCAATTTGCTTTGCACGGTATCTGTTTCTGTTTTTTTACTTCAGTAGTATTGGTTCTGAAGAAACTAGACATTTTGATGGATCATAATATGGTGGTATTAATAATTAAAATATTATTAATGCAATTGCTTTTGCATTATATATCAGCATTGTTCTATTATGTTATCTCTCTGCCGTCGTATTGCAGAAAATGAAAAAAATGAGTGCGATCGATACGCCACTAAACACGGCACAAATGATGATGGAAAGGCAGCAGTTAGGCCAGACTCCTTATGTTGTACTGAGCGGCGGTGGCAAAAATCTTTTAACAACGTAAGTAGTGTGCAAATATTGTTTTTATTATTGTTACTGGAAGATCTGTGATAAATGCATCGCTGTTTTCATTAGTCAAGCCATTGGCTGCTCCATCTGATGTTTCTAATTAGTTCTGATCTCACATATACTAAAATCATGCCTGTTAAGGTATCATACTAAGAATCAAAGTTGAAAGCCGTTCCAGATTGCCGATTGAAGGAGCTGACTGGGTTTAGAATCTACATATTATGCAGTACTATCGAATACCCAAATTTTCCAACCCCTCCCACCCAGCTATTCCCACCCCCAATTATTCTGTTGATAGCAGCTTCATTTTAGCTGATTGAATCACCCTGTTAAAATATGGTATTATAATTATTATTCGCTACTCCAGAGCGTGCAGACAACAGAAGTTTGTTGTCTCGATTTCGGCAGTTCTTTGGTATCCATCATTCTCTTTTCTGCGTGCTGCTAGTAGTCTCAAGTGTTGTAGGCCATGCATGGTCCTTTCAATACTACCCATGTCTTGTTTTCATACCAGATATTGCCTGTTATGTTATGGAAAGCTTTAGAAGGCCATAATGAATTATCTATCAGATTTAAAAACCTATGAACTTTTTACATCCGGAATCAGGAATGCTCTCAATTTTCATTCAGTTGAATATCTTGGTAAGAGAGTTTTTATATCTGGAATCAAAATTATTTGAATGCTGTTTTAACAGCACTCTCTACATAACAGTATTACAACTGTAGATACAGTCGTGTTGTTGATATTACTTTTTTTACCATAGGAACATAATCTCAAAGAAATGAGGCCACTCAGATCCAGTAATTACGATCTCCATTTGCCAAACCACGTGATGTTTCGATAGATGTCCATTTCTGAGCCTCCATCATAGACAAAACATTATTCACTCAACGGTTTGGTTATGCAGATATATGTATACATATAGTACATACAATGTTATATACGTGTTTATATATATATATAAATATATA
>WIPJ01004573.1:350274-368646 GCA_018155075.1 Cassiopea andromeda | reverse complement strand
CACACTACACTTCTTTTTACAAGAAAACCATAATTTTGCCTAAGCCTCAATTTTCTTAACTTTTCCCGAAATTGAGCCTGAGATTTTCTTAAACTATCTGAAATAAACTGCCTAAAATGAGTTGAACAGTCGTTATTTATATTGTATATTTTTGAATGTATAGTAATGACGAAATATCGATTTTTGGCCAATAAAAGCACTAAATATTGGAAATTAAGCCTGGTGATTTTTGAGCATTTCAGCCCCATTTTCTTATCAAATTTTTTCCTACAAAAAAATTGTACATGCTGATTATCAGAAACCCGCTTTTTGCAGGAGCCTCAATTTCTTAACTTCTCCCGAAATTGAGCGTGATATTTTCTTAATCTTTTATTAACCTTGAAAAAGTAAACTGCCCAATATAGGGTACCTTTTCTTAGTTAATCCTGCAATCTAAAATTTGATCTCTATCTTTAGCCATTACATACCTTCCAACCCCTGAAAACCTCAAACTGAGAGATCTCAAAACCTACCCTGGAGATTCAGGTGCAAAACCGTGAGTAGTCTACCAGTAGAAGAAACCGGGGGGCCCTAATAAGTGGGGGTAAGACTCTATCATGTGCCACTATTTTAGAAGAATTCCTGGGGGTTGGAACAGGTGGCAAGTTGTAGTTACACAGTACTTAAAAAGAAAGAAGTTTGCATTAATGTCAACATTTAAAGTTGCCTTTAGATATGACTACTTTTTAAAGACAAGTTAAGGAATGTTTGTTCATTATTGTAGGCTGGCTTTTGTTGCCTTTTTAGAGTTTTTTTAGAAGTTCATCTCTGGAGAAAAACAGTGAGATTTTGAGGATACGCCATGAGACCATAAGATTTGATTGAAAACTAGACATCTCATGACCAAACCATGACAGTTGTAAAGTCTGCCACTAGGCTTTAACATTTTGAATGTAATAATGACATAATGCCAATTCTTGGCAAGCAAAATGTCTGAACTTTAGAAATTTTGCCTTGTGATGTTCCTCAGATTTTGGCCATTTTTGCCTCATTTTTTTGTAAACTTTTTCTAATAAAAAACACACTTCAGGTTGGAGGCAAAGGTTACATTTTGTAATCCATGACGATACATACAACAAAAGATGACACTAGGAATCTGATGTAACTAGCAAAATATTGCTTGCTGCTTCTAAATCCAAAAAAACAAATCATTATTTATAAAAAGAGCAATAGAGCAAAAGACAAGAAATTTCTATAAATAATTAGCATTTGATGGGCCTTTGATTTACATTTGCATTAAATTTTTGATAAAATACATCCCTCTGTCACCATTTCTCTATTTTACACATACATGTATGCCAAACTGACAAGAAAGAGTAGGTTACATTGCAATGTTCTTTGATAACTTTACTACAGAAGAAACATCCACATAAGAACCTTCATATTGTAGGACCATACAGCCTGAAATTGCATATTTTGATTTCAAATAATTAGTACCTTTTCATCCTGACATTCTAGCTAGGTTCTTATTAATGGTTCATTCTTTTACTGGTAAAATGACTAAGCCTATTTGCCAATCAACCCATTTCATGGGGCTCAAAAAATAGTACATATACTTTGTGATAGGCAGGCTCAAACCTGTTTCTATCATAAAGCTTTGAGTTGTTAGCAATATTGCCACAGTCTTTCAATGCTCAAGAATCAACTTCTATTTTCCCTGGCATTTTTGAACCCTGTGTTAAGAACCAACATCCTAATAACTGACATTACCTCATTGCATAAGAACACAAACATGCTCAACTCAAAATTGTAGGCTCTTAAATGCAGGCCTTTACTGTAAAAGAGTACTAGATTAAATCTACAAAAAAACTTTCCAACATAGAACATATTCCTACATTTTAGCAGTAAAGAGAATCAACATTGAACATATTATTTTAGCAACTTTGTGGATACACGCATCCTGGCCAAAAGGTTATAAAAAGGACATTGTGAGTCATCTCTGGTGCAACTGCTTTTATCTCTTTTTACAGCCAGCAAACAGAAGGGAAGTAATTTCTGATCTATTCAACTACTCTTAGCTGGAATCTTATGGCAATATATTGAAAATATATCTGCACCTACAGACACATACCACCTACAGGCACATGCCTAGCTCTATGTTGCCACAAACTTCTTCTAACTGATAACATAAACCACTTTATCTTTCATTACATCCAACATGTAGCAGTAGCCATCCTTTTGTCTATTTCATAAGCCATTTCAATGTTACACAACCAACATCAGCACAACAATTTCACTTAAAATCTTTCTGGGTATTTACTAAATTCTTCAATTATCCTTTTCTCAAGCATCTGCAGTGTATCTTCATTGCTGGCTGCATTGAAGCTCAGAAGAACCTGTTTCTTTAGTCTCTTAGCTTCCAAAAGAAAGACACAAAGGTAATAAATTTATATTGTAAGGCACTAATGCATACATATTTTTATATAAGAAATATCAATAATAGATTTATTCAAAATATATTGATCAAATGTGTGCACTCAGTTAGTTGAATAAAAGTAAAAAAGGAATTAATACTTACACAGCTTTTGTGCAAGAGGACTATGGGAATTGTCAACATCTTCCCCTAGTATTGTGGTGCAAGACGGGGTAGATACCTAGATTTGAAGTACAAACAAATACACAGCTTAAATGCCTTACACTGTAAAACTTTAACTACAATGATAACTAGTCAGAGGTGGAATCAGAATTTCCTTAAAAAGGGTGATGTTCTAAAAAAGGAGCTATACTTTTAGATGAATGTGAATAAATATATACAAACGTGTGAGCTCCCAGACTAAAGATGATGTGATGAAGAATGATAATTGCACATATGAGCCATTCTATAGAAATGACACATACCCAAAAAATGACACTGATCAATTTCTTCCAAAAATGAGTTCTACTTGTAGTCTGGCAGTATATGTGTTTGATTTGGTGGAAAAAATGTTTTCCTGATTTTGGGTACATTTTGGGGGAATAGTAACAACACAAATTATTGCCAACATTAATGCCTACTTTAACAAGATGGTATTTCATTTCAAATGCTATGTACAAAGTGCTCTTACTATCTGCTATGGTTGTGCACATTTATAGTTTTCAAGCTACATGTCTTGGTGCTATTTGGAAGGGTTGAAAAATGCCTAATTCTTAAGTCATGTGAGTCACAAAATTAGTAGAAATAGTTTTCTGATTTCTATCAAATTCAAAACTTTTTCAAAATTAAAATGATAATCAGTAACTGCTCTCTATAGCTGCTAGCACACAAATATTTGAATGGATTTGATTTATGTTTTTTCAAGAAAAGACTTTAAAGTTTGTCATGTGAGTCACAAACATGTTTGGCCACAAGGAACAAAATCCATTTTGACCTCTTTATCACTTAGTAAAAGTTACCACAGAAACATCTATTACAAATTTTGTGTGAAAATGGCTCCCAGTTGTAAGAAAGCTCTTAGTGCTGAAGAAAATAAAGAGAGAAGCTTGAAAAAGGCAGGTATGTCAAATGCAAAGCAAGACATTCCCATTTAGCATAAAAGGAAAGATTCCAGTTGAAAAATAACCTAAGAGCCAACAGAGGTGGTGGTGCTAAGAAGAGAATAAGACAGGCTTAAAAAGAGAAGAAGAGCAAAGCTACAACTGTTGATGTATCAAGACTAAGCTATAGGGCATATAACAAACTGAGTTCCTTTCAAGCAACTAATCTTGCTAAAAGACTTTTGCCCAAAAGCCTAAGAGGGGGTGTGGTTGTAAAGAGGCTTCTTTCTTAATTTAAAGATGGTGACAGCAGTAGAGATGTAAGTCAGACATCTTCTTGCCCAACTCCAAAAAAGGGTTAAAAGTTTGTCGAGCAACATCCTCCCCATGTTCTATGGAGCTCTCTCATACCATTCAATGTTTCACTTCCATCTTCCACCTAATCATGTTTGTTTACATTTGGGCATCATTCCTGGCTAACTTCTCATACTTTCAGCCTAGTTTAGTTGTTGGTTAAGTATGATTATAGTCTTTTTCCTTTACAATTTTATGTCATGTGAGTCACATTTGGTGTTTAATGCTTGTTCTAGAACTGAAAGCAGTTTTGATTCAATTTTCTGTCATATGTTATTTAAGTGACTTAGAAACATACTTGGATTGAATTCATGAGGATTTACACAATGAATTCCCTGGAAAATTAAAATACGTACAAAAGGGATCACTTACGTGAAAACTGAGGTCACGTGAGTCACAGAAATGTTCTTCTGTGCACAAAGCACCAGAATGAGATTTTGATCAAAATAATTGTGCTAAGTTTTAATACTGCTCCAGAGCTACTCGTATGCTATCATTCTTATTTATCATTATTATTTATAATATGACCACAGCAATATAAAATGTGTTCAACAACTCAAAAAAATTTTGAGATTGTTAAGGAGGAGACCATGGAGGTACTAATGCACTTTCGTACCGCCTCCATGTCTACCATGTTGGCAATTACTAAACATGGAGTGTGTGTGGGTATAATCGCACCATGTTTGGTCAATTTCATAATGGAATATCCGGATATGTCTCCGGCCAATGGTTTGGTGATGACAATAAAAACCACAATGATGAACTTGCATATGAAATATTCTTGTAGTGTAAACATACTTTCTGAATAATAAAATGCTTATAAAGGTGAAAACTAACGAAACCAATTCATTGGTTTCGTTAAGAAAAGTTCAGTAAATAAAATATATAAAGTTGAATACCACTCTTGAGGGTGTAGCTACTGCAAGATGATCAAAAGTAGGGTCATTGCCAATCCATACAAACAAGCAATCCTTCATTTTTAAAATCTTGTAAAAATAAACTTCTCCACATACTTCTCCATTAAAACTGTGCTCGCAGAAGGGAGCTGCTTCGTATTGACTACCTGCACGTGCATCCGCCATTGCTAACCTCTTTCTCATTGCAAGGCAGGAAGCTTGCATTTTGTTGCCATAGAAATGCAGACATCCTTCTATGTCAGCAGTGACGTCAAGACCGGGGGGTAGGGGGCACGGGCCACCAGTTTTTGCATAAAATAGTGAATTGCGCTTTTTATGTTTTTGACCACTTTTGTAGAATAAGCAGGAGTGATTTCTAGGGGGCTCAGGAAGGTGGGATCCCCCTTGTTAAAATTACTGCATATTTTAGGGGCTCAGCGCCCTATAAAGTCTTGTATTGACCTTGCTTCTCAAAGTGTATTGACTTTGCTTCCAAGGTGTTTTTTTATTGCTATGATCATTACACACTGCCACAATTATGCATCTATAACTTCAGAAATATGGGCATGGTTACCACTGGGCCACACCCAAAATATAAGCGCGACAGCACCTACAGCCCTCTTGGTAAACATTTTAAACTTCACTGCTGAGAATAAGGTATCATAAATGACAATCCTATTTGTTTGTATTCCAAAAGTTTGAAATTGCTGCTGAAGCCAACACAGGTAAGGAGGACTCTGAGCTTATCCTTGGCCTGGATCAACCTGTTAAATCTGGCTCCTCTCTTTCTGAAGTACTTTTGACACCCTTAGTTGGAAGAATTTATTGTAAAGCTTTTTCCCATTTCGTGGACAGTTTTCCTCCTTCCTGACATGATAAATTTTTATGTAAAATGACCCTGTGCAGATTATAGCAAACAGCCATTTTCTCCTTATGAAAAGTACCCCAGAACAAGTTCAAGTAGAAAGGGAGACAAGATCAAGTTTGTTGATGTTGGATTTAAAAGATGACAAATTGTAGGATTCAGGGAAAGTAGTGTGTGGCATGAGCGAGGTAGCATAGTGGTTAGAGCGCATGCCCCCCCCGTGCAGAAGGTCTACGGTTGGAGCCCGATTCGATGCCCTGACTGAACGCTCGCTCACTGCTCACCCAGCAGCAAATGGGCACCCATTGGGAGCACTGGGGAGATAAAGGCGGCGAGGAAAGGAACTGGCCGCCCTACCTCAAATTCCGATGGCTCAGGATAAGTGTCCTCTCTAACAGGCACTCCCCTACGTACGAAAGTATACGGGACTACCTTTACTTTTTAGTGTGTGGCAATGAGCTCCACAGTGCCCCCTCCACTTCTGAGTGTTTCCTAATACTTTATGTGGGAGGTGAACTTTGCTCTACAAAAAGCTCTCTGCCCAATAATGCACTAATTTCTCATCTTCACTTTATTAAAGCATAACTCTGCAATTTCTCAATGTTGCTTCATTTTATTCATCACAATTCTTCTGTTTGTTTTTCTGAAGTGCATCCATGTGTACTGTTTTCTTATCAAATACTATATCCTTGACAATGCTGATATTCCAAAATAATTGCCCTCCCTAATCTGCACTTTCCATATACAAAAACTAATTCAGGACCACACTGCTATTGATAATATTTGAATCATTTGATTTCAATATCTGGATGGTTTTCCCACTTTCATGAACTTTGCTTATTGATGTGGAACTAAAGCCCATAGCCAGGCCTGTGTTTCAGGGGTGCCAAAATTGTACTGGAGGAATCACGTGGTACAAAATCTAAGAGCTTATCTTATACTTTATGTTATCACAATCAAATGGACAAGTAAGTATACAGGAAAAGATTTAACTTTCTAATACGTCACAAAGACCAAGGTTGTGCTGAATCAAAATTTCAGGAGATCTCTCCTTATCTACAAATATAAAGCAACAATAAAAAATTGCAAAAAAAATTCCCAGGCGTGGCAAAAAGTTGGCATCCTGTTGTCCAGTGGTGGCAATTACCACCCCATGGCTATGGGCCTGGTGGATCATAGAACTGAAATTCATAGCTTTATAAGTTTTATACAAATATATGAAGTGTTACAGATTACATATAAGTAAACAACATGTGTTGGTTATAATTCTCACAAAGAAATAGTGATCCATCTATACACGCCTCTAAATATGTATGTACATTGGCAAATGGACTACAGAATACAGACTATCTATTGTAACTCACTTATCTTGGTGCCAGTTAACTGCAATAATGCTTTGCTACAAGAATACTGTCAAAAAAACAACCCAAAAGTCTCTACACAACCTTTGTCATGTCTATAGACAATTAATGTTTGGGAATTACAGACAACAAATACTTCAAGACTCTTAATAAAAACGATGATTGCACAAGTACACATACACGTTAACTACAATCCAAACAAGACAAATAATTCTTTAATAAATGCCACATCTGTAATCCAGCACTATTTACAAAAGATAGTTGATACATAAAGTAGAGGTCACATCGAGTTGTATGTATTGATTGATTCACTTGCCAGCTGGGAAAGAAGATAAACATTATCAAGATGATAATAATTAAAGAATTACATCTCAGAAATTTTAGGATATAAAATGTAATAAACAGAATAGAACTTGAAAATTTCTCTGGCTTCAAAAAACCCCAAAAAAGAAAGCTTTATCTACTTCCAATAGCTCAGTAAGTGACATTGGTCATGATAGCTAAAGGAAGATTTTACTTTCTTTGGAGCCACAATGCCAAAGCATTTCACTATAATATAGAAATACAGAAAGAAACACAACAATATTTTTCAATTGGCAAAACACATCTGTTCATCAAACCACAATCAGTTGAATAGAACAAAGAATTACTATTAGAATATACAACAACACTACAATGTCAATTGAATATATTAATGGAAAAGAAGAACAGAAGCAACAAAAAAAGAAGGAGACAATTATAGAATGATTATTTTTGTTTCTTTTGTTCTTCTTTTCTTTTCCTTTGACATTGTAGTGTTGTTATATAGTTCAATAGTAATTCTTTACTCTATTCAATTGATGATGGTTTGATGAACAGATCAAAACATGTTCTGCAAATTGAAAAATATTATTGTGGTTCTTTGTGTACTCTCTGGCTTTATTATATTGAGAAGTTTCAGAAAATTAAAGAAATACCTTCTGCAGCTTTGGATTTGTTCTGGATTGGTAAATATAATTTGAATTCAGCTGGAAGTTCATCCTCAGAGTAGAGTCGATCAGAGAAATACACTCGTCGAATTCTGCAGTTTGCATGAATCTAAAGTAGACCATAATAATATCAACAAAGCACCATACCTAACACCGTAACTCTGATAAATAATTGTAAACAATTTTCAAACTCATTGGAATAGTTTTGAATGTTTTAAGAACTTGAAATTGAACATAATAAAATAAATCAATGCTATTCATTTGCAGCTACTTAAATCAACAACCTCAAATACAACGTATTATATTTGCTTCTGAAAAGTAAAAACCCTTTGCTTTTCATTAAACTTGCTGTGTTCCCCAACCCACAATTGGCAAAATACATTGTGCAAGTACAAGCAAATGTACTTACTTGAACACGCAGTGTCTCGATGTAGTTTGTTCCATAAGCACGTCTTGTGAAGTCTGAGAGATTGAACTGCAAGAGAATTGATTTCAATAGTAAGAAGCAGAAGAAGATCTAATATTAACCACAGGGTGCACACAATATGTCATGTGTATACAAGGGATAAACAAGAGGAGGTAACTATGGTAACTAGAAACAGAACATATTACACATGCAGTATATTCAATATATAGCTCATATTTTGCAATTGATGCCAACATTAAGTGAAAAGGTTGTAATAGATTTCCAAAAACAGAGGCATTGGTAATGTAATAATGTCTCATATGCTATTGAAAGGTATAACCTTAGGCTGTTTGTATGTTTAAAGCTGATAGTAAAGTGGGTTGATTGAATGGCAGGTAAATGCACAGTATAAACATAGCTTGAAGTGTTTCCTAGATTGATTTCAATGGCAAAGGAAAGTACAAATATCCAATGAAGGAGCCAATTTCCTATATGTCAAAGGCTCAAAATCATGCATGGGCAACCCCATGGCCCACTACGGTCTGTGGAGAGTTTTAATTTGGCCTGTAAAGAATTTCCAAAAACTGTTTTGTCACATGTTTACTATATGCAGCATTGATGGTTTCCTTTCTGGTGAATGGATGAATTTTGAAAAGCTCTTCAAATTTGGGCTTCTATGATACAGGGCTATTTGAAGCCTAAAGAGAACTATAGAGTGTATTTTATTAAGATGTAAAAAATATTCTCTGTAATATGGTTGAGTTTTATTAGCCACCCCCAGATAATCAATCAAATAGTTGAAACATTTTACCATATTTGAAATATTAGAAACATTTGGTTGCCATTCCCACAATGTAGGGAATTTATTGGGATTAGAATGCTTTCAAACGGATTTGATAAACCATTGTGTTGTAAGAGCACATGCACATCCACATAGTTCTTTATTATGAGCTCTAAATTATGGGCAAATAAACAGCAAATTGATTTGAAATTTTAAATTCATCTCTCACTTTGAAATTAGCAGATATCTGACCTAACTCAACTCACAACCCTTCTATGTAGAAGGAAAATATAATTATGTATTTCTCATTCACAACTGGAGTACTAACATTGGTGGTAAGGGGTAGGAAGCAAGCCAGTACTCTGCTTGGAAATTCCTGAGAAATAAATGTGTAAAAAATGTCTAAAAGAGTAAGAAAATGTAGCCGTTCCTCAACTGGACACTTTCAAGATTCAACATATTGCATGGTCAAAGGACTTACCTGTATTTGATTCCATCCATCATCCAGCTTCATTGGCATGGTACAAATAAATGGTTTGACTCTTGTAGTTGACTGGTAATTTGACGCTCTGAATCTTCTCTTTACATTCTTATCATCTAGTACCTGAAAAGAGCAAAAATCGTTTCAGTAAACACTCGTCAATAGACACCCATTGCAGGGTCTGTTTAAGAAAAACTTAAAACCGCACATAAAATCTAGCAAAGCTGTGTTGGAGAATCAAATTCCGGCAGCAGATGGTATTGACCTGCCACTTTTAGGAAAAAGGGGTAGATAAATGCCACTACCTCTAGCAATTCCATTTCTGGCTGTGCTTCACCTATCATTTCATATCTAACTCTGTCATATTTACAGCTAGTTACTTTCAAATATCCTTGGGCCACTAAATAGCAAGTTTTTGAATTGTACAGTTTTTTCATTAGAACTGTACAAAATTTTTTAGAACTGCACATTTTGAGTGGAACTGCACATTAACAAAACTCTGATGTATTGTATTTTTTGCAGATAGCCATATAGAAAACCATAAAGACTTTAACCAACAAACTCAAAATATGAAATCTGAGTAGCATCTAGACAAACAAAATTTAAATTGGACCAAACAAAGGAGTAAAGAAATGCCCACATACCGTGACTTCAAAAGTAAAGTACTTTTTCAGGTTTTTTATAATCATAACAAGAAATGGTAGCTTGATTCCAAGTGTTTTCTTTGCATCAGCAGGGCAAGTGATGTATACAGTGCTAAAAATTAACAAAAAAATTATTTTCACATGATGGTTACACAGACATCATTCTTCATAACTAATGCAATGGGAAAAATTTAGTCAATATGCATTTAGTAGAATTAATAACAACTTAAAATAGCCAGCTAATGAGTTAGAGAATCTTTAGGAACAAAATATGAAAAATGAAGAATAAAATTTATACCTGACATTGGTTCCAAATATTTCTAACACAAGTGACTGGATGTCATTATCTGTAATTCGTTTTATGTGGCCATTTCTAACCTGAAATGATACCTGGCTGTGTTAAATATTTTACAAAATGCAATAGATTTAATAGCAGCCCTTTTAACATTCAACAAAAGAATGCAAAGAGTCTTCTAGTTTCCACAAATATAAAGTAGGTTGCTGATTTTCTAAATTATACAATTCTATATTTATGAATTATCCCAGTGTTGCGAGGTGGCTAGGGGGTTATAGCCCCCCATTGGAGCATGCTAGCCCCTCTGTTGGAACGTAAAAAACTATTCTGCTTTGGAGATTTTCTCTGTCTATAGTACCCTGCTAATCATATTTTAGCCCCCTTATCAGCAGATTAAGCCCCCTTGTCAGAAAATCCCTAGCACCACTCATGCCAGTATTGTTGGATTTTATCCTACTTTTGCTACCTAGAAAACAACTGAAATAACCAGCACACTCCATTACCATGCTTTTCTTGTAGAGTTTTTGCTAAAGGTCATATTACATTGTCGTATTTTAAGCTTGCATTCAATTATCATTGCATTGCAGCAAAATTAAAATTATATCAACATCAATTATATTATATGAATTTCAATAACAAAGTTAAAATCAATGCATACTGCCACCCATAATGCTAAAGATCGTGATATACGAAAATGTTTTTCACAAAATATTCTAGCAGAATTCAATTTGATAGTGACATAGCAAGAATTGTAGCTTCAAATAAAATACCAAAGGACTTGTGCAAAAGGATTTTCAAGCCCAAGACAAATATCGATGCAGCATTCAACATGACAACAAAAGCGTCTTAGACAAATTCTAACACCAACTGTTGGAGCCCAACATGATAATATTAGCAAGGTTATCGATAAAGAATGAAAATTCAGGGCATAACGCGTTTCTACTAAGGGGTCTTCAGTATTGAAAATTGCAGTAAAACCCGCTTTGCATTTTAAAGCAAGAGAGAATGTGCACTTTGATGTTGTCGCCAACTTTAACCAAGCTTAGGGGTTTGTTCAGCTGTCCTTCAACTTTTCTATCAAAAAAGAATAAGGATGACATGAATGCTATCTTAATCGCTCTTTTTGCCATATAAAGCTTCCCTTTCATATGTTGTGCATGCTCAACGCGGGTAGCCATTAAACATTGACAGTGAACTAGGAAACTAGCAAGTCTACTCACCTTTTTCTCCCATATCTGTAGCGGCTTGCTGCCTATACTGTATAATATAGAGAGAAAACCTGATTGGAAAGTATTTTTAAACATGTTAAATAATAGTTATTTAACCCTAAACTAAAATTTAGTCGATTTGTCTCAGCGTGGTCTTCTGACGCTCCTTATCTTCTTCGCTTCTCAAATTGGTCGCCAAGACTGCGCTTGAAGGGTTTGTTGGGATCCAGACCTCGTCCCTAGGCAACAAAGTAAACTAACCTCTTTAGGATGTTAAAACCTCTTTTACATATAGCTGTTACTAAGCAACTGATGATTTCCATCTGTACCGGGGAAGCCGTCCCTAACACAACGGTTTGTTATCAACAAATGATTGCTAAGCGATGATCGCAAACCACCAAGATCATATCTCAACTCATAAAAGATTCATACTGCGTCTTGGTCAACAAATGCACACGCCTGTCAACTCAAAACCAAATGTTTGGTACTATGTTTGGGAAGGTTTTGAAAAGGTTCACAAGCTGTTGATGAAGTTCAACAGTTAAAAACACATACAGCAAAAAGACTTCTTTGCAGCTTACCCATACTTTTACGTCGACTATTGCTAAAGAGTATTACATACATTAAACCAATCTACTTCAACAGTTCTACTTCTATGGGTGCTGCAGCGCTGTTGATAAAGCAAAACTACACTCAAGGTACAAAAGTATGTGGAGACGATGGCCCTCAGCAACTTAAAAACTTGCTCACAAATAGCTTAGCCGTTCTTTTGCAGTTTTTGATACCATGCTAGTACAGAATCCTTTTCACAAGCTGTGTTGATGCTTGCTCTGAAGGTAAAATAGTCGTGAGGCCACAAATTCATTGCAAACATTTTGCATCATTCATTCATCAGGAAAGCCTAATAAAGAGGAAATATTTCATCGCTATTCTTTGGCAACCTGATAATTTACAGTCTTTAAATATGCTTAAATTTCTTTATTTTCTTCAAATTACAGAAGGATGGTTGAGAAAGTTTAGTTTCTTTCGAAAATTGAAGCGTTTTATTTACACATGAATTCTCTTTGGTCACGTCAGTTATCAAGTCGATGTAGAAACAACCGCAAACTTTTCGAACAGTATTATGAACAATTTTCGAAAACGAAGTTTCTGGCCCATCGTTTCCATACTTTTGCACCCTGAGTGCACAATAACAAATAAATAAAGTTTTCGTGAAACCTATACCTAACCGTTCCAAATAATATCCTTCCAAACACTGATGTCAGAAATAGAGATAAATGAACAAGGGTAGTTGAGCCTCTTGTGTGTGTGTCATAGGAAGGAGGAGAGCTGCCAATTGCCATAGGTAGAGTGTGGCTGTTCCTCATTTAAATTTAATACCTTTTCAACAAAGTAGGGGGTGGGAAAATAGCCTCAAACTGGCAAAGAGCAATGTAGGCAAAAAATGATGGCTTGAGAGTGAATTTTGTCTCTTTCATAGTCACTGTCTGTTTGGAGTACAATAAATTTAGTGTGTAGTATGAATATTCTGCAACTGTACACCTCTAAGTTTACGTACATGCAGTCATATACCTCAAATAACAACTGGGTTCATACCAAATTCGCAAATCAAAATTCCCAGACTACTCCTTGACCCTTTCCCTGACTTATAGTTAAAATCACCCACTTTTTCCCTGACTCCCATTTCACAAATTTACAAAAATAGGCAAAGAAATTGGAACCAAATAAGTAGGCAATCTACATATACTTACTATAACACTTTGAAAATTGATAAAGTTTACATTTACTGAGCAAATGGAACAACCACTTCGCAAACAGCTGGGCATGAGTCAATGAAAATGATACGGAGACTAAACAATATATTCCCTGACTTTTCTTTGACATAATAAATATTGCTGAAATTTCCCTGATTATTCCAGGGTTTCCCTGACTTTTTGTAAAAATGGCCTATTTTCCAGGTTTTCCAGGCTCATTATGAACCCTGAATAAATCCGTTTGGAATGGGCTCTTCTAAATCAAAACAACTCAAAAAACAAAGTTTAAATCTATTCTGAAGAGTAAAAGTAAAAGAAGAACTAAGAAAATATATCTGGGTGTGATTTGCTTTGTCATTTCATAGCAACACTCCAATGCAACATTTAAAAAAACATTTTCACTAAATACTTTCACTTGAATATTAGTTTGTACCAGAGGGAGAACTGTTATCACTTGGTTTGTTGTCTTCCGGTTTCATTGCAGGAAAGAACAATACCTCCTAAAAACACAAATAAAATTTTGAATGAATTTTTCGCGCCTCTAGCCACAATTCATTTATCAGAGCGAAAAAGAAGGCAAGGAAAGACTGCAAAGAACTGATAACATTAGAAAAGATCAGGCACGGACGCCATTCGGAGGGTTATATTAATTGCATATACAGTAAGTGTAAAACTGATAGACCATTTTCAGTTCCTTAAACATTTTGAAAAAGTAGCGAAAGAGTTGACGAACTTCGGTGGAAAATAGGCTGGGAAACAGACAAAGCTAACAACTAACGAAACGTAATGAAACAACACAATGCGAGACTAACAGAAATGAAACGAAAAGACTCACAAGAATACATTCGAAACCCGCATAAAAGAACCTTGGCTTTTCCCGGGCAGCTTGGATGGGTTCTTAAGTAAACAGATGGTATTCCCAATTCCAGCCTGCAAGGTTCTTAACAAGATTCTTACATACGAGTTCTTTGAAATAGTTGGGTGTGCCCCCTTATGGGTGCAATGTGATGCCAAGGAGTGCATATGACCCTAGGGAACAGGCTATCACCCCCAGGGTACAGGTATACTGGTACAATCTTTATAGTTAATGATCTTATTTATAGTAACCGAGGCAATTGAGGAGCACGAGATATTTTCTCTTTCCTTAGTAGGCCTTTGCAAAAATAATTGAGAAACACTGCTATACGCAGCACATTCCACCACTGTTTTCAGCACGAGAATTTTTGACAACTCTTGAGAATGCCCTAAGGTCAGAATCAGTAGTGGCGCTATGGAGGAAACTTGCCCCCTTCCACTTCTCACGATGATCAACTTGCCAATTCATCCAAATTCGACGAGAAAATGTTAGGGCTGGCGTGAGGGACCTCTAGCAAGATTTTGAATTGGGTGTGGCAACCAAATCGCATCATAATTTTAGGGCGTGGCACCAAAAATTCCCCCAGTCTGCGATGCCACTCCTGGTCAGGAATTTTGCTAAATAATCTCATAATCTTTTGTGGGACTGAAAAATTCTGAAAAGTCTTTAGGATTCTTGTAATGTTCAAAAAGTACCTGCGTATGGCTGCTTTTTGTAAAAACATCGATTAGTAAACAAACAGTGTATGACGGTTTCTACTCACGAAGTCTTAAATTAAATAACATGAATCCAATTATATAAGAACCATTCCCATTTCAGCCTCTTTGGGGTTTTTATGTAGGGGGCTCAAAAGATGAATTTCATCCTCAAGGTTCTTATAAAAACAGGTTTGTTTCTACTGTATGAGAAAACCTAAATAAAAATCGAATCAGAAAAAAAATAACTATGTTTAGAAGGTCAAGAATGATCCATCACTTGATATACAAAAAAACTCAGATTCTACATATTACCAAATACGGATTTGATTCAAGTAGCTAAATACGGGTATATTGATTCATCAAAATGAGCTTGCTGAAAATCCATGGCTAAATATGCATATTTGCAATTCTCTTGAAAACAGAACCAAAAAATTGAATGTTGACATTCCATAACAAAGAAATCTTACTTTGATGTTATTTGAATCCGTAAGAAACATTGATACTCTATCTATGCCCATACCCCAACCACCAGTTGGAGGCAATCCATATTCTAATGCTACGCAGAAGCCCTCATCCACTTGCTGCGCTTCGTCATCACCAGCGGCTTTGTCCTTTGAAACAAGAGCAATTCAAACATAAAAACGAGGTTCAATTTGACTTACATCCAACAGCTATGACACTACTTTGAGGCTAGTAAACGAGCACTATATTCTAAGTTGCATTACTTGAATAATGGACAGAATGACTTGAATTAATTCAACATTTGAACCTGCTACATTTGTAAAAATAAGTAAACTTAAGTGTTTTAGGGACCAAACCACCGTGAAATTTAATGAAATGCAAAAATAGTGCAGGCTTTTTATAAGCAAACTACTTTTTGCCTGAGTCTCAACTACTTTTTCCCAAAATTGAGGATGAGATTTTCTTGAGGTTTTTTACGATCTTCCTAATTTCTACTGAAACAAGCTGGCTAGATCAGGTTTCCTTTCCTTGATGATCGTGTGAACTGGAAATTAAATTTTGTCTTTAATATCTCAGATGTAAAAGTAACTTAACATCGTTTTTGGTAAGCAGAGCAACTGAACATTGGATTTTGAGCTAGGTGATTTCCCCAAAATTTTCCATAAAGTTTGCTGTTTTGAGCCTTACTTTCCAACAAACGTTTTTGTTCTAAAATACATACCATTTAAGTGCATCAGCATGGTACTTGGAACAAGATTTCCCAAAAAAACTAGCATCGCAAAGGAATATTTCCCTTCTCCAATTGTATAAAAGTTCTGCATTGAGCACCAAATAGATGTAAAAGCTTTCTCAAATACACATTAACAAACTTCAGTACATCATACCTTTGATTGCTGGCTAAACATCTCTCGTTGAACAGAAGGATCATTCAGCTCTGTGTATGCGTTACATATTTCTTTGTAGCAAACGAACAATTCAAATCTCTCTGTTAATCCTTTCACCTTTCTATGCCTAGACGGAAAAAGATCCTTCATTGAATGAATAAGGAGCATTGATACGATGCTGTTTGAACGGGTGTTAGTGCTATCAAGGCAACGAGTGATGCCATTCCAGTGAGCATAGAAGTGCTCTGGCTTGTGCGTATCCACTTCTCATACAGTAATGTAGAAGGGTATTCTCTTGTGCCTCATAGAAAGGGGGTTGGAATAGTCGGGGCGGCTGGAAAAGCCCCAAGACCTAATTTTACTTTCATTTCATTTCATTTTAAATTATTCATGCAGGGTAAAGTATGTAGCTAAAACAACTGATTTTTATGCAAAAAAGTTAAATAATACAGTCATATAAAAAGAAGAAATTACAATAAGAACTACATACAATAATACAAATAGAAAGAGAGTCAAGAAGTAATGAAGTTACCGAAAGGATTCCTTACTGATTTTGTAAATCTTTTTGAATTGATTTTCGGTTTGCGCATTTTTGACATTAGCACTTAGATTGTTCTAGAGTCATGCTCCTCTATAAGATAAGCATTTCTGACCACTGGAAGTTTTTAGAAGAGGCAATTTTTGATCAACTTTTTGATTAAATCCTCTACTAAACGATAAATTGGCAAGAAATACGATACAGAGATCTTTACTACAGCACGAAAAAGTGGCAACATTCTTTTGACATACTTAAAAGTTTTCTTTCGTCCGACACTCATCAGAGCATTGGCCACTCTTGGGGCAAATCAGACGCATCCTATCACATGTAACCGCATCTGGCTATATATTTCGGTTAAACCTTAGGCCACGATCCGACGTTTTCATACCCTGATGAGAGTCAGACGAAAAAAAAGCATTTAAGTATGTTCAATGTTGCCGCTTTTTCGTGCTGTGGTAAAGTTCTGTAGTACCAACAGACTCTTTAAATAAAGAGATTCCCGATTTTACCTCCGTTTACCCCAATTCCTTGGGCTTGGATGGTGCCTCTGAGAGAACTTTAGTTCTGGCGCGAGCATTTAAGACCGGATGCCCTTCCTGACGTCACCAATAGCCTGCGGTGGGCCTCGAACCCAGGACCACGTTGGTATGAGCCGAGTGCATTACCGCTAGGCCACGGCTGCTTTAGATAAGAGGTCTCTTAAGAAATTTCAAAGTTAAATAAATTGTCTGCCTTCAATCAACTAGAGGCACCATGTCAATGAGAATAATTGTCTGTTCGAGATAGAATAATTAGCTTGGCTGGGCACTACCAGGTGAATTTGAAGTTGGAAATCAAAACGAAAGAAACCAATAAAAAGACCAAAACAGAAGAATTAATTGACCTAATCTTCACAACGACATCATCTAAGTAATCAATTCTGAGATAAAAAATAAAACTCCCTGACTATCACAGACTGTTTTCTAAAGAAAGGAAAAACCTAGTAATTAAGCTAAAAGGTAGTAGAGATCTGTCTGTTGAGGAGAAATGCGTTCTTTAAAAAGAACTAATCAATACACGAAATTACGAGGTAGATCATTTTAACGATATGACACTTGAATGTAATTTTATTGGATGAGAACATTTTGAACGTACGATCAAAGACCGAAAGGATAATTCCAGCTGGAGCATAACTGAGCTTTCGTCCTTCGCAGCCCTCTCAAATTCTTAGGCTGGCATCCAGTTCTCAAAGTGCTTGTCTGAGGTCGAACACAGGGATGCCAGAGAGGGGGAGAGGGGAGCAAGTGCCGCTCTTACTTTCATTTGGGGGACGGGGGGACCAAAAATGCCCTTTTTGAAATGCAATAGGTTACTTTCCAAACATTGATATAAAATAACTGAGATCAAATGAGCTATGAATACGCAATATTTGATCGGAAAAGATAATTTA
>WIPJ01004573.1:321398-346929 GCA_018155075.1 Cassiopea andromeda | reverse complement strand
AACATTGCGTCTGCGGATGAGAAATGGGAAGCTTCAATTAAAGCTCTAGAAGCAATTTTCTTTTCCCTTATTTTTCCAGATATAAAAGTGGCATTGATAGGAAGAATTGTTTGGGATAATGCAGGTATTAGAAAATACAACAAATCGTTGCCCTGTAGTTAAGTAAATCAACTACAGCATCCCAGGGATGATACCAAAGGGGGGATTTGGGGGCTGTAACCCCCCAAAATTTTTGCTAGCCCCCGTCGGCACGAAAATTTCCATGCAACGTCGGTACTTCATAAAATCCGTGACCTTTTTTAGTCTTTTTAGGCAGCACGATAGGTATTGTCTGCAAAGAATCTCGGACACCTCTCACTATTGGCACTTTGACAGCTCTAGCCCCCAGCAATTTGGCTTCTAGCGCCAACACTACAGCATCCCTACTCTTTATCTCTACGGGTTTCAATCACTCCTACACAGCATCAACACCCTAAATTCCCCCTGGACGCATGACCAAATCTTTTAGGTGACCATTCTATGAGACACATTTAGAGGTACATTGTACAAAGCCAAGGAGGTAACAGAGCTTGTCATTCTTGCAGATATATGAATACATGCCTTTTTTTATAAGAAACAGCTATTCTGGCTTCAGCCTGGATGTGTCTTGATATTTTGTCAAATGCAAATTTAAATTTTTCTTAATTGTTTCTTGAATTCAAAAACCTCCAATAACAACAACAGCCCAGATTAGGCAACAATAACAACAATAACTCAATGAAAAGGATGTTCAAGCTTGATAAACCACGTGATACATGATTTTTCTGTTTTCTTTCTTTTTTCATCAAAAACTGTCTTGCGAGAAAAGTTTTTTCAAGTCTACATTTGAAGTTCAGCTTGCCCATGTGTTTAAAATGTTTCTTAACTTTTGCCTAATTCAGCCTCATGCTTCTTATAAGAAAAAAACCTGTACTAAAGAGAAACTTACCATTTTGCAAGAGGGCTCATTATTTGTGGGTGATCGATGATAAAAGTTGGATTCAAGCATTGAGATTCCAAAAACTCCCCAACAAGCTGCAAAACAGAATTTGCTTAAATAGAAAACAGGTTGTATATACATCACACATTGCAGAAATGAGTACATCACATGAAATGATAGACAAAAAATTCTCAATCTAGCAATCTCTCTCGTCTTCTTGTGGAAACTAAATATTGATTGAACTTCTATCATTTTATTCACAAACAGCGTAAACTTGCTATGCACAGTAAACGGAAAATCCCTTTATTACTGCAAATGCAATTCAACAGGAAAATAAATCCAAGTCAACAGGTAAATAAATCCAATTCAACAGGCAAAGCAAATCCAATACCATAGGCAAATAAATTCAATTCAACAGGCAAAGCAAATCCAATTCAACAGGCAACATAAAGGGAATACAGTATTTAATATCTTCATTCTTACTATATGTTTACTTTATAGTTTCTGATCTTATATTATGTCCCCCCTAGAATTCTTGCATTGGCTTAGCTTTTCAGAGTTTATTGGCTTTTCTTCCGAGGTGTTATGATCAATTGTGCACTGGTATATGGTTATTGAGGCATCTCTTATTGTTGATTATACTATATCAGTATTAAACTAAATTATCATGCTTCCATCTTTGAAAATATGGGCGTGGTTGCAGCTGGGCCACACCCAAATTATAGACATGGTTGTACCTAGAGACTCCCTTTCTTACAATTTTTAGAAATCACCACTGCTTCTTCTGTTGTTGGCACCTTCCATCATCTGGAACACTGCGCTCTTCACTAGTCTGTTATTCTCCATCCAATAAAGATATGTACTACAGTATTCCAAGCTTTGACTTACTTTCAACAACTTGCGGAAAAATATCATTTCAAAAGGAAGTAGCTGTCTCATATTTTCCTTCAATGTCCATGTTTCACAGGTGTAAAGAAGTACGCTGAAGACGCGCCTGATAAGCTCTCTATACAGACCATGCACCCATGTATGTATGTACTCTTTGGCACCGAATAGGATGATATAATTAGGAGGGGGCGTCAATAGTTTTGCTAAAAATGCATAATTTTGGAGGGGGCTGCTAATAGTTGAAACAGTAAAGTACACATTTTTTCATAAGAAAAAAGTTTATACGAAAATGAGGCTCCAATGGTCAAAATCTTAAGAAAATCTTAAGAACATCACGAGGCTCAATTTCCAAAATTTGGAATTCAAATTCATGTATACAATATTAATAACGAAAGTGTAAGCCATTTCAACCAGTTTATTTCAGTATATATGTATGTATGTATGTATGTATGTATGTATGTTCAGCCCATTTTACCCAGTTTATTTCAGTAAAAGTTAAGACAAATTTAAGAAAACTTCAGGCTCAATTTCGGGAAAAGTTAAAAAAATTTAGGCAAAGGCAAAATGACGGGTTTCTTATAAAAAGTATATAGTACATCTTGATTTTTATGAATTATTAACTAACTGTGAGAATACTAAAGAGGTACTTGTGGAAAGCTGTTTAAATACGTGGAAAACACGAAGTACTGCATTTGTTATACGGAGTTCCAAAATGTTGCATTTACTACTAAAAGTTGCAAAATGTCGCAGAAATGGCAAAAGTTGCAAAATGTTGAAGTTATAACTTTTTTCCAGGAGTATCCTAGACATCTAAACTTCGGATTTACACGTTTCCCAGAGAATACCATTTCTAAAACAAAGTTGCGAAAGTTGCAAAAACTTGCCTAACTATAACTGGTTTCCAATTTGCTAGTGATCAAATACGCGATTTAGGTACTCTAGTCCTCTGTTAAAAGGCTTTGTTTATTACCATTGTTTGTTGCCTGAACGATAACATCATGTAAATAGATGACTTAGCCACGTGATATTTTAATTATCTTTTCGTATTTCTTTTTGAAGTAAAATTTGACCCTTAATGTGACTTGACTGTGCGGACTCTTTCAAAAACAGCAAAATACTGGTAACAGCGTTCTGTACTTGTACAGCTGTGTGTAAAAAGAATCACGGAAATGTGCAATGATTTGAAACTTGATATCGCCATTAGAAATACATCAGTTCTAAATCACAAACATCACCATCCACACAACGTACTACAACTTCTGTTGCAGCAATAAACCATGGATCTCACCTGACCTATTCGCCTTCTAACCCCTCATTTGACTCCTCTGTCTGTTATGAGTATGAAATTTAGACAGTTGTGTAGAAGAGGGCGTGGGGGAACATCCCTAGTTGTGATGTATGGAGGGTGCAGCCCTCCAACTCTGTAAATTGTTCAGAAATAAGAGTACAAATAACCCTTGTTTTATTGCAAAGGCTATTTTAGATTTACAAAGCTGTCGAAAAAATGCAGTGACATAGGGAGATATAGGGTACTAAAAATACGTTGATTTCTGGACGACATTATCATTTTTTTACATAACCACGTGGATAAACTTCAAAGTTTCTTATAAAGATACGTGTTAGAAAAAAGCCCCCCTAGCTATCAATAGAGCCCCCCTAGCTATCAATTTACTTTTATACCACTGCACACATACATACATACATACATACATACATACATACATACATACATACATACATACATACATACATACATACATACATACATACATACATACATACATACATACATACATACATACATACATACATACATACATACATAAATACATAAATACATACATACATACATTATTTTACCCAGGTTAAGTTGTGCGGACTTGTTAACTAAATATTGCAATTACAATAAATGAACGTAAAATTTAATATAATCCCTAAGTAAAAAAGGTGAATATTTTGTATGTATTTGCGAAGTTGAACTTTATGTTGTTTATGGGGGATTAGAATAAGCAGTGCTAAGTTGGAACCCTTAACAAAAGTACAAATCCAATCAGGGGGGCAATGCATTTAAAGAAATATTGTATTAGCTAATACGTCTCACAACACTAGCTACTTGTAGACTACCTGTTTAAAGAGAGGCTTACAATTGTAGTATGTAATGTTTTAGAATAGAATGAAATTTAGAAAAAAATTTATAACTATAACACCAAGAAACACACTAGAGTATCATTTGGACAAGCTTGCACGCCTGTGTGATGTAGCGCGTGGATAATTCATCAGGAGAATGTGCATTAGAAGAACAACATATAGCAAGTAAATCATTTCATTTCACTCTAAATTCTGAAGAAGAGCAACCAATCACAACAGACCAAGGGCAGATCCAGGGGGAGTAGTGTAGTGAACACTGGGACTGCGGAGGAGGAAGGAAGCATTGTTTACTATAGCGGCACAAAAAACGCCAATGTTTCCTATAGCAAACAATAGTGTTAAGAAACTTTCTATATAGAAAAGACAATGATTAATGAGATGCCCCCGCCCCAAAGTCCAGCTCTGGATCCGCCCTTGCAACAGATTCATTTTCGAGGGGGCTTCCATTAAAACACAACAACAATGCTAAGTTAAAGTATTCCCAATCTCTAATTTCTAAATGGCTATTTTCAATTGCCATAACGAGGATGCCAATCTGGCTTTAACAGGAAGACTATTCAATGCTTAATACACGTTGTTGTTTAATAAGACACAAACTTTTTGCCTTCAGCCTGGATGTTTCTTAATATTTCGTCAATTCCACCCATAAATGCTTCTTAATTCTTTCTTAAATCGTTAGGACTTTCAATAACAATAACAACCCAGATTAGGCAACTTTGATGCAAGAAAACAAAATGTTCAGGTTTTTTCTCTATTTAATTTCCAGTTTAATCAAATGTTTTCTTGAAAAAACAGATTTTTTTCAAGTTATTATTTGAAACTCCACCTGTGTATGCTTCTTAATCTTGCTTAATTTCAGCCTTTTGTTTATCATACAAAAAGCGTGTAGCAAGACTATTCTTTGCCCTTGCGTAGCTTTCATCTTAAATAACCTAACATTTGTATTTGTGTTGCGAAGGTTATCTAATGAGCAGAGAAGCTCCCTTGACAAAATGCAATACATATGAACAGCCAAGGCAATAACGTGTTAATGGCATTTAAGGAAAGAACTACTAAGTATTAATTTCATAAAACTTAAAAAATATATATGGTGTAACAGTGCCACAGAAAAACATTAGTGATGATGAAAAACGCTAGCAGTCTAATTTTTCATGCTTAAACATCATTGCTCCCAAGTACCTTTGCGATATTTTTACTAAAAACACCGTTAATGCCACATGCAGTCTTCGAAATACAAATACTGATTTAAGGCTGCCTTTGAAAAGCTCTGCTAACGGACAAAAATATTCTTCATTCAGAGGTGCACAATGTTGGAATGGCTTGTCAACTGATACCAAACAAACTACTTCAATTAAAGCCTTTAAGTGCCTAATTTAGCCTGCGTCAGTGTATTTACAGATTATCACAACCGTTTTAAATTTTATATTATGTTATTTTAAAATTTGTAATTAGACTTTGTAAACATTGTTAGGTTTTATATATTCTAATTATTATTCTTTTTTTGTGTATAGTGTAGACGGAGGGCCCCTTGAAAATCAGTTATTACTGAAGGACCACCCTCCTTAAAAATGTGAAATGAACTGAATGAAATGATATCTCTGTATACTAATATCACTTGCTAAAAATACTCCTAAAAATAATAGATAATCAAATATTTGGTATGCAGAAAAACAATATATAGATTATTAGAAATAATTGAGTAAATTGCATATTTCATCTACTGTACTACAGTTGAATCAGATTCACCTTTTAGGTCATTCATTCCACTAGACATTCTACAATGTAGAGTAACATAAAATGAACGTAGCTTCAATAAGGCAAAGTTTCGCACTTTTCGCTGCAAGAATATGTAAATTAAAGGATCGCACAGAAGATTTACTTTATAAACTGTCAATAAAGCGTTCTCAAACGTCTCCGAAGGCGACTTGATAAAAGCGCTTACAAGCGATGGGATAGCTTCAAGTGCAAGGAAACATATCAACAATGCTGTAACAGTCAAAATGAACTGACTCTGATCAGAGTTACGACTTGCTGTTATGGTGAATCGCCTTCGAGCCAACACGCAGAAAATTGATCCATACGTTACAATAAATGACAGTAAGAACATACAATCCAGGGTTGGCCACCCGTACTTTCGTACCGAAGGCCGAAGTGACCCGCTTCCAACAACGGAGCCGATAATAGCTAAGGATACGCCAATACCCCATGCAGCCCCTATTACAGTTAAAATGACCTTCTTTCGCACAAATACTTTGTGCTTTAATGGAAAGTTGCAGCCAATGAATCGATCTAGTGTAAGCAATATCATCATCATATACCAAACAATGTAAATTCCAGCTAGAAAGGGCCACCATCTATAGTAGAAAATCGTCTCCAGTGCATCGAAGTGCGAAAATAGCATATCGCCAACCCAGAAAATGGATAGTAGTATGTTGCATGAACTGAGACTGATCAGAATCATCATCTGGTTGCATGATCCCTGTCTGTTTACCAGGATTAGGCAAAATATTCCACTTGTGTTGAAGAGAATAACAAGGAAGAGGATACAAGTGTGCACTACGATCATCATGCCAATTTACGACGAGAAGCCAGATGTGTTAAGGTTTTTCACTCTTGCGAGGAACACTTCATTACTTATCTTTATTGTGTAGTATATCAGGTACCAAACAACAATAGTTTGCTGTCTTATTATAGTATCATACCAGCTGAATGAGATCGGATAAAATGCATCCCTTCACGCAGAATGAATTTCATTATTCAAAACGTTCTCTTATCTTGATTCACGGAAGAGCCAAGTTTGACTGCATCTCCAAAGTTCCATGGAAAAGAAATGAGCTTCGGACTCCAAAATCATCCAAAAATGCGAGAAAAATATTTATCATGATTCCGTGGAGTTTCCCTTGCGTGTAAGTTGGCTGGAGCCGAATGAATTGCACTTGTCAATTCATGCGGCACTTTATATAATTGACAGCAGGTAAATATGAACGAATAAAAACATGCAAGCAAGCATTGACACATACGCTAGTATCTAATGAAATGAATACAGGTAATTTGAAAGGACCAATCACATCAAATGCAGGTGCTATGACAGATTACCCATTATGCATTTGTCCAAAAAAAAAAGAACGACCGATAGCTTAACATTTAGAAGAAAACATGCTGATGGACTAATACAAAAATACAAAATGAATTACCGCAAGCTTCCTATGGAACGAATACATTATATGATTACCTTTAGAAAGCGTCAACTTTGTCATGTTTTCTCCGCCATGTTCTACATCATAGATCTGTCATTCGAGCATGTCACATAATTTATGTCAACGCCATCTCACGTGTATATAGTTTCTACTACATGCATAACAAATAAAGTTTCTGTTCCTTCATCAACGCCCATGCTATATTTCTATCTATTCATTATTCATAGTATATATCATACATACTATTATTCACATTATTTATCTTACGTCATAACATACACTCTGATTCTTCTAAGGCCATGCTTACACTGCCACAAATCACTTATTGATCTGTATCGTTTGTGATACGGATTGGCCTTCCGTCTACACTGCAACGAGCAATCCGTAGCAAAACTGATACGGTTCGCCTTACTACTTATGATCCTTTTAGCGAAACGATCAAAGGAGATCCCCGACTATATAAAACTGGCACTTTTATAGACCCCATCTACACTGACGCGGGTCACTTTCTGATCTTCATCAAAAGTAATTCGTAGCCTTGTAAATGGGCTAAATTATCCTCATTCTAGCAGAATGGGTACGAATCTTCTGCCCTTCCCATGTCTTCACTAACTTCACTATACATATTCCATTCTGTTGAGAAATTTGAGGTTGCGGAGGAGGTTGCCTTTTGCCCTCTAACGTTCGATCCTTGGCCTCAAGATTATAATTACTTATTTGCTGTGCTACAATTATCTAACAAATCTTTGCCGTAATAAACAAGAGAAGAAGACCAAATCGAAAGAGAAGAGGAAGAATTGGATGAAAAAGAACAGAATCGACAGGAAGAATCAAGTAGAACCAAATTCGAGAGACAAAAGAAACTGGAATCAAAATCTTCTCATAAACACAATTGAACACAGGTGACAACTTCCATGCATTATTGGTGAAGAACATTGGAACAGTTCATACCACATTATGCAGTTGAACTCTTTTCTATCCGTAATATTCAAACGTTCAAGTTTTACAGTCTTCTAATACTCAACTTGCTACGAATCTTAATTCATCCAATCCACCTTTTCGACGCAAAATCCACGTGCTAATGGTGGTCACGTGACCTTTCAAATAGTCTGCTATGATTGGATAAGCCTTTATTTTTGTAAACAAAGATGCGAAAACTAGGACAGGAGTCTGTGGGAAAAAACTACAACTACTTAAAATGGTGAAACGCTGTTACTGCAAGAAATACCACAACGACTACAGACGATAAAATGCTCATACAATGAAGAACAGGATTTTCGTGAAAGTCAACACTACCTTCACGGCCTAAATTGATTAAAGTCTTTGCCAGCGTGACCTCCAGTCTTCCCTCTTGACAGCAGTAACATCCGCAAGTCATTAACGTCTATTTTATCTATGTCATTCAACGGTGGGTTCGTAGAGTTGACATCACCGAACTTTTCTAGTCTTCAAACTACTAGAAAGACTTCTTCACATTCACAGCAAACGGCCACAGACTTTTCCCAGTTTTCGCGCTTCTATTTGCAAAGAAAAGACCTTTACCAATCATAGCGCGCTATGTTAAAGGTCATGTGACTCCATGTAACACGCGGACTTTACGTCGAAAAGGTGGATTGAATCAACTCTATAATCCTACTACTTAACCTTCAGGGTGATTCCAATCTGCCAGCGTTGACTTATTTCCTATGCTAGAATTTTATCTAAAACTGGAGCATTTTATACATACTTAAAAAGGACATTTCAAAGTGGGCGCTACGATGGAGGAGCTGGAAAATTAAGCACATCTGCTGCGCAACAGCTCCTGCAACAATTTTCGCACAAGCTTCATTTTGAAAATAACACCTCATTGCTATCATCAATAATATCAGTACTGAGCTTATTTCCTGCTACTTGAGTTGCATCTGGTTAGTTAGTGCTTTTCAAACTTAACAACTAAATGATGACGCCAAATTTCAGTAGCGTTTTAAAGACTTTCTGTTTATTGCGACTTGCTACTGGACTTAAATCTGTTTTCCGTCAAACGCGAAGTGGAGGGCATATGAAAATAATCTCAAAAAAACGACAACAGCTAGCACATCAAAAACAATTCATCTAACAACATGAAAAAATTATGTCACAGTGCTTACTGCAAAGATAGTTCATCTAAATTTCTGTCATTTCTCTGTCCAACTTGATTCTGCTTACATTTCTGAAAACTGTCCCTTTCGAATGCGTATTCAACTCAATCTGCCTTTTGACTTCGTACGTGCGACTAGATCTTTTCCACAACACGAACACATACAGTGGCCGTAGCTTCATTTTGGCAATGCTGCGCACTTTTCGTTGCAAAAATATGTATATTAATGGATCACACAGTAAGTTGATTTTGTATAGTGCTGATAGAGTGGTATCAAACGTATCAGAACGTAGGCCAATCATGGAGTAAACAATCGAAGGAACGGCTTCGAGTGTCAAAAAGCATATCAACAATGCCGTTACAGTTAAAATAAACTGGCTTTGGTGAGAATTACGATTGCTTTGCAAAACAAATCTTCTTCGAGCCAGCACACATAAAATTGACCCATAAGTTAACAAGAACAGTAATATGCAGAGAGAGTCTAGAAGAGGCCAAAAATAATGATTCATTGCTTTCCGCAATGAACTGTACCCAATGCAAGAACCGACAACAGCGAATAATAGGCCTAGAAGCCAAACAGAACCGATTGCACGATAAATGAATTTCCTCCGGATGAAAATTTTATGTTGGAGGGGAAAATTGCATCCAATAAACCGGTCAATTGTTAGCATGATGATCATTGAGTACCAAACCAGGTACTGTCCGCCAAGAAATGGCCACGACCTGTAAAAGAAATTAGTCTCTCGTGCTCTGAAGTGCATGAACAATAAATCACCCATCCAAAAAATAGCGAGCATTATGTTACACGAGCTGAGACTAATCAGTATTGCCATTTGATTGCAGATTCTACTGATGGTCGTCAACCTCAAAAAATATATGCCACTTGCATTGAAGAGTACAGCCAAAACTAAGATAGAGCTATGCAGCTCAAATATCATATCGAAAATAAGTGTTGTGACAGCAGCTTCTGAGAAATGTAAGTTCATACAAGATACTGCATGGCTTCAAATTCTTGTTCTAAAGAGCTCCAATGAGAGAATGAAAAATTCGACCGTCGTATTACTGGGCCTCGTAACTCATGAATGATAAACTTTTTACGAGCAAACGTATCATTCAAAGGTAAAGCTCTGAATAAGGTGGTAAATGTATTGAGCTAGCGTGTCTGTGAACCGTGTTCGTGCTGATCAAGAACACAGTTGTAAATGATGAATTCATCGAGGAATGCTCAATATCATATTGAGGAAGTATGCAGGTAAATAAGCCAATAGGTGACAAGGACATCGACATATTCTCACTCTCGGCATTGCTTGCATTACGACTGAAGTTTTGCTGCGCGTAGCATGTATAGATTTTACCAAAGAAGCATTGCGATTGATCTACTGAAAGGGTATTTCGCAAACTGCAAAAAGTTTCTCTTCCAGCAAACGGAGAAGTAAATTCGTAGCATTGACGATCTTGGCGCGATTAAATGCACCAAGTTCAGCATAACATCTTGTGAGTTAAGTCTTTATAACACAGCAACTGGGCGCAAACAACCATCGGAAAAGTGTTTAAGACCTCAAAGAAACAGGCTAGTATGTGCAGTGAGAATTTCTGATCTGTGTGCATAAGTAGCCACAGCATACAAGTGTTTACCATAGGTCAATATAATTAGAATGCAGCGTGTTTTGAGGCAAATTAATAACTACAGTCCATATGGGAAAGCAATAACTAATGCATAATATGATTGCTCGATTTTCAATCAAGTGAAACAATGCGATTAACAATGTTATGATATGTCGGACGCAGAATGTAATGCTGGTATGTGTAAATTAAGTCAGGACTACATTCATTAAAATGTTCTAGAAAAAACCCATCAAATCGGAAGCAGCAATGCTGTATTTCACTTGAATTCAAAAACTCTCAATGTATAAACATTTGTCAACGCAAATCGGTGGGCTCTATTCAGCTATACGACCAAACATTCCTTAAAATGTTAAAAGAAACAAGAAACCATTACTGCTGACAGCTTGAGAAATCGGCATTTTCATTTTCTGAGTTTCTAACACAGTCTTGCATTAAGATATGAAAGTGAGTTTTAAAATTTAAACAAGATTGCCAGATGACTGTCCATACATTGTAACTGTGAAATGACTATTGTAGTATCCTTCTTGAAACAAGCACATTTCCCTTCTGACTAAGTTCTTGAGTCTGGTGTTTTTGTGGAAAGTAATTGCTTTGCTTCAGCGCATTCCCATGGAGATCAACAACTGATAGAAGCGATAAGGATCCTCAGTGCAACATTTACAAAGAGAAAAATTTCTTTAAATCAAGCTCTTTTGTTCTTCTATCTTTAGAGTCACAGCGTAAATTTAACTTCTTCAAAAAACATTTAACAAGTCGACAAAAGGCAGACCATCTGCCAATGGAAGCATCTGCTCTGATGTCCGACACAAAACAAACTTGAACTGAAGCAAACTTGAACTAAAGCGGTTTACTGCTAAATAAACCTTTCTATGTAACATCGTATGCTTGTGGGTGCAAGCAACGACTAGAATCATTGCAGGATAAACCAGGAAAGAATAGCTGGGA
Source organism: Cassiopea andromeda (assembly GCA_018155075.1). Taxonomy (NCBI): domain Eukaryota; kingdom Metazoa; phylum Cnidaria; class Scyphozoa; order Rhizostomeae; family Cassiopeidae; genus Cassiopea; species Cassiopea andromeda. The sequence goes on along the minus strand of WIPJ01004573.1, from coordinate 335,051 downwards.
TCATATGCTGTAAATTGTCATTGACACATCCGTTAATCAAGATATGATCCTAACCACTCTTCTTGATTTATCCTGCAATTACTCTCGTCGTTGCTATCATCCTCAGGTTCATAACAAAACTGCGTTTTCCGATTGATGTTCCAATGGCATAATATAAAAAATAATAAATTAACGCTTTATTTCAAGTTGGCTTAAATATACACCTAATTAAAAAATTGTACAGAACCTAAATTATCAATAAAATTTTTACGGATGCTGCAGCCGTACGAGTTTGACCTCCAAGATCTTATAACTTGTTTAAAATTTTCAAGATTAGGAGCACTTTTTAATGATGACGGCAAAATTTGCCAGAGTATATTTCCAATAAACCTGACTGTCTCAATATCATATGTAGTTGTTCCGACAACAGGTAAAAGTGTGATGAGTATAAAAGGGGTCCCAAGACTGATCCTTGTGGAACACCAATTTTTGTAGCCTTCCAAGCATTGTATGATTCATTAAATCTAACCCTTTTTTTCTGTTTGTCAAGGTAGCTAAAAATTAACTTTAGGGCACTCTTACTGTATCCATATGCATCTCGTTTCGCGATTAGTAGCTCGTCATTTAGAATGTCAGACGCTTTTGAGAGGTCCATGAACACAGCACCTGCAAAGCCTTTCGTATCTTACCTTTCTTCGAACAACACCATAAGACTTGGGTCTTGAAACAGTAATAGTATGATGATCTCGAGTTCACATCAACAAACATACTTAGAAACCTTCGCGGCGAAAGGCAGGGGGGTTGAATACGCGACTCCCCTAAAGCATATAAACTCTGTCCACCTAAAACAGTGAAATTTATCAATATCCTCAAATAACTGAGTACTACAAGAGACTGGGCACTACAAGAGATTCCGATTCTTAGTGATACGTCATATGCAGCTAGAAGTTGGTGAACTCCAAAAGCAATTCAACTGCATGGATTAGAATGTAAATCAAGTCTATAGAAATGTATTTGATTTGAAAGTGCAACTTAGCATTGTTACTTTCACTGTTGAATTGTTAGAATCGAATTCAAGTTGAATTCGATCTCGGAGCCCATATCGGGCCTGGATATTTTGCAACGCAAATCGTATACACACTTTCATGGAACATTCCAACGGTCTGGAATTATGATGATATTAGTTATTTTAACTACTTCGTCAATATCTATGGTCTTACAGAGACAACTTCATGACGTTGGGTAGGGTGCACCTGGGTTGTAGCCAACAGAAATATTTTCGTATGCATACATACGATAATTGGCTCATACATACGATAATTCTGATGGGAATAGAACACAAAGAATTGAAAGGAAATGAAAGATCAGAAAAGTATGGGAAGGGGAGTAAGATACGAAGTACACCTACAAAAGCACTCAGATTTAAGTACATAATGAACCATAAACTGCCGCACTTGTTTTCTCAATCTGACCTACTGTTACGTGTAACTATTCACTTATTCGGTTATCTAGTTGAAATATTCATAAACATGAAACTGGTGAATACTAAAAGTAACTTTACCTTGTCCAGAAGTCTTGCCGTAGTGCGAGGATGCGTACATTCAACGTTTTTCTTGGTACACAGGTCATCAAAAAATTTGTTTGCCTCTGCAGATAAAAAAAATGAGGTGAAATATTGTGCTATTTGATTCTTGATGAAATTGACGATTCCAAGATGAAATTGACGATTCCAAGATGAAATTGATGATTCCAAGATGGAATTGATGATTCCAAGATAAAATTGATGATTCCAAGATCAAATTGATGATTCCATTGATGTCCCTGGCTACAACATTGGCCTACAGAGACAACTTCATGACGTTGGGTAGGGTGCACTCGGGTTGGAGCCAACAGCGATATTTACTTATGCATAAATATTGGTTTATACACAAGGTGTTGCTGATGAGAGGAGAACATAACATTGGCTTTGAAAGCATTGTTGACTCTAGTTTCTTAAAACGGTTTCTTGTGAGGCAATATAACAAACGGCAAAGATTTACCTGGACGATGTACTCTGCTAGACGCATAGCATGATAAGAAGGTAGCATGCACAACTAATACACAAAATACCTTGAGATGACAGGTCAAATTCCGGGAATGTAATGCCCAACGCCTTTTGAAGATCCGGCAACATCGTTATTCTTTTAAATGGTGGAGTGAAATCAATTTCCACAGGCTTCCCTTTGTCAGTGTCTGTTGCATCGGGATGGTATGTCACCTTGTACCCTCCTGTTATAGATTTCACCATGCCTAAAAGCCAACGAATGCATTTCCAAGATCAACGGGAGCTTACTATTCCTAAACCATGACATGTCAAGATGGTGCTACTATGAAATTGCGTATAGGCTGCACTAACAATGTTGGTAGAATGTCATGGATTAGAACTAGAAAGTGAGAATCATTCAAAAGTTTGGGATACAAATAGTGCCATTTTCAGCAGTATCTAGAATGTCAAGAAAATCCAACTCTAACACTGAAATTCTCATTGCTATAGCCATCCTGAAGGGGGTCGTTCATTTAGAATGTCCGCACTGTAGTAGGATCAATTGTACCTTGCCATTGTATTTGTATGCTTTAATGTATGTTAATTATGTCAATAGTTACGTTGTTCCCCCACACATAAAGTGTATTGTAAAATGCTATGATTGGTCAGTTCTCAGATCTCATCTCGAGTCATAAATACTTGTTTTACCTACTCACAGGAATCGGCTACGTTACGCCTATTAAAGCACAAAACGGGAAGGGGGGTCGAGCAAAAGCCTACGGCATGCGTACAAGGGGGTAGGGGGTTTGACACATAAGTACGTACGCAAAAAGTCCCTTTTTGCATGTATTTTGAGATATTTGCATATGGAAGGCACTTTTACCATACTTTGTTGTCTTTGGCATTGACCTTCATTACTGGTTTTGAAAACACTTGCTATGATTATTTTCCTGTCTCTCAAATTTTTTTAAAGTCTTTTTCTCTATGGAATTATTGATTGGATATTTAAAAGCATTCCCGTCAGTGTAAGAGGGATCGGTCTTACAATAATGCCAGTTTTACGTGCGGAGACACGGAGCCAGAAATAAGACGTTGCTGTTTGACAATCATCATGATACTGACTGACTCTGACTGACTCAAGAACTGACTCAAGAACTGACTCAAGAACTTACATGTGACTACAACTTAAATACAGATTTATTACAGTAAGTGATTATCTAAAATACAATAGAATGAAGGAGAAATTGAAGTCCATACATTAGGATTGACGTGATAGAGAGGCTACTTGTGACGTACTTGTAGCCCTACTATATTAGAAGTAGGGGGGGGGGTAAGACAGGTAAGAGCACCTACGTGTGCGTGCGATGGGGAGAGGGGACCAAACTTTTGTCATTTTGGTGGGTACTTACTAATTGAATGGCCCCAAGACGGTACAATAACAACTGAATCAAAGTCAAATACTTTTAGTCAGAAGGCCATAACCAGTTCGATAGTGAATTCTATATTTGGCCCGCAAAGAACTTGAATAACTGAAATGGCAGTGCAACTAGCTCGACTTACATGCAAAAAAGCAAATATTTCCATTGATAATGAAATCACATGCAGTGTAAATTAAATATGGTAATAGGATGATATCAAAGATGTCAAATAGTCAAACACAACTGCAATTAAAACTGTGGGTTTTTCACAGCCAAAATAAATACTGATCGTCACCATAAAGCGCAATGGAAAAGCATTTCAGTAGATTTCAATACGGCAAAAGCTTAAATTGATATAAAAACAAACACGACAACGAAAATTATGGATGCGTTTGATTGAAGAGCAAAGTGGAATCAATTATTGAGCATAGAAAGTGAGTATTATGGCACGTTTTGAATGCCACAATGGTAGCATATATAATTACCTGCGACCATTGTCTCTGTGATTTGCATCAGGTCATTATAATCCGCGTAGGCCATGTAAAATTCACATGTTGTAAATTCTGGATTATGCGTCATATCTATGCCTAAAACATTGCAAAATGGCATGGCAATGAGCAGAAATGGAAGTATGAAAAACAAAAAAAACAAAATCGAACAAATTACAGTGTGAATAATAGAACCAAACTATTGCAGCAGTAGGAATCAAAAGTAAAAAGTGTAGACAAATCTTTAGGAAACTAAGAAATTAACCAGCATTTGCCATCCCCCATTGGTGTAGCCAGGAGGGATTAGGGGGCTGCCGCTCCCCTCCCCCCAATGATAAAAAAGTCGGTGTCCGAGAAATTCTCAAATCTACAATAAAATCGATACATTGGAGGGTAGCTTTGAAATGGCAAGTGCAACCACTCCTTTCTATCTGGAAAAGGGCGTATCTCTTTATCAAAAAGGGTGTTTCCCTAATATGCACAAGGTGTGATTAAGATTATTTTCCAGGGGGCTCTGCCCCCTGACTCCCATAATTCTTTCTTTCTTCCAGCTGGATGGTACTTTAACGCTGGCTATGACAGGAGACTATACTACCTACTCCTAGTCGCTCCCTAGCTAGCCTCGCGGGGCCACACCCTTTTAGCCCCCTTCCTCCAGATCACACCCAGTTTTACCTCCCTCAAAGATGCGACCCTGGCTACGTCACTGCCATCCCCATTTACATACGATAGCATATAAAAGAAATTTTGAACAATGTGGAAAGCTGACAATAAACGGCCTAAACATGCAACAGAAATCGTGACACCAAACAGTCATTAGTATATTACAAGTACTCCTTTTGACTTACTTTCATTTCTGAATTGTCTCCCAACTTCATACACTCGATCAATGCCACCCACGATCAGCATCTAAAGGATTAATAAACTTAAATAACAAAATTCTAGACTTCAAAAGTAAAGAGTGGTCTGAGGAGCAGAAAAACATCACAAAGGGCAAAAATAGATGCATTCCAACAATTAACTTTAAAACACTGCGCATAAAAGACTGATAGCAAGAGTGCTTTATATTCTGAAAACTTTCCAAAAGTACAATGACAATACTTGTCATACCAAAGCTATTTTGAACGTAGCAACAAGAAAGATAGAGGTAGCGCCAGGTAAACTTGTAGATAAGGTAAGTGAACAGTTGGGACTAATGAACTGCAGAAAAATAGCTGAAAAGATAGAAAGAGGGAAGAGAAGAGGCAACTGAAGAATGAGAAAAGGAAAGAAACGGGAAGAAAAAAGGAGGGAGATAAAGTGACGGAAAGAGATAGAGGAAGTGTAGGCAGAGGATACAAGGAGAGAAAGAGAGAAAAAGCAAATCAATAAAAAATAAGTTTAAGATACCTGTCAAAATAGCATTACAAATAATTATAAGTAGGGTCAAATGAGATGCAGAGAAGAGAAGTTGGAGAGGAGAAGATGGAGAAACGTTGCAAAACTATAACTTCACAAGTAACTGAGAAGTTGAGGGCAAGGAAATGCAGATGGAGTAATCGGAACAAAGGGAATGACAAGTAATAGAATAAAGCAGGATGGATAAGCATGGTAGAAAAATGAATGCAAAAAGCATTATGATAAAGAAAAACAACAGAGAACTATTGAACAGAGGATAGTTGCAACTTGAAAGGTCTACTTAATCTCTCTTTCGGAGCATGCTCAAATTGCTTGTACAATTTAATATAAAAAATTTGAGAAAATATCTATTTGTAAACATATTATTTCAATAAACTGCGCTTTATTCTAAGAAATCAAAACAAATCAAATACCTTAAGATATAACTCTGGGGCGACTCTCATAAATAAGTTCATGTTTAAATCGTTATGATGCGTTACAAATGGCTTCGCAGTGGCGCCTCCTGGGATCATATTCATCATCGGCGTCTCGACCTACGTAGAAAGAGAAAAAAGCACCGAGACAGTAACACTATTGCAGAGGGCCTAGGGTGTTGCTCGCGGCTAGCGAACAAATATCTACAGGGCAGACACACAAGTTTTGTTTTTAGTAGAAAGACTAGAAAAATGTCGTACCTCAAGAAAACCAAGATTATCTAAAAATCTTCGAATGTAGTTAATTATTTTGCTTCGGATGATGAATTTATCTTTGACGCTCTCATTTAAAATGAGGTCCAGGTACCTCTGTCTAAAACGCGTTTCCTGAAACAGAAATGAGAGTTGATACACTTGACATCAACTGCTCTCCAAAGAGAAAGCATGCGGAAGTGAAGACTTCTAAAGACTACAAGGACGTTATAAAACTTTTGTACCAATCATGCTGAACTGTCCAATTTCAACTAATGACCTTAGCTAGAAAACTCAGCTATACACAAAAAGTTTGAATAATAGGAGAACATATAGATATGACATGAAACTTGATTCAGAGCTTCATGAAACTCTTAGAAATTGAAATTTTCACACAAATAACAAACAACATTTGAATATTACAGTGTTCTATTTTCCTCATCTGGCTGCATACCGTAAAATCCCAAATAAAAGCCCTCCCAAATATAAGCCCTCTTGAATATAAGCCCCTAAATATAAGCCTCCTGTAGACTAACTCGAGTATCTTTTCAGTAAACGCCCAGGGCTTACATTTGGAGTTCTGTATGTATAGCTAAGACAACAAATGACAATGAGCAGTGCATACATAGAGCCTCTGTATTTACGTATGTCCCTTTCTGAAGTTCTGGGTATTGAATGTGGTTAATACCCTCTCTGATTGGACACTGAAAGTTGAATTTTTTGGTATATATAGGTCATCTGTTAACCTAAAAGACCCTCTGAATACAAGCCTCCAAATATAAGCCCCTTGAATACAAGCCCTCCCGAATATATGGTCACCAAAAGTTCTTATGAGCCTCTATAAACCCGGGGATTATATTCAGGATCTTACAGTAACTTGGAAAAGAGCTTGATATACAAAATCACAATGCTAGAAATTTTTAGCCTTATGGTATCAAAATTTTTAATTTCTGGTGAATTCAAAAGCAGAGTCACATAGTTTAAATCAAATTACTTTGTCTTTTAGTCCAAAATGCAAATGTGGCAACATATGAAGACATGGGGCCAAGAGTGTAATGTTTATTGGTTGAATGCTAAGTTCCCCTTTCTTTGTTTTACCTGAAAAGTGAAAAACAAAACTGTCTGAAATTATGATAAATGGTATGGAAAATAATTAAAAAATGAAATAAAAACATAACACCAACAAACAATTGACAAAACCTCTTTAAATAGTATCCTCATTTAGGGAATAAAATACATGGTTAAACTTAACATCTATTTGTAATTTTATTTAACATTTTCATTGCCTGTCCTTCCTATGCTGTAGCAACCTTAGATGTCAAACAAGAATCTGCAACATACATTCTCCAACATGTCCCTTACCTGGTCTTCCAGTCACACCAATTATATCACCTCGTCTAATTTTACCATGAATGTGTGCAAAATCTTGCTCTGAAGATCTAAGATTTAAATTGCTATCACCTTACTTAAAATATCATGATGCTAAATCAGACAGAAACAACACATTCAATGATATTTACAAAGGAGTGTAAAGTACAGTTACTACGCACTTTTCAAGCAAGGACAGACAAAAGCCAAAGCAGCAATTGCAATAGTTTAGGAGACAAAACTGACCTTGCATCAGCCATAACTTGAAGTTTTACTCCCTCTCCTCTAAGGTCATAAAAAATCAACTTTTGACCTGAAGCCCTCTTAGCATGTATGCGTCCTAGAAAAGAACCCCAAAAATTGCAAAATAGTAAATTTTTGACCTAGAAGGTAAGGCAAAAAGGTTGAAATTGCAGATTCCAAACACCAAAGAAAGTGCTTTAATCAGCTCCTATATGTCAAACAATTACCACATTACCAAATCCTTACATTCAAAATACCATTTGATACAACTGCTACATTTTCTATTTAGATATATAATTTTATTGAGATGTGCACAAACCTGACACAGAAACAACATCAGAAAGAAATTCCCCTGGCTTTGTGATTTCCTCATACTTCTCTATGTAGTTTGCTAAGGAAATTGTGACATTGAATTTATGAGGATAGGGGGAATCACCACTTTCTTTTAATGAAGCAACTGCTTGGCTACGAATCTTATAATATTGCTAAAATAAAAAGATTATAAGTATATTATGAGGAAACACAAGCATGACATTAACTATCAATAACATTTAAAGCTACATTAATTGTAGAGCTCTTGCATCTGCTCTATCCTGATACCAACACCATATGGGCAGTGGTGATTTCTAAAAATTATAACAAGGGGGCTCTAAGCACAACCACGCCCATAGTTTGAGTGTGGCCCAGGTACAACCATGCCCATATTTTCAAATATGGAAACATGATACCTTAGCTTGATACTGATATAGTATAATCAACAATAAGAAATGTCTCAATAGCCATATTGCAGTGCACAATTGATCATAGCACTATGGAATCAAGGCCAATAAACTCTGAAAGCCAAGTCAATGCAAGAGTTTTAAGGGGGCTGGGCCCCCCAAATTGAGCAGAACATTTAACAAAGGGGGCTCCACCGCCCTGAGCCCCCTCTAGAAATCACCCCTGCATATGGGATGTACACAACACAGCATTGAGATACACCAACAATTGATGTCTGTGTGATGCAATAGCAGTCTTGAACAATACCGTAACTTACACTAAGCAGAGATTTTTGGATAGTCCAATTTAAGACAGAAAAGGTTTGAGCCTATACCCTGTCACTAGTTAGCTTTTTACTGAGTATTACTTTTCCAAGAAATAGCAGCCTTGCTGAAAAATGTACATGAATAGCAAATATTCTCTAAGGACTCACATTGGGGTCTAGCAATTCTTCATCAGCTTCTGAACTCTTTGACTTTCCATTTTGATTTGCTGACTAATGGATAAAATACCACACCAAGTACATTTTAAAAACACCTTACATTTGAGCAAAAAACTGGAAATTAGAGATTATAACTAAACCAATTGAACTTTCAAATTTTCACTAAGAAATACACTAAAAATTTACTTCTAACCCTAGGACACTTACATGGCAAACAGAACTTATAACTACATATTTCAATTAAACTACAAAATGAAATGATTCAACAAATTACAATGATTTAAAATCTAATGAAATGATCCACAAATTCAATTAGACTATGATAAATGACCATGTAATAATCTGCTGTGTTCATTAAGAATTTTAATCAAAACCCAGGGCATTTCTCTGGCAGTGGGGGTTAGCTGGCAAGTTTACTTACTACAGTTTGTTCTGTACAGATAACAAAGTATCAATGATTCAACATTCTTTCTAACTTGAAAGTTAAGTTACAATAAACATGCAGTTGACACTTTCTAAAGGTGACAGAGACCTCATTTGCAAAATATAAAAAATACACATTTTCATTTTGACTTGAACTTAGATTCTTTTGACATTTTGAGTAATCATTCTTCACATAATTTGTGTAATAAGCAGCAGAGACAAAGCTAAATAAATTATTGGTGAGGTGCACAACAGACTTCATTCAAACATTCATTCAGACTTCATTATGCTGACAAACAGACTTTATTCAATTCCAATTAGTTGACAACTAGGGCTTTCTTTGAGTTCTGTCAGCAATACAATGTTGACAAGCACTATTTATGTTTGCCGAATGTGCCAACAAGCTAAATCTTGGTGGGTAGGGTACCCCCCACCTTTCCATGGCTATGTTCCTGATAAGCAGTTGAGTCATACAGTCATAGTAAAATTTCTAATTGTTTATGCAAAAATCAATTAAGTATCCACTATCATCAATTCAAACATGAGCTATTTGCTGCCTAGGAGGCATTTATCAATATTTCTCTTATCCCAAAGGGTGTGTTTGGACAGGGGAAGTTGTTTGAAACTTGGTGGTTATTTGATCTATTATGGTGTATATAAAATTCTTCATACCACATTCTGGTTTGCAGCTGCAGCAGCTGCTAATTTCTCCTCTTTTTCCTTGAGTTTCTTTTCTGCTTTAAGCCTTCTCTTCAATTCACTATACAATCACAATAAAATGAAACATAGAGAAATTACATGCCTAGATCATGTAGGTTAGGTAACCTGATTATAAATAATTGCTATCTATCTGTATATTTTATTGTACATAACCAACTATTTGACATTGCGTACACGGTTGTTAGTATGTTAGTAAAATTAAAATAGGGTGATTCAGTAGTTTAGCCCCGCCACGCTCTGATTTTAGGGGAAGTACAGAAATGGCTTTATCCAAAACTTAAACATCCGCTGTTTTATGAGATCAAGCATAGGAATTGGTTGGTTTGATAGATTTGGTTGATATCGGTTGGATCCAAGATATGATATGATTAAACTGCTGACACACGAGTAAACAAATAAATAATGACAGTATTTCATGCGTTGGTTAAAAGACCATTATAACTAAACTACACGTGCAAACGAAAAGAACATAAAGTTCTTCTGTGAACGAGGGGTTTTTACATACGTATATTGCAAAAAGTCAGTTTTATCAATTTTTCGATGCCAGTAGTTTCCAGCTACATAACAATTTTTATAAAGTTATTTTTTGTACTGTCAGAATAAAATGAAATGAATAAACACAGTTGATCGAGTAGGTTGTCACGAATGATAGGCCAAGCGTAGTCCAAAGCAGTTAAGGAACACGTACGCATCGAAACAAACAACTATGCAGTAATTTGAACAACTATAGCAACATATTTAAAACTGTTTTAACAGTGCGGATCTGCAAAGCAATTTACTCACTTTTTACTGATTTTTTCAGAAGCTGTGGTGGAATTTTCCGCCATCTTGGCCTGCTCTAAATCCTCGTGGCCGCAAAAGGAAGAATATCGGAACGCGGCTGATGTAACAAGGCGGTGATGAAATGGTTGGGCAACTGTTTTAATCTGATGCAAGAGTACCCAACTCCTTCTCAACATTCTAAACCAACATCATCACTTTGCGCCTGGTAAGGTGTTCTTCCATAACTGAGGCAATGAACGTGATTTGCAAGGCAACAACATTTCTTTTTTGCTAAGGCCGGCCCATCGGCTGGACAGCAACAGCAACAACCGAGAATGGGACAGCTGGGCAATGGCGGATCTAGATGATTATTGGAGGGTGTAAGATTATGAGAGGTGTGGTCACCACGCCCTTCAGGTACTTGGATGCTGAAGCCAAGCCCATTTTTCACTTTCATTATTGTCTCATCTAAATGTTTGTTTTTGGTCGTAGCGATCTCAAGCTTTGACTATTATCGCAAGAAACAGTAAATATTTTTAAGTCTACCGAATGCTACGAAAATATTGCAGAGTTTACCGAATAGAAGGAAAATATTGCTGACACTACCAAGTGGTATGACGATATGGGGGTGACATACTCCTACACCCCTTGGCTAGATCCCTCTATGCAGATGGAACCTATTTTTGTGGGGCTGGCCGTCATCGCAGTAAGGGTGTGACTATCAATCCCAGAGGGAAATACAGTACTCTCAAGGAAGTCAAAATTAGTCACTAAAACTGAACTCGAAAACATGCTCTAAAACATGGATCTCAAACTCTGGGCCACATAGAGCTGGCTCAGTGATCTTTCGGAGGTCCACTCCCCTGTAGACGCCAAATGTTAACCTGCGGGCCGCAAGTTTGAGGCCCCTCCACTTAAATGCTGAAGATACAGTAAATGGAATGAAAGTGGAACAAAATCAAAGAATGAAATTTATTTTAATGGCACATCAAGAAAAAATATTAACAAATAGACAAAAAAAGAAACATAGCACGTGATGTCCTTTTGCAAGTAAAATTGATATTTGACAACGGAAAGAGTGACTGCAATACTAGTTATCGACTATTCTTTCCATCACAATTAATCCAGCAATTGCAACAGCTTGATGAACGGAATGTTATCCCATGACTGCAATTAGTATTCAAACGACTGCAGCCCAGAAGTCGCTTTACCACCACCAACTCAGACTTTTAATATCTAAAAATAAAATTACGGCAAGTAAAAGTGATTTTACCAATGCAAAATAATCTTCCAGTTCTCTACAAGGTAGAAATATGTCTAGGGCAGGGATGCCAAAGATATGGCTCGCTAAGGGCTTCAATATGATCCTTGAAATAGCTTCTAACATACTGACACCTAGCGACGTTTTTCTCGCCTTGCGCTAGCTGGCAATCAAGACATCAGCTCCCAGTTTATTCGCACTACCCAACGTATCAGATGGAGAGCATCCGACGAGTTATAAATCTTTCAGCTTCCTACCACCTAACCATGCGATCCCTCAAATCCTGTCACTTAAGTTTGGTCATATGCAGCCTTTAAGACAAAAACACAGAAATCACAAAAGAATTACAGAACTCACAAAAGAATCATAGTGATCATGACAGAAATCATAGAAAACATCACAGAAATCACTCAAAAATAACAGAAAATTTTGCATTCTATTTCCTTATGAAAGGTGTCCCTCAAGAGATGAGGGAGCATTTGTAAGTTGTTTTAGTATCACATTGTTGAAGATTGCAAAATAAAGGGACAAAAATAGCTAATTTCTTTTTTCTTCCAAAGTGTCTAAGCATACTTAATTTAGGAAGTAATCAAATAAAAGGACAATGCTTTTGATTTTTCAATACATGTCTAAGATTCATACTCAATCCATCATCAGTTGGTGAGTAAAATAATTTAGAAAAATTACTTCAAAGTACTTTTTTCTTCAAATTACTACTTTTTTTCAAAGTACTTTTACTTTACTCATATTTTACGCAGGTCTTTATTTGTTGTCTGAAGCAAATAAACTATTGCCATAAATAATATTTGACCTGCCAGTGAACAGTGCATGTAAGCTCATAAGGAAGCTATATTAAGCTTTTATAATTGAAGAAAGATTACAATTTGTGTCTACAAAGGCAAAGGGTTCCTTGTCCAAATGGACAAAAAATTGCTGTCAGGTGTTGGACAAGGGGCGGGAGGGTAACATTTGGCAAAACTGTGTGGGTATTCTTTATAGATGACCTCTAAGACAGTTTGCTAGGAAGATCTTGCAATATTTGGTGGTAAAATAATTGAAAATCTTACAACAGATTAGTAGTCATCTTCATCTGAATCCATTGCATATCGCCTTCGGTTTATCTGTGAAATAAACCACAAAATATGCATCAGAAAATCCATCCAAACCCCCTAACTGTGTTGATTTTAAGTTCTGTTGTAGACTTGACAAACACCATAGTAATATAAATCACTTCAAGCCTGGCTTTCAAGACAACCATTATCACTGACATTCATCATATTTTCTTTTGAATTGTAGCTTCTCAGCACTTTGATCTAGTATGTTGTATCATCTGGCACTCCTCAAATTGTAGCATAGTAATAATCAGCCTAGTACAAATGTGATTGGTCAGTACTAATTGGACAGAACAGACATATAATGCAGCTAAAATCAGCACCCATAAATGACAAACAATACAATACTCACTGTTACTTTAGTAGATTTTTCAAAGTTCTGGCTTACACTCTCCAGCAAACCTTTCAGGCCAGCTTCATCCATCTGCAATACAGAAAATCTTCAAGTTATCAAAGAAAATATATATGTATCTGAATACAAACAAATAAATAAGCACAACATATAAAGGGATAAAAAAACATACAAATATACTATTTGGAAACTTTGTCCATTGATAATTTGACTCATGCAATGGATGTAAATTTTGTGGAA